>JADWQK010002219.1:0-25516 GCA_017933935.1 Sesamia nonagrioides
CGCACAAAAGTATAGAATAAGTTTTAGAATATTTTGGATATCATATTTTTCACACAATACCCATACATATTTTAGTTATAATAGGCATGTAGGATAAGCGCCTATGACAAAAAAGGAAAAAAAAATAAATTTGAGTACTTAATTTCATATTTTGCGGTTAAATTTATTTATTTTTAATTTATTTATTTTTTTGGGTGGAACGGGAGGTCTTGTGCCTGCCTTATGCCTCCGAGCTATTACCTACCATTAGAGAGTATAGCATAGGGAAATAGAAAAAATACTTTGACAAGTGTTCGGAGACAACAAGGGATTTGGTACAGGACAATCGACTCACCTATGCTGGTGCCCTGGTTACTTTCGATCCAGCCGTCCCTTGCTGTCCTCTCTAGCGATGCCCTAAGCCGAGGTTCGTACCCCACAGGGGGTGCCCTTAGTGCGTACTCGCCTAATTTTAATTTAGTTTTAAGTGCCCCTGGCTGGAGGCTCTAATTTTAATTAAGGCATCCACAGGAAAGTCCGGTTAAGTAGTCACGGCCTCTAATGGTCAACTACGAGATGAAAAAAAAAGGTGCTCTGGTTTGGCAGTGTCGACTTCTGTAGGGAACTTCATCTTGTCTGTGCGTTTAGAATTAGATCTGGCCATGTACCGGTAAATAAGTTCCTTTCACTAATGCGTGTAACTCAAACTGATTTGTGTACTCATTGTGGTGCAAAGGAAGACCTGATACATATGTTGCTAGAATGTGGTCAATATGCGACTCTACGGGATAGGTTTTTGGCTGGGGTGCCGCTGTGGGATGGTTTGCTGAACATAGCGTTGATCAATCCATGTTCATATGTGGCAAGGGCCGTATTTCGTTTGTGGAGAGAAATAATGAAGAAAAGATGATTCCTATTAGAGGTTCCCCATGAGGCTGGCATAGTCACTCAATGTGTACTGAAGCCTCGTAAAAATGAAGATTTAAAAAAAATTTTTTTTGCAGATTTAAAATGTCCAGACAACCGGGAACGTGTAACCCAAACACATCAGTTCCTAATGAACTGCTTGACATTTTGAAAGACGAAGATGAGGACGTAGAAGAAGACGGGATCATAGAAGTGGAGGAGAATGAACAATTAGAAATCGAGGTAAGTAATTTTATAACTGAAATAAACTTTTCGCTATGTTTAAGTAAAAGTCTATGGGTAGAGTCATCATGAAGTATTTTGCAGCTGAAAATTCATTTTTTTTTTCTAATTATAAACTAGCGCTTGACCGCAATCCCGCCTGATGGTAAGCAGTGACGCAATCGTTGATGGTAAAGCGCACTAGTTTATTAAGAACCTATTCACTCTAGCCATAGAGACACTCAAGTTGTAGTCCGACGGAAACACCGCCGCCGGCAAGTTGTTCCAGTCCCTCGATGTCCTCGATGAATGTCGCGGTATAAAGGAGGAGGCGAAACGCTCCGTCCGGATTTTAGTGGTGTTAACAACGTAAGGGTACTCGCCGTACGACGGGTCGTCCGATGGTGGAACGGAGATGGGGGAATTAAATCATGCAATTCACTCGCACACTCCCCAAAAAGCATCCTATAGAACACCGAAAGGCTGGCTACTCCGCGCCTGTGCTCTAGGCTTTGGAGACCATCTCGAGTTACATCAGGGTCACCAATCAGCCTCTTCGCCCGCCTCTCCACCGAGTCCAAAGTGGCCAGGTGACACTTAATTAATTGTTGATAATTTTCTTTTTCGCAGAACATGCCTGTGTACATTTTAAATGGGGATGGTGCTGGCGGTGACTCTGCACACAATCCCGCTGAACTGTATGTATTTTTTTGACTTGCGTTTTACTTTACAGTATTGTTGTTGCTATGTATTTCAAACGCGTTTTTTTTTATCAGGGACAGTAATTCAGAAGACGAGGAAGAAAGGCACCGTTTTATTGAAGAGGCCATTAGCCCATTGTAAGTTTTAATTTATATTATCACTGCTTACTCTTCGCACACTCTTTGATTTTAGTATTTATATTATTTCTAATGTCTGGGACAAATATGTAAACCAAAGGGTATGCATTTTGTGGCTGAATTACAAAAAGCGTTTCAATTTGTTTTAGGACCTCGCCAACTCCATCGCTTATCACCGCTGAGGTACCACAGCAATCTACTTCTTCCGGCTTACCAGCATTCCGGATTCAAGTTGGACCTGAACGAGCTGCACGAGGTAGAAGGGGCTCTTCAATACGTGGGCGAGGTCGCGGTCGCGGTAGAGGTCGCCAGTCAGCGAAAACAGCGAGGAATGATAGACGATGGGTTCGTGGGCAGCCTCTACAAGAGGTTTATGTAAATGACGCTGATTTGCCCCCTAACATTCGAGAACAAATTCAGCGTCATTTAAGTAGTGTCCAAAATGAAAGGCAAGTAGTGGAAGAAGAGGGAGAAGATGATGAAAGATTTGATGTGAATGAGGAATTTGAATGGCGAGGGATGGATACATGGAATGGAAGTAGGGAGAGTTTTAACTCCGAATCGACTGGGCCTACAAAAGAGTTCCACAACTCTTATGACGCCATGCATGCTATATGGACCGATGACATAATGTCCCATATAGTGCATGAGTCAAATAGGTATGCACAGTCGATTATGGTCCAGCGTGCAAGGTTTGCTCGTGACTGGTTTGAGACGAACATACACGAGATCTGGTGTTTGTTTGCATTCTGGATTATGCTTGGCATCATCAGGATGCCAACCATAAAATCATGTTTTACAAACATGCCGCTCCTGAAAACGGACGTGTTTCGGCACCTTTTCACTGAGACCAGGTACTGGAATTTGAATGCTGCTTTTCATTTAGCTGGAGAGTCCGATCCAGATGACCCTCTCAGTGCAATGGGACCGATCATTGACCACCTAAACACCAAGTTTAAGGACCTCTACCGCTTAGACCAAGAGATCTGTATTGACGAGTCTCTTACTCTTTGGAAAGGGCCAGTACGCTTCAAGCAGTACATAAAGACCAAATCGGCCCGCTTTGGTATAAAAACCTACCAATTATGTGAGTCGGCTACAGGTTACTTGTGGTCATTTTTTGTGTATGTAGGTCGCGCGACAGGGTTAGAGGAGTCCACGCCATCCAGCGTTTCCACAGTGTTGAGGTTGATTCGCCCTCTTCTCAACTTGGGGCACACGCTGTTCATGGACAACTGGTTCAACTCTCCAAAATTGGCGCGTTGGCTGAAAAGGAGAAAAACCGATTGTGTGGGGACGCTTAGGGTAAACGGAAAACAAGTTCCTGTGCCAATAAAAAGCTGTTCCCTACAAGAAGGTCAATTTAGTGCACGGGCTTCTGATGACGTCATGGTGCTAGCTATTCAAGATCGCAAGCGTGTCTCTTGTATATCTACCTACCATGACACGTCTCAAGTCTACAAAGAGGCAAGACCAGGTCATCCAGCTCAATATAAGCTTCAGCTGATTGATGACTATAACAAGGCTATGGGTGGCCTCGATCGTCTGGACCAAATGCTCGAAGAGTATTTGGTCGAGCGAAAGCAATGCTTGAAGTGGAACAAGAAGCTGTTCAAGCGGCTATTGAACATTTCCATACAAAATTCCCGAATTTTGGTAGAAAAAACCTCAAGATCCACAGAAGATTCGTTAGCATTCCGTATAAAGTTGGTACATGAAATAATCAACCGTCATTTACCAAATGTTCCACGTAAGCCAACACCCCATTCTTCACGTAATCCGACGTTCCCTTTATCTCGCCTCACAGAGCGGCATTTTGTGCGCCGCATACCGATCACCGACGAAATGCTCCAAAATGTTGCTCACCGTACAAACTTGGGGCGTCGCGTCTGCGTGTGGTGTACCCATAACGGAAGAAATAGATCGAGGACGGTATATGAGTGTCCGGATTGCCAACTGCCGCTTTGCCTTGAGCCTTGTTTTCAAGAATTTCACACTACACCCTAAGTTTTGTTTTGTTAAGTACTTTTTTACATCTCTTTTTTAATTTTATTTATTACTATCTATTCCCCGACAAACCTACAGTTTCTTTCGCATCTATAATTTTAGTATGGATATTTGTAAGTTCTTGTATCAACGTCATTCGGAATGGTAACGGAACTTGATTTGGTAGCACCTTGACCTTGTTGATTTTTTATTCTATAGTTTTATAATTAATATTAAATTAGTGTAGTGTTATTAATATTAGTGTTATATATTTAGTTTTATAATATAGTTTACAAAAATTGTTTATCTAAAAGTATCGATACCGGTTCATGCATAGCTACATCACTATTCGTTATCCTCCTCGCCATAAGTACTTTCAATATCAATAGACTATTTTAATGTTTTTTGTTATAATTACTTACTTAGATTTGTGTAAATGTGTATTCAAAATAATAACATTATTTATTTTTAACATTTTCGAGTACTTTACCCATTAAAACTTCATACACAAAAAAGGTGAACCCCGAAAAATTTTAGTGATTTTCGATCAGTAATTACTTGATTTTTTTTTACTGGATTAGGTGAACTAATCATAAAATGGGATAGAATATATATTTATGAAACATTTTGTATAAATTTTTCACAATTAACAGTAACATAAATATTGTTGTATAATTATTTTGTAACCAGGAGTCAGATTTTCGAGTATACGGTATCTTGTGTATGTCATTTATGTAAGCTATTGTATTTATTTCGCAATCAGTAAAAAAAAATGCATTCCTTGTTTATTCCTCAACAAAACCTGAAAGTTTCAATGAAAAATAGTGTCCCATAACATAATAGGTGGGAAAATTCCAAACTATTGCAATTTCGGTTATTTCTGCCGCCGTCATGTTCGGGAGCGAAAGGGAGTACAACAAATCTGCGAGCGGAAAGGTTAAGTATTTTACATAATATTAGTGTGGCAAAAAGAAAAAGCTAATTATGGTTTCTGTGGCAACAAATAATAACTAATTTAAAGGGTATGTTCGTGTATATTGACATAAAAAGGGGTATTTTGTAAGCACAGCAAAAAAAAAAAATCGGTTTCTTATTGGATTTCCTAATATATACCTACATATATATATATAGAGGAAGGCTGAACAATCTATGGATGTAGTATGTTAATGAGTATATGGTTGGAAAGGGGGGTAACTACACAGATGATTTCCACTTAGATGATGTGTGGAATGAAAGTCATGTTGTGCAGACTATAAATAAATTGGGTTACAGACAAGAAAATTATAAATTGTTTTCTTATTGAAACACTAGTTTAAAATGTAGTTTATATAAATTCTTATCAAAAGATATCCATTCATTTAACGCCAATGTGTAATAAATACATCTTACATTACTAAAATGTCATAAAACTAATAATTTACAACCAAAGGGTAGAGGTTAGAGAGAATTTCAATTGGGCATAAAAAACATACTGAATACTTACGTCCGACCCACACGACGTCTGCTAAATCATAAAACACGAACGCAACACTTTTTTTCAACGAAACAATCAAGCAAACTGTTATTAGAACCCTGAAATGTGATCACAAAACGCCGACACATATTTTTCGATCACATTTTCACTAAATTACACAAGTTTTTGCCAAAAATAACAGGCAAATATTGATCTCAGTTATGTTTATCGCTAAACTACGAGCGTATAGCACGTTGTAGCGACTAATTAAATCGTTATTTTATCGTACCAACAATAAATTTGCGATAGCTTCGCGACCGGAGATCGCAGATGCAAACGCAAAGCGAAATGTCAATTTGAAACGTCAAATCGACACTGACGGTAACTGTCTGTCAGTCAATATTCCACAAACGCCAAATTTTTAGTGTTGCTAGGCTGATAAAGTCGAATGTGAATCTTTTTGCTCGGCTCGTAGCCTCGTGTCGTACAACATTAATATTCATCAGTCATCGATCAGGCAAATTCCGCTTGCTTACGTGTCGGGCGACACATTAAACTCAAACTCATTTATTGCGAAAATGGTTCTTTCTTTCTTTTCTTTAGAGTGAATAATACTTCAACTCTTCAATGGCCTCTGTGGTTAGAGACCACAATTTTGCCAATAACACGTGTAACATATTATAAAAATTCTATACATTTTATTTCACAATAATGGCGGATATCGCCAATGACAGTTGAAAAAACGGCCGCGTGTGCCGACTGCTAGGAGTTTTGATGTGCCATGATGTGGTCACTATGCTGTGATATTTGAATGTTCTTTATAAATTATTCACTGAATGCACTTTTTACTACATAAATCATGCGCTTTTATTTAGTAAACGACACTATAAATAATTTAAAAGTCCAATGAAAAATGAGCGTGACATTCACCTTAGCCAAAAAAAACCCAATCGCGAAAATGGTTAATTCACATAATTAACATCGATACATTTTTATGACACTGTTTTAACTTTGGCTTCTGTCAAAATCCGCTTGAAGGCCTGCAATTTTAATTGGCGTTTGCCTTTACTTATTGTAGGTACATATGTAAATTACTAATATAAATTCATTCAAAACAAACTCTATGACCAAGGAAAAAAGGTCGTAACAAAAATTGTCACTGGTTTTGTCATTGAAAATTTATAAATATGTCAAATTTTATTTGAAATAATTCAAGTCAATATGTTAAGTACCCAAAGAGATTTGTAAATATAATTTTAATGTATTCGAAAGTACCAAATACAATAATGTCATCTCTCATTATTAGATTGCAGGAATAAAAAGTACTCTGTATAACGAATATATAAATGACATGCAATATGTCATTTCTATATTCGTTTACACTGTAATAGATTGTTTCCACGAACTTTTTTTTAAATTATAAACCTGACTGCCATCCCGCCTGATGGTAAGCGGTGACGCAATCGTTGATGGTAAAGCGCACTAGTTTATTAAGAGCTTATTCACTCTAGCCTTGAAGACACTCAAATTGTAGTCCGAAGGAAACACCGCCGCTGGCAAATTGTTCCAGTCCCTCGATGTACGCGGTATAAAGGAGGAGACGAAACGCTTCGTCCGGATCGTAGTGGTGTTAACAACGTAAGGGTGGAAACTCACCGTGCGACGAGTCGTCCTGCGGTGGAACGGAGATGAGGGGAATTAAAGCATGTAATTCCCTCGCATACTCCCCAAAATGCATCCTATAGAACACCGAAAGGCTGGGTACTCTACGCCTGTGCTCTAGGCTTTGGAGACCGTCTCGAGTTAAATCAGGGTCACCAATCAACCTCTCCGCATGCCTCTCCACTGAATCCAAAGTGGCCAGGTGACACTTAGCAGCACCAGTCCAAATGTGGCTGCAGACTGCAGTACTCCTCACACGAACGGACCTGTGCTTTGTACATCTTTAGGTTGTGTATCTGTGTGTTGTGTCGTCCTCCGTACGCGCAGCGGGCGACACGCCTGCCGGCGACGTGGAGGCCCCGGGTTCAATCCCCGGCCAGGTCATGATGGAAAACGATCTTTTCCTGATTGGCCTGGGTCTTGGATGTTTATCTATATATGTATCTATTATAAATATAGTATCGTTGAGTTAGTATCCCATAACAGAAGTCTCGAACTTACTTTGGGGCTAGCTCAATCTGTGTGACTTGTCCGTATATGTATATCTGTGTGTGTATGTTGAAATACATTACATATTCTCTCGGTTCGAAAACTATATTATAATTAAAACAGTGATTAAGAAACACCGACAGCCTCCGTGGCGTAGCGGTAGCGGACGCGGCCGCTGCGCAAGGTGGCGCGGGTTCGATCCCCGCACAGTGCAAGTATGCATGAATATAAATATTTGCACTGGTCTGGTCGTGCCTCGGAAAGCACGTTAAGCCGTTGGTCCCGGTTGCCAAACGAACATCTAGTGGCAGTCGTTACGGGTTGTTGGAGCCCTCAAAAAGTCCAACAATTGGTCTAGTTGGAATGCTTCGATGTCGCCTTCGGGTTGTGGAGGTCAGACGGCAGTCGCTTCACGGAAAATGTCGAAGTTTAGCCATATCAGCAGTTGGACCGGTAAAGCGGACCCCAGACTCCAAAGCTGAAAAGGCTTCGGATGCGACTGGGATTAACGCTGGGATGATGATGATTAAGAAACACCAAGCTACTCCTTTTGAACCTAGATTAACATTGAAAAGAAGAAAAGATTTCATATTGGATGTTCCTCAAACCAAAACCAAGTTCGCTAGTATACAGTACAAAAAAAGCTCAGCTCAGCTATACAATAGAATCAATAAAAAAAATTATGTATACAATATGTTAAGAAAACCCTGTCCGACCCGTAAGGATAATAAAGGTTAGGTAAACACATGACCATATAAAATATGAAATTTTACATAATCATCATAGTAACAATACTATTGAATTTTGAAATAACCTCTTTTTCCCGCGAATTAATTCCAACTTCCCCAAAATTTAATAATTTTTAAAAAGTGACAACATTATTTTTGACGGTATAATTCTGAGCGAATAGCGATGCGGCCGCGTGCCGCGTGCCCTGCCCCTCTTCGCCCGCGCCTGTATGGCATACTGCACATGTTTTAAGTTGCCTCTTTTTGCGAAATAATATTAATTTTTTTAGGGAGATTTTTTTTTAAGTTTAGCACGGCTTTGTAGGCATTAGTAGAATCAGTTATCGCTACCTAACAATACCTTCACGGATCGGACAGGGTTTTCTTTACATATTGTATAATAAGAAAAAACATGAATTATAAAAAATTGTAACTAGTTGGATAAAAATACTAACATATGATGAAACGGAGGCGCTGTTAAGATAAATATAACCCTACATCTGCCAAATCTCTGCACCATCATGTACACATTCTGATTAATTCGTGTTCACACTCACACACTAACAAATTCACCCTCCCAATCACCAGTGGTCTCGAACCTACCGATTTTTCGGTATTTCTACCGATATGGGCTCTGTCCTACCGAAGAAATGCCGGTTTTAGGTAGTGATCTACCGATTTTTACTCTTGGAGCAGTGGAAAAATTAACAAATATATGTAATTGAAATATCGAGCTTTTTTTTAGAAATACCGATTTTTATTACCGATAGGTACTAATATACCGATTTTTACTGGCAATTCTACCGATCTCGCTTTTGGACGTTCGAGACCACTGCCAATCACTCTCACACGTACTCTCACGGCTCACCCACTCACTCGCATGCCTGCGTGCGTGCTGCATGTTTAGCTTTTTTTTTAATTTTTTTTATTACTATTTAGTTTAGTTTTGTATAAAACAAGTACCTTAATGAAACTTATAAGTTACTAGTTTTCCGCCCGCGGCTTCGCCCGCGTAAATTTCGGTTATATCGCGCTTTTTAGATTTCCCTCGGGAACATCAATTTTTCCGGGATAAAAGGTAGCCTATGTCCTTTCTCAGGGTCTAAAGATTGTGTGCTTTCCGCTCGCGTCTTCGCCCGCGTAAATTTCGGTTATATCGCGCTTTTAGATTTCCCTCGGGAACATCAAATTTTTCCGGATAAAAGGTAGCCTATGTTTTTTCTCAGGGTCCAAAGATTGTCTGTGCCAAATTTCATCAAAATCGGTTGAGAGGTTTAGGCGGGAAAGCGTAACAGACAGACAGACAGACAGACAGAGGGTTACTTTCGCATTTATAATATTAGTATGGATGGAAGAGCGGAGTCCCCTAACACAGGCTTTTCTGCTTAAAATGAAGCTCCAATCACAAGATTGTAATGTTACATGTTGTTGAAATAATAAATTATTATCATTATTAATTACAGCTTATGCTTTCTATTAATTGTTTTGGTAGGTGATTATAAACTTGTGGCGCCCTACAGAGTACATACACTAGAAACAAAGAAAGAAAATACATTTATTCAGCACAGACACAATACAATACATCTAGCTTATACACACATCGGGTAGCAACAAAAAAAAACATAAAATAAAAAAATAAAAAACCCAAGTAATAAAATACAATAAAAAACCAAATAAAAAGTAAAAAAACCCTTAAAGCCATGTGTAAAAAATAGTAGCAAAGTGTGCCTCGTGGCTGCACCAAAAAGGTCCAGTTCAGCAAAAATGCCATTCTACAAGTCTGGGCTAAAGGGAGCAAGTCAGAGTTTTAGGTGCGTATTACAGAAGGTCACTCAAAACTCAAGCTTTACTTAAGTCTCGTTTGAAGCCTTTTGATTGGTCGAAACTAATTTTAAGTAATGCTCGAGTCTTGAGTAACGTTCTGTAATACGGACATTAGGGTCTAATCATCCCCGGCTATTTTGTCTTACAAATTATACAAGCACATCTACATTAAACATTAAGGCGCGTATTTTACGTCACTCAAAACTCAAGCTCACATAAGTCTCGTTTCAAGCCATTTGATTGGTTGAAATTAGTTTTAAGTAATGCTTAAGCAGAGATCAATGCTTGAGTTTCGTTCTGGAATACGCACCTAAATATTTGTAGTGTAGTGTGTAGGGCAAATACGACGCAAATAATTAACAACCGTTAACCGGCCGCTGCCTCGAATCTTGCGGGCAGCGGGGCGGCGGCTGCGGCGCGGGAGCCGAGCGTTCATCGAAGATCCGTTCTCGAAACTAGCGGGCAGATCGCGCGACACTATAGCCGCGTAGTGTTGTGTTCACGATTGTGTCGACGAGATATTTGTTTTTATTCGCGAAAGAAATGTCTGAACAATGGCGGCAACATCTTTTTGATTCAAATTTATTCCTATAGTTGAGCCAAATTCCATAAAGAATAGAGGTAAAGAAACCGTTGCTAGGCAACGAGTAGTTTACGCCTAAAGGACAGATGTTAACAACCTTTTCTACGTAGATGGTTTTCATAAAAGTAATAATCTTCCTACTAATCTAAACAGTTTATTTATGTTTAGATATTTATGATCTGCATAGAACGCTTAACCGATTTGAATTAAATATGACATACATGTAAGCTAATTTCTAACAGGTTAATTTTTTGATACATATTTTTAGGATCAGGATAGAGATTTAAATAAAGAAAAGTACAACACAAATCAGAAACCATGATTTATAATCAATAACTCAATTTCATAACCTTAAAATGACTCTTAACACAAACAGCCATCAGTTTAACACCATTTACAGCGAAATATCAACAAAATGACAGACTTACTGCAAATCGCACCGACCACCAATTCAACCACCTTACCGTCCAAGAGCTCAGTAGGAAAAGGACCTGTCAATCAGACAGCCGTCTATTTATAATAGATAGGCGTAGATATAGTAGACGAAGGCATAGACAAAGTAGGTGCGAGTTGCTATAAGTCTTCAAACTTCTTTCTGCTAACACGGCCATCTGACCGTGCACCGTCCTCGGCTGCATCAGCACCAGCAACATCTTCATCTGAAGCACTGAAGCACGTCGATCGTCTGCTCGCCAACTTCATCTGGGAGACTGGCGGGCGTACTCGAAGCACCAGAGGGTCCAGCAGGAGTATCTGGAGGTTAACCAGCATCATCGGGGTTGTCGTCATCGCATCTGCATGAAAACAAAGTCATTAAATAATCATGACGACATTTGAGATTGCCTATTCTTTCACTCTTCACACATTCAAGGCCCTCGTACAAAATTACACTGTCGAACAAGATAAAGACACTTCACTTTCAAAAGTATGCATACTTCTTCAGACACATGTCTCTTTCTTGCTCATACTTGAACTTGCAAGTTCCCCACGTCCGCCTTAACCAGGCCACATCCGCCTTAACCAGGCCACCTCCGCCTTAACCAGGCCACATCCGCCTTAACCAGGCCACATCCGCCTTAACCAGGCCACATCCGGCCACATCCGCCTTAACCAGGCATTCAGGAACCAGAACAGCTGTCAGAGCGCACTCCAACTGTGCTGCTCCAGCCGCCTGGTCAGCAACGGTCTCAGCACCGACGCTCGCCCAGCGCCAGCGCCGCGTCCAGTCAGTCGCACGCGCTCGTCCGCAGCGCTCGCCCGCAGCGCTCGCCCGCAGCGCTCGCCCGCAGCGCTCGCCCGCAGCGCTCGCCCGCAGCGCTCGCCCGCAGCGCTCGCCCGCAGCGCTCGCCCGCAGCGCTCTCCTGCAGCGCACTCGCGTGCAGCACACACGTGCAGCACACGCCTGCAGCGCCCTCCTGCAGCGCACGCCTGCAGCGCGCTCATGCAGCCCACGCCTGCAGCGCGCTCATGCAGCCCACGCCTGCAGCGCGCTCATGCAGCGCACTCGCGCACAGCACACGCGTGCAGCACACGCCTGCGGCGCTCGCCTGCAGCTCTCGGCTGCAGCATACGCCTGTAGCGCTTGCCTACAGCGCTCGCCTGTAGCGCTCGCCAGCAGCGCTCGCCTGTAGCGCTCGCCCGCAGGGTTCGCCTGCAGCGTTCGCCTGCAGCACTCGCCCGCAGCGCTCGCCTGCAGCGCTCGCCTGCAGCGCTCGCCTGCAGCGCTGCAGTGCTCGCCAGCAGCGCTCGCCAGCAGCGCTCGTCTGCAGCGCTCGCCAGTAGCGCACTCATGCAGCGCACTCATGCAGCACGTTCCTGTAGCGCTCGTCTGCAGCGCACTCCTGCAGCGCTCGCCTGCAGCGCACGCCAGCAGTGCACTCCTGCAGCGCACTCCTACAGCGCACTCGTGCAGCGCACTCCTACAGCGCACTCCTGCAGCGCACCATCACGCGGAGCGATCTCTGCGCCAGCAATTGAGTGCACCTCGTAGCGTGATGTTCACTTCCAGCCTCATGCAAGTCCAAGTACAAAGGCAATGAACAACTAACTGAAACAAAGTGCATGTTAGACGTATGTACTTCCAAAAAAATGCATTACAGCTTTCGGGACACCACACTGTTCCCAAGGCATCATGTATTGTGCAGCGGCTCGTGTTGTCTTGCCTCTTGCCCCACTCACCAGTTTCAACTCGTAACGCTCACCAGGTAACACCGTGACCCGGTATGGACCAACCACTCATTCCAGAGTCAAACTTGCCCGTGGACAGAATACTTAATTACGAACACCTTATCGTTGAGCTGGAATACCTTTGGCAGATGTGTCTGAAGATTTACCCGACAATCTTGACTGCTTTCATCTTTGTCAAGAGATGTTTTAGCGGAACTCCTGCATAGTTCCCTAAAAGCGTCACGATTTGAACTATAGTTCTGGACGGCTACGTAATGAACCAGTGCACGAATGACAGAAGTGGTCCCATTAGTTCCAATTAACAAGTACAAAGCTGAGTATTGTGTGGTTTTCCGTTTTGTAATGTTCAAAACTAACTGAATCTTACATAACATATTAGACCAAGACATTTTTCTATTTTAAAATTTCAATCCAAATCAGGTTGAGTACTGTCCTCACATAAAGTTCAGCCTGACCGTTTGCAAGATGCATCTCAGACGTTATGTAATGGATATCACAAAGCGAAACAAGAAGATTGAAACATACGAGAAATCACGTTTCTCCAAAGACACGTTGAGTTCATTTGTGTTGGTCTCCATAAGGACAGCTCCATACCCTACGCTGCTTGCATCCGTGTACAATTCTGTCGGGAGACACGGATTGTAAATTGCATAAATAGGCTCACTCGTCAGTCGCATTATCAGATATTGACGAAAAGTTAACGTTCTTTTTAGCAAGGTGAGAAATGTCCTGCCAGGCCTAGTAATTGACGTACCTGTCTGACGCGACTTGGTACCAGAGTATTTATCAACGCTTAGACCTTCCGAGAGCTCGGTCAGTCCTGGCCATGGCTTGATCTACTTCCAATGAAATTTCACTAAATTGCACTGTTAGTGTAACGTATTCGCGAGCAACGATCTCACTGTACTTATGCCTTTCTAAACACGACGTATAGGTTTTCAGCGACAATCAAAATGTTTTAAAATACCGGCGAATATCTGTCTATGAGAAAGTCGACCGGAATGCCCTGTATAATCGCGGTACTAATGTCTCCACTACGCTTTCAGAATACAACCTCATTACACAAGTTGACACATCTGTTCAATGAGTTTTGGTGAAGCACTCCTTGTGTCAAAAAGTACACGTGATTTTAGATTCATAGCACATTACTTCAGGTTGATCTGAATTTCCTTTCTTATTTATTGTTAAACTACTTATGTGCTAAACGATTGTTCGACTCACTGTGGCTTGACATAATAAATAGACAAAAATTACACCAAATTATTGGCAGTTCAGTTGGCATTTGTCGGCTGCTGCGCGTACCTATGTACTTACGCATCTGTGATACCATGTATCACAATAGAAATCATGAGACCACTCAGACCTTGTTTGATAGGTAAGCCTAATAACGAACACCGCGTGTACCCGGCATAGATAGAAAAGTTGTCTGAACTAGTATTCATCACGTCGAATAGCGTTTGAGCGTAATCAGTCTTTTGAGAACAAAGACATGCAAATTCTTTAACAGAAATTGGACCAGGTGCGTTCACCTGTAGTCCAATCACCCAGCAAGGATTTGGCATCAGCCATAAGGCAATTAGTGACCTGTGATAAGCACTCAGAATCCTCCCAATTATTTGCAAATAGATAGAAAACTTGTCTGAACTAGTATTCATCACGTCGAATAGAGTTTGAGCGTAATCAGTCTTTTGAGAACAATGACATGCAAATGCTTTATAGAAATTGGACCAGGTGCGTTCACCTGTAGTCCAGTCACCCAGCAAGGATTTGGCATTTGCCATAACACAATTGGTGACCTGTGATAAGCACTCTGAATCCTCTCAATTATTTGCAAATCTAGCACGTTTCGACTTCACTACATCACGCCTCAAAATTTAACACATCAAGATAATTTTTCGGTTTGTCTTTCGCCAAAAGGGCATTTGTAAGCATTATCACGAGCTGCTAATGAGACATCATCATAACCTTGAGATGTGTTGACAACAAATGGTAACCGGCTTTATTTTTTCGTTCGTCGTATTACCCTCAATAGCATAATTATTGAACCTAGCACTGCCTTATCGGAATCATCGCGAGAACGGGAACGAGAACTAACTTCATGACTCGCGACGGGACAGTGTGCCAGGCTTATGACGGTGTCGATGCGACTTGCCATGAGATCGCTTCGTCTTTTGACAATGCGTGTCCCCTGTACTACTACCGCTACACGAGCGAGATGGTCGTGTAATGATTCAAACTGACGGCTGTTCTAATTTGACAACAAATAGGCTTGTATAGGCACAGGCCCACCACGTACCAAGCTACGAATAAGTGGCGTCACAGCATCAATACCTACCAATAGGTTCAATGCTGAATACAGAGTTGTTCTGCGTTTTGTCCTATTTAGAATCAACTGCAGTTTCTACATAACGCTCGGCCACTATTCCCGACGATGGTTACACTCCATACGCACACTGAATTTAGAAAACGCATATATACACGATAAGAACATGTTGATAACCATCGGCCTCAAGAAGAGCATCTAATGAATCTAAATAGCAATTGCACAAAAATAGGCACCAGTATGCAAATTGGATCACCAATGAAAGAGTTCCGGACCTCAATCATTACCGAAACAACAACATCACCTGGCAACCACTATCGGGGTTACAGATAACCATAATGTGGAGGCTTTCAGAAATAAAATCTCTCAATGTAGGGGCAAACAGCTACAATGCTAGAGCTATGTAAAACGGGTTGCCGCAATGTTAGTTCAACGAGTACCACAGCTTGAAACTTTAGCGCGACCGATATCCGCACCCCAATCACCAATATTACGTAAAGTAGGATCAAAGTTTGTAATATAAAAATGTTGATATCTACCCGCAATATTAATCCAATACAATCTGTACTTGATAAATCAATTTTGCTTAGCTGGTTCTGTATTTGTACTCGTAGAATGAAGTTTGCTCATATACACGTTTCGATACTCGTAACGGCGGCGACTGTGTTCTAGAACGAGAGCGCGAATAATGGCGGTAGTTATATCTGCGAGTCGGAGACTTATGTCCAGACTCAGTCATTCTAGGCAAAGGTGAAACTAAACGGCGGCGACGCCCCGGTGGTGATGAATGACGCACATTACAAGATTCTATCCGACATGACGATCGTAACTTACGTACAAAGTTTTATAACGGTTGCACGAACGCACTGGCAAGGGTGAAGCCCTCGTTTTGTCTTCAAGCGCTTTAAGGCGAGACATCATTACTGGTATCTTGAGCCTTAACGTGTCGTTTTCATTCGGGGATCTCTCGCGGTAGGTACTCACTATTTCGCCGTCATTGACTATTGCGAGACGAATCGCGATGAGGACTATAGTGACCACGTAAGCAATTACCACGACTGCCGTCCATACGTTCTACGTTCGCGTCTACGTTTGCGGTCTAAACAACAAACTAAACGACAAACCATACAAGTAATTACACAAGTACCTTCACACAAGTACAATAAGAATAATGGCAGAAAGTGATTGTTATTCTGTTCCTTGATTTATAACGAAAATGTGAGCAGTGTAGTTCTTTATCCCAATTCGGATTTTAGGATCAGGATAGAGATTTAAATAAAGAAAAGTACAACACAAATCAGAAACCATGATTTATAATCAATAACTCAATTTCATAACCTTAAAATGACTCTTAACACAAACAACCATCAGTTTAACACCATTTACAGCGAAATATCAACAAAATGACCGACTTACTGCAAATCGCACCGACCACCAATTCAACCACCTTACCGTCCAAGAGCTCAGTAGGAAAAGGACCTGTCAATCAGACAGCCGTCTATTTATAATAGATAGGCGTAGATATAGTAGACGAAGGCATAGACAAAGTAGGTGCGAGTTGCTATAAGTCTTCAAACTTCTTTCTGCTAACAATATATACATATTATAATTAGTCCATACTTGAAAGTATTACAATGCATGTGATTGATTTGAAAGTAATTAAAATACGTAAAATTGTATTGACAAATGCCTCAACTTTATTTATTGGTTGAATTTCACAAAATGTGTTTAATACCTGGATTTCGTCCACCTTTCTTTTTTTGTCGGGCTATCACTTAAAATTAATGTCGACTTTTTTATGGTTTTTAGAAATACCAAGTTAATGGCGCCGATTCTGTTGTTCACAAACTAAACTAATTTTAGCTTATGTGCATCTTTTTCTTTCCATTTCGTTAAGAAAAGGATAGAAGATAACATTTCAATTTAATCCTGTCAAGTTAGGATACTCCATAGACAGTTTAGACGGGATTATAAACATGGCGACTAAAAATACGCCAGTTTACGTCAGGAGCGCACTAATTTGACAGGTCTAAACTGACATTTTATCTTCCGTCCTTTTCTCGACGAAATGGAATGAAAAAGATGCACATAACTTAAAATTAGTTTAGTTTGTGAAAAACAGAATCGGCGCCATTATGCATGTTATTTTAGTGATTCTATTGAAATATGCTGCAGTTGGAATTGTTAATAAATAGCTATCATGTAAAAGTCGATAATCATGTAAATAACAGGAGATTTGTAAAACATGAGTTGTGCTAATCCTAAATTGGTTTGTTTACCTCTATTCTTAAAGGAGCTAGACGATGGTATAACGCTCGATCACCGCTCGCTACCCGCCACCGCTCCGCTGCCGCGCCGCTGTTTTCGAGAACCGGTCCGTTTGATTTTACGCATAAGATCCTGCCGCTCACTCGCCGCCGCCGCCCCGCTGCCCGCAAGATTCGAGGCAGCGGCCTTGCATCGTCCACTGCTGAGCACAGGCCTCCTCTCATACAGAGAAGGATTGAGCGTAATCACCACGCTTGCTCAATGCGGGTTGGCGATTTCAGACTTCAAGTCCAGGTTTCCTCAAGATATTTTCCTTCAGCTTATAATCAGTCATTGGTGTCAAGATATACTTAGAAAGTACTTAACTACTTACTCAGTAACTTAGAAAATTACATTGATACTTGTCTGACCTGGAATCGAACCCGCACACTCATACAAGGAGAGGCTAGTGTTTTAACCACTAGGCCACCACGACTTGAAGGCGCAAATGATCCTGTTTATGTCCCCGTTTATACTTATTTTGATTAGTAATTAGGGGATTCCATACACGTTCGGCGAGATTTTCAGCGCTAGTTTGTAAATATATATTAAAAAAAATATATAACCGAATTCCACACGGGCCAAGCCGCGGGCGGTAAGCTAGTAATTATATAAATCTCAGAGATAACTAGTTTAAAGGTTGAACTTCCTTTGTATTCGCAAGGTTCGATTTCACTCAACGCGCATTTCATAATTAATCTATTATTTTGTTTATTGCTATTTTAATACTTTTTCGTGCCATCCCGTGATACCCCCTAGAATCTCCGTTTTACCCCTGCGTGGGTAATTTCCCCCAGGTTAGGAACCACTGACCTAGAGCCTGATAAGCCTCGCCTGCTTTGTTTGACGGAGACCTAGATTAGATTTCCTTCAGATGCGGCGTAGGTACACCACCACGAACCGGACGAAGCGTTTCGCCTCGTCTTTTATTCCACATACAGACAATCAAGCTACCACAATCTGTCAGATTTCGTTATTAGATTTTTCAACTTTATCTCTAAAGCATTAAGGCTCAAGGTTGATTAGGAATATCTGACAGTTTGACCTGCTGTCGTCCGTGCATCGCGAGAATTTTCCAGTGGCGCGGCGGTGTTTACATCTGACTACAATATAAGTACCTTCAAGGTTAGAGTGAAACTAGCGCGCTTTACCATCAACTATTGAATTACTGCTTACCATCAAGCGGGATGACGGCCAAGAAGTAGTTTATGAATATAAAAAATAGGCCAAGTGCGTGTCGGACTCACGCACAAAGGGTTCCGTACCATTGATTTATGAAATTAAAGGATTTAAGTTATTTGTATGAAAGATTACGCGGTAATAAGCGGTTTACGATTTACGAGGTATTAAAAAAAAACTACTTACTAGATCTCGTTCAAAACAATTTTCGTTGGTAGTTTTTATAGTAATGTACATCATATATTTTTTTTAGATTTTTCATTTCTTATTTTAGAAGTTAAGGGGGGGGGGGCAACTTTTTTCCACTTTGGAAGCGTCTGTCACGCAAACTATTCGGTTTAGAAAAAAATATTTTAGAAACCTCGATATTTTTTGAAGACCTATCCATAGATACCCCCACACGTATGTGTTTGATGAAAAAAAATTTTTGAGTTTTAGTTCTAAGTATGGGGAGCCCCAAATACTAATTATTATTATTTTTACTTTTGCATCAAAATCTTAATGCGATTCACAGAATACATCTACCTACCAAGCTTCAACAGTAGTATTCATAGTTTCCTCAGAAAAAAAAAGGCTGTGACATACGGACGGACAGACGGACAGACAGACATGACGAATTTATAAGGGCTCCGTTTTTTGCCAATTGGCAACGAAACCCTAAAAATCGGTATTTTGTGATAGCTTTGTTACTCGTTAGCAATGTCGAGACTGCCGCACCGCACCTGTAGTATTCGAAAATGCAGTCGTGGGTGTTAAAAGTGTTCGGGTTTCGCGTAAACGGAAAATGACGTTGTATATAGTGTCGTTTTGTATCGTGTTGTTGGGTATCTAAAGCACTTGCCATCTTATCTCTTCACCACCTGTGGTTGACTGGTAGAGAATGCCTAAGGCATTAAGTCCGCCTCTGTACATATCATGTGCGAAAGAATAAATAAATAATAATAATAAGCCTTTTTATTTCTTGTTTTTCAATTGATAGTAATAATGTTACAGGAAACACAATTTATATTTCTAAGTATTAGTAATGTTAGTAATATATGTAGGTTTATAATATGTTAGTAGTGTTATTAATCACAAGAACCCCGGTTTGGGTAAAGGCCTCCTCCAAAGATGCCCATTTTTGTCGGTCTTGTGCTATGGTGTACCAGTTTCTGCCCGTTGATCTTTTCAGATCATCTTCCCAGCGATTTAAAGGTCTCCCCCTCTTTCTCCTGCCTGGTGGTCCTAACCAGTTAGTAACCCGCGATGTCCACCTTCTGTCAGTCATTCTCGCCACATGTCCAGCCCACTGCCGTTTCCGTTTTCGAGCATAAATCAAGGCGTCTGTAACTTTAGTGACGCCTCTTATCTTTGAATGTCTTATTTATAATAAATAAATAAATACTTATATATATACCATGGTACGGACGACAGCAGGTCAAGCTACCCGATCCTATCAGATATTCCCAATCAACCTTGAGCCTTACTGGTTCAGAGATAAACTTGAAAATCGGTTAAAGACATCTGACAGATTAGCTTGATGTGCTGTCATCATCATCATCCCAGCGTTAATCCCAGCCGCATCCGAAGCCTTTTCAGCTTTGGAGTCTAGGGTCCGCTTTTACCAGTCCAACTGCTGATATGGCTAAACTTCGACATTTTCCGTGAAGCGACTGCCGTCTGACCTCCACAACCCGAAGGCGACATCGAAGTATTGCAGTTAGACCAATTGTTGGACTTTTGAGGGCTCCAACAACCTGTAACGACTGCCACTAGATGTTCGTATGGCAACCGGGACCAACGGCTTAACGTGCTTTCCGAGGCACGACCAGACCAGTGTAAATATTCATATTCATGCATACAAATACTTGCACTGTGCGGGGATCGAACCCGCGCCACCTTGCGCAGCGGCCGCGTCCGCTACCGCTACGCCACGGAGGCTGTCAAGCTTGATGTGCTGTCGTCTGTATGATGAATAATAGCTTTATTAATTCCTTACACAGATAGATTTTCACATATTATTATGTATAACTTTAGTTGTGTTAGTACTTATTTAAATTATAACCTAGTTTGTTAGTATTTCTTCTGTGCTAAGGACCGCTCTGGCGGTGAAAGCCTCCTCCATTTCTCTCCACTTGTCTCTATCTCTTGCCAGTCTATTCCAAGTAACTCCAGCCGTGGCTACTATGTCATCACTCCAACGTCTGACTGGCCTGCCCTTTCGCCTTTTTTTTGTGTATAGGGTACCAATTAGTGATAATTTTGGACCATTTGTTACCTGGTGATCTTTGGACATGTCCAGCCCATTTCTGAATACGCTATAGGTCACACAAAAGCTTTTTACGGCAAACTGAATTTGACGCGGGCGAAGCCGGGGGCGAAAGATAGTAGTCTCATATATGTATATTGTACATACTGTACTCTTTAATAGTAATGGCGGCATGCGGATTAATATCTCTTTATTAATCGACTCCAAAAAGGAGGAGGTTACTCAATTCGACCGTTTAAATGCTTTTTTATGTCTGTTCTCGGATCACTTTTAGGTACCTACTTACTTTACTCTTTGGACAACTTCCACAGAGCAAGTAATTACTACGTTTTAATACTTCTTTTTCGTGTATGCACCGATTTTGATAATTCTTTTTTGTTTTTTATTTAAGTTTTAATTTTGGCTCGGTTACCAGACCTATAAGGTCCGTATTACAGAACGTCACTCAAAACTCAAGCTCTACTTAAGTCTCGTTTGAAGCCTTTTGATTGGTTGAAACTAGTTTTAAGTAATGCTTATGCAGAGATCAATGCTTGAGTAACGTTCTGTAATACGGACCTATTTATTTTTGTCGGAAATATTTATTGTTGCCAGTTGTAATTTTCAAACGAGTACTGGACAAATCATCGACATATACTAATGGGCATGCAAAGAAAGAGAGGAAACGAAGTTTTGTCTATCTTTACCTCTCTCAAAATCATGAATCATCTATGAGGAAAGAGATAGTGCCGGACCGAAAACATAGGCAATCCTCACTCTTTTCAAACCAAAAAAATACTGCAGATTATACGCGGACGGCATGTCCATTAGTATATTCCTATGTACGCGACATTACTATTTATTTTTTCGATGGAAATCCTGAAAAACAGATAGACGAAAGGTTTTCTGGAGTTCCCCAACATTGTTCGTGAAGGGAAAAAGGCATTCCCACACGAACGCTACGGTATGTTAAGCAAGAATAATAAAGTGGGACTGTTTCTTCTATTAGTATCGTACGTGTCAGTTCACAAGCCTTCTAATCTGAAAACTGGTGGAGTATTATGACGATGTTAAAACCATCAGGATTCCTGTGTCAGACAAAGATGGGGCTATATAGGATAAATAGCGCTATCCCTTTTTCGCAACGGTTTAATAATCGTTTTAAAACCTCGTAATAGGGCTCCTGATTATCATCATCATCTCAGCGTTAGTCTCAGTCGCATCCAAAGCCATTCAGCTTTGGAATCTGCCTTGATCTGCCGGTCCGCTTTGCCAGTCTAAATGCTCATTTGGCTAAACTTCGATATTTTCAACAATATCTTAATTTATCAACCTGAAGGTGACACCAAAGCATTGCAGTTAGACTAATTGTTGGACTTTGAGGTCTCCAACAACCCGTAACGACTGCCATTAGAAGTGCGTATGGCAACCGGGATTAACGGCTTAGGCAGTAGTTTTATTATTTATTAGTATTTTTGACATGTCCCTATAACAAACTAGATATTCTATGCGGGAAGGACGGTGATGGCGCTGCACTAGAGTGATTCCTTTATGTTTTGAATACTTCATAGTTACTAAAGAAAGAAAGAAAATTTGTGAAGAAGAAGAAAAAGGTTTGTTGGGATATATGGATCTTTGTTCCTCATTTACGCAACAATTACTCAATGGATTTGGGTGAAATTTGTCACACACATAATTTATAACCAGAAATAACACATTGGCATGGATAGAAGATGACATTTTAATTTAATCCTGTCAAGTTAAGATGCTCCATAGCATTGATATATAAACAGATATGATATATGCTAAGAAACTAACCGGAAAAATGTGTCCGGAACGCAGCAGAGTATATTTTTTTTATAATTATGTACATTTAACTACATTGGTACAGTGTGAATGAGATGGGCGCGCAACTAAAGCATAAAAAAGAAAAATATGGCTAGTGATTGTCGTTTGCGCTTAAATGGAAAAAAGACGTTTGCCAACCAATCACTGACACTTTGCACACACTGACACTGACTGATTGCCAAAGAATAACAAGAATGCAGATAGGAAATATAAATAACAGAGTAGGCAGGTAATTTGGTAGGTGGTAGAAGGTGCTCAATTTGGTAAATATATATTTTTTAAACATTTTTACACTTCAATCAAGTATTACAAAACTTTAATGTTTGTCATTGAAGTTTTGTAATACTTGATTAAAGTGTACCTATTTAATATTTTGTGACTGTGATTTAAGGAAACCTAATGCAATAAAATAAACAATTATAAACCATAGTAATTAGTGAAATTAATTCGGTTTAATCTATATTTACTATATTTCCTTAAATCCTATTTTAATTTTTCAAATGTAAATCATTATGCAAACATTCTGTATATATTTCTATATGCTAGGCTAATTGGTGTGAGCGTAGGAAATATTTATTTATATTATTGTATACTTCATGTTCATTTAATATCGACTCACACTGTCCCATTTAATAATTTCATGTCATTTGACTCTATTACTTAGCAACGCAAAATAAACTCGTAATTTTATCAATGTTTTACTTAACTGTTGCATTAAGATGTTAATAAATTGTAACTAAGGACACAGGCGCGAAAATAAAGTGAAACAGAACTATAATTGTAGGTATAAAAGTCACCATAAACATTATCGCTTCTGTGTAACTAATCTATGCCATATGCGTTCCCGTCTTTGTCACACTCGGAAGAAATCCAATTAGCTCTCTCTTTCTTTACTTACTATGGCAACCTAAGCATAATTTGTAACAATGTTTGACAAAATAATTGAAACTATATTATTTATCTAAATATTTTGGGATAATTATTTATGATATGTGATTCCATGACTTTTGTTGGCTTTTCTACTATAATTCGTGCATTTACGCAGTACACAAAACGCCATTTTGAATGCGAAAAAGATTTTCTTAGCCACCAAGGACATACGCGCGTACGGAACGAGAGTATCGGGAGTGACTAAAGCAACTTGCAGTATTTACGTTCTTTTGTACACTTCATTTTCAGTGCGCTAGTGACGGATCTACCTTAGTTTAATATTTTATCAATGCTCCATAGACAGTTTAGACGCAATTATAAACATGGCGACTAAAATACGTCAGTTTACGTCAGAAGCGCACTAATTTGACAGGTCTAAACAGACATTTTATCTTCCGTCCTTTTCTCAACGAAATGGAAAGAAAAAGATGCAGATAACTTAAAATTAGTCTAGTTTGTGAACAACAGAATCGGCGCCATTGTGTACCTTTTATTCCGATATTTCGACGGGATGGAAACTTATGCGAGTGAAACCGAGGGAGACAGCTAATAATATAATAAAAGTAAATTTTATTTGATTCTTTAATGCACTTAACTGTCGAGCTTGTACGAAAGAGAGCAGGTCAAGCTACCCAAAATTGTCAAATACTCCCAATCAATCTTGAATCTTAGGTCCGTATTCCAGAAGCAAACTCAAGTATTGATCTTTGTTTAAACATTACTTAAAACTAGTTTCAACCAATCAAATGGCTTGAAAGAAGTTTAAAAGTAATGCTTAGTATTGAGTGAGCTCTGGAACACGGGCCTTAATGTCTTAGCGATAAAGTTGATACAAATCTGGAATGTGCGGGACCTAAGATTCGTTTTTACAGAACGTCACTCAATCCCGTATTACAGAACGTGCCTCAAAACTCAAGCTCTACTTAAATCTCGTTTCAAGCCATTTGATTGGTTGAAACTAGTTTTAAGTAATGTTTAAGCAGAGATCAATGCTTGAGTTTCCTTCTGTAATACG
Source organism: Sesamia nonagrioides (assembly GCA_017933935.1). Classification (NCBI taxonomy): domain Eukaryota; kingdom Metazoa; phylum Arthropoda; class Insecta; order Lepidoptera; family Noctuidae; genus Sesamia; species Sesamia nonagrioides. The sequence continues at coordinate 24,688 of JADWQK010002219.1, forward strand.
GACCTCAAAATTCAAGATCTACTTAAGTCTCGTTTCAAGCCATTTGATTGGTTGAAACTAGATTTAAGTAATGCTTAAACAGAGATCAATGCTTGAGTTTCCTTCTGGAATACGGACCTAACACACTATTGTTATGAATTTGAATAATAATGAAGCTATTTTTTTTTTTGATATGTATATAAGCCAGGTGGCTACTAAAGAGACCATGTAACTATTAGGACTTTCCTGTGGATGGTCAAAATTAAAGCCTCAGCCAGAGGCAGAGCACGCAAAACTAAGTGCAGAATTAGGCGACTTCGCACTAAGGGCACCCCATGTGTGGGGTAGAACTCAAGCTTTAGAGGCGTCGCTAAGAGAGAACAGCAAGGGGCGGCTGGATCGAAATTATATACTTAATAGTTTTGATAAGCCACGGCGTTTCCTACCAGCTCTAAGAAGCTTGCCAGGAAACAAACTCAAAGGTCATTGTTGGAGACATTATGATAGTACTGACAGCTCCAGCGCTGCGGCGCGGGCTGGCCTTCATCGGACAAGGGACGGGGGAGGGGATTACTACGTGGAGCGCGTCGCGATGGACCTCGGCGGCGAGGTCGGTAGGTCGGTCTGTTTTTGTGTAATGTGCTGGTGGCCCTATTGGCCTCTTGGAGGAGGGTAATGGGGTCATCGGGGTCTGTGAGGGCATGCCGAGGACGGCGAAGTCGGGAGATGGTGGAGGTAGTGTAATTTGCGGCCGCCGCTATAAGAGGATTGTGGTGCTTGGTGGCAGTATCAAAGAAGCGTTTGGAGAGACGTTTCATGAACTGCTGAATGGTGGGGATTTTGAGATCAA
>JADWQK010000088.1:0-312584 GCA_017933935.1 Sesamia nonagrioides
AGCCACCTGAAGGTTGGCCGTCAGCTGACGGCCAACCTTCAGGATTGAAGAGGCACTGGAAGAAGAAGAAGAAGTAGCCACCTACGAGATGCCATATCAAAAAAAAAAAAAACTCTTTTAATGAAATGCAAATTTGAAATCGATTTGGTATGTACGAATCATTGAATTCACATTAACCCCAGAAAGTCAATAACCCTAATTTAAAATGTTCTCTATTCTATTTTTATCAACCGACATTTCAAAATGTAGGAGGTTACTCAATTCGACCGTATATATTTATGCTTTTTTATGTTTGTTTGCGGATAACTTCGTCGTTCATGAACCGATTTTGATAATTCTTTTTCTTTTGGAAATAAGATATTGGGTGGTCAGGCCAAGGTGGTCTCATGATAAGGACATCAGGGTTTGAAGGTGGAAGTCCAGAGAAATCAAGGGGAACTTTGTAAAATTGTAGGGACGGCTAGTGCATTTGTACGTTTTTTCATTTGGTATTTTAAAGCACTACAATTTAATAAGGTTCTGCCGGGAGACAGGCGCGGGAACTCCTTAACGATTCACAGCAGCTTGTGTTTATGCTTGAATATTTTATATTGATAACAACCTTACACCTAGACTATCATTAGGGAGCTGATGATGAAGACAAAGGTCATTTTAGGGAACTCCTCAACGATTTACAGTAGTTACCTTGTGTTTGGACTCAATTTATTTATGTATATGAGAAGTTTGCATCCATGTGGGTTATAACGAAAGTCTGCAGTAAATCTGATAATAAAGACAATAGACAGCCGAGGGAAGTCCTCGACAATTAACAGTATTGTACAAAATTAAGAGACTGAAATTAAGTCGCGTCATCGTGAAATCTCTAGCAATGCTCATACATTTAGTCCGGTCCCCAGAGAAATTTTATAAAAATCAGTTCAGTAGTTTGGTATTTAGACCAAAATTACGGGCAAAAATTCAAATAAAAAAGGGGTCATTGGCTTGCTAGCTTATACCCAATTATGTTAGCGGCAGCGTCAAGTCTGACAGGATGCAGCTGAACTAAATACTTTTTGTAACTAAAAATTGTAAAATAAAAGCTTTTTTACAAAAAAACAACCGACTTCGATATTTTCCGTGAGGCGACTGCCGTCTGACCTCCTTAACCCGAAGGCGATATCGAACCATTGCAGTTAGACCAATTGCTGGTATTTTGAGGGCTCCAACAACCTATAACGACTGCCATTAGATGTTCGTATGGCAACCGAGACTAACGGCTTAACGTGCTTTCTGAGGCAAGACCAGACCAGTGCAAATATTCATATTCATGCATACAAATATTTGCTCCTTGCCCAGTAGCCACGTTCGCTACCGCTACGCTACGGAGGCTGTCCTAGTCCTATAGTGAGTTATCTCCTTTAGTGACTGTATATAATTCAGAACCCCTTCACTTGTTTTTTTTTTCGTGTTATGTCATGTACTCAATGTTTTCGAGTCAATCAATCAACTCTGCTTATCGTAATCCACTGCTGAACACAGGCCTCTCCCGATTGTGATTTATAACACCCGGATTTCCACCCTTCGCCATTTTTTTTTTTATTTGGATCTCGTGTTTGTGTTTGGTGGAGGCGTTGGTTTATATTTTTAACAGCCTTCTAAAATGGAGGTTCTCAATTTGAATGTTTGAATTTTTTTTTTATGTCTATGGTATGTGCAAATATTGAAATGTGCAGGGATTCACTTACCCCAATTTCTTATAGATCTTTGATTATGAGGAGTTTTTTTTTTTAAACTTTGCCCTCTGTGGGATTTACTCCTGTATGTGGGTGCGTTTACAAACATTTAGGTCCGTATTACAGAACGTCACTCAAAACTCAAGCTTTACTTAAGTCTCGTTTGAAGCCATTTAATTGATTGAAACTAGTTTTAAGTAATGTTTAAACAGAGATCAATCCTTGAGTTTCCTTCTGGAATACGGACCTTAAACTCACATACATTAACAGCCAGACCCGGAACAACTACCTGTACCTAGACGACACAACTATTTGTTCCGTAAGAAATATCTTAAAACCAATTTAGTTGACTACAACTTTTATAAACATCATGAATTTTGATCCACATTTATTAAATTACTTTAAGTCAATTTTACAGACGTTATAACATCAGCTTCAGGCTATTAATTAGCAATTTTGTTGAAAATAAGTTTCAAGTAAAACTATTTTTTTCTTGAAGACATCTTGTACCTAGTCATATTTCAAACTGTTATCCTCAAAGATCATAAATTATATAGTTTTTCATTAAAAATCTTCTAGCCAGATCACGCACTTATGATTAATAGGTTTGTGGAGCATTGCTCTTTGCCCTTGTATTGGGCCTACTGTCTTAACCTAAATAATAATATAAAATAACAATATTTAACTTACTTAAATCAGCGCCACCTAGCATCGAATGACTAAATCAACTACGTAACTTAAAGGCTGTATGATTAAGGTTCTTGTTAGCAGAAGTATTGTTTAGCGCCATCTATTTTTATAAAGCCAAACTAAATAGCTTCTGAGTTGTTAAAAATTCGTGACAATGAAAGCCTCCACTAAGTATAATAGTTGCTTTAAAATCCAACAGAGGGCAAAATGTCCTTACATTATTTTTGGGAATATTATTTGAGGTAATTAACTTATTTATTAGTAACGTTTTTCTCTACCGTTCATCCTCACAACACCAAATGGCATGCAAAAGTCGCCTGTGATACATTATTGACCTATAAATTAATCAATCTTGCAGTGCATTCCATTGTAGGAGCCAATGTTCCTTCGAAGGTGCCGATTAATTAATAGACGCAATACCACACAACAAAAGAAAATTAATGTTAAGAGATTATAAAGTACCACAGGTGGGCCACAGGTGGGCATAGATTCCTATTTAGATGATCGCTAGGCGATGAACCATTTGTATTTGTATCAATAGCTTGATAATTTAAAAAAAGCGTCCTTGGAGTTTCTTGCCCGTTCTTCTCCAAAGAGTAGGTACTCTTTGGATTGGGCGACTGGCTTCATCTTACTGACTGACCGACCTTCTGACAATTCAAAAGTGTCTGTAACTGGTTTATTTGAAATAAATGCTTTGATTTGATTTGATATTATCCGACCGCCCATTATATCTGTCACCATTTTTAAAATCTTCTTATTTATGTTCTGTAACTTATATGACCTATATAATACTTAAGTATATTCTATTTTATTCCATCCAGAACAAAGACATAGTCACGGGACAACTATTACATGAATGTTCTATTGTCATCGCCCTCGAGTCCGTACTTCAATTGGAGATATGCAGAGATTGAAAGAGGGGTGTCAACTTGGAGAAAAAGCAAATCAGTTGGTTTTTTTTTCTTTTTCTTCGGGTTCTTCTTCCTGCTTTCTCAGGTATGAGCCTCCATTATCATAGTGTAAGACATGACACATAACACCATTCCTGTTTTTCTTATAGGATTAAGCGGAAGTGTAGCTACTTACAGTACCTACGCCCACATTTAGTTACATGTAATAGTGCCATAAACTGGGCTCAATCCAACTGATCGACTAGGGCCATAAACCGGGCTCAAATCCGGCTCATCGAATACAGCGCTAAACTGGGCCTAAATCCAGCTGATCGAATAGGGCCATAAATTGGGCTCAGAACCAGCTGATCGTATAAGGCCATAAGCTAGGTTAAAATCCAGCTGATCAAATAGATCCGTAAACTGGGCTCAAAATCAGCTGATCGAATAAGGCCATAAACTGGGCTCAAATCCAGCTGATCCAATAGATCCGTAAACTGGGCTCAAATCCAGCTGATCGAATATGGTAAACAGGGCTCAAATCCAGCTGATCGAATAGTGCAATAAACTGGGCTCGCGTAGACTGGATTCGATCAGCTGGATTTGAGCCCTGTTCTCGATCGATCGATTCTGTAAAAGCAGAAACAGCAGAGACTTAGTAATAAGGATCACTAGGACTCCCTCACTGTGTCACAGAAGAATAGATTTATTGACTCTATGGTCTGTCACCATTTAGCTATATCTCACGAACCAGTTGCCGCTATAACAACCAATACTAAAAATAGTTTTTTTTTTTTTTTGTAGAATGGCATTTCCCTTCATGTCCGACTCGCACTTGGCCGGTTTTCTACTACCTATTTGTTTTTTTGGCGACCTCCGTGGCGCAGCGGTCAACACGCCTGCCTGCGACGTGGAGGCCCCGGGTTCAATCCCCGGCCAGGTCATGATGGAAAACGATCTTTTCCTGATTGGCCTGGGTCTTGGATTTTTATCTATATGTATCTATTATAAATATAGTATCGTTGAGTTAGTATCCCATAACACAAGTCTTACTTACTTTGGGGCTAGCTCAATCTGTGTGATTTGTCCATATATATTTATTTATTTGTATTTCAATTGCGTGTCCCTAAATATTTTTCCCTATTATTTCTATTATTTAAATAAAAAATCAATTATTCCGATGGTTTATTAATATTTTTTACAGAAGTAGGGTTCCGCCTTCGGAGTCAAACTTGGTAGGTTTTTTCCATACCTACATATCTACGAGCCTCTATTAACAAATACCTTGAAAGGTGTAGAAATATCTATACAGACGGCAGCCCATCAAGCTACTACAATCTGTAAGATTTTTTATTACATTTTCAACTTTATTTCTAAAGAATTAAGGCCCAAAGTGGATTAAAAATGTTTGACAGTTTCGAGTAGCTTGATGAACCTGCTGTCCTCCGTACTTGAAAGTCAGTTCATCTCAATAATCGTTTTATTAATCTGTATACGAAATCTGTATACCCTTGAAGGTATTCGTAAAGGCTCAATAACTCTATGGTTATTATCCGTATAATCTTTATATATATAATTCTGCTGTACGTGTGTATGTCATTGAACTCCTCCTAAACGGCTTGACCGATTTTAATGAATTTTTCTGTATGCGTTTGAGTGGCGACCTGGATGGTTTAGATTCACAAATCAACCCGGCAGATGGCGCTAATCGCTTGAAGAAGCATGTGATCTCGGAAACGGCCCTAACGATTTCGCTGAAAATTAATATGTGAGGGTTTTCGGGGACGAAAAATCGATCTAGCTCAGTCTTATGTCTGGGGAAGCGCATATTTTCGAGTTTTCTCTTCGCAATATTTCACGCATATTATGGGCGCTAATTTCGCGCGGCTTGACATAGCGGCTGTAGCGTAGTCGATATTGGTATGGTCTACTCGCGATGGCTGGTGTTCTTCGGTTCAAACCCGGTCAATCACAAGTTTTTATTTTTATTTTTAGACAAGTTTATAGTTTTTTTTTTAATTTTTTAGTTACTTAAAAAGATAATTGTACATAAGAACTAAAAGGGGAAAAAATATAAAAGTTTTTTTTTTTTTTTAACTAAAATTGTACTTATGAACTAAAAGAGAAAAAAATAAATAGAAATAAATAATTATTTAAGATTTTTTATTTAACTTAAAGAGACAGAAACAAGAGCTCTAGGGGTAGAGAGAGGTATGATATCTTTGTTACAAATGTAGATGACAATGCTTTCCATGGGTTTCTTCCTTCCATCCTAAATCTGCTGTACGTGTGTACGTCACTGAATTCCTCCTAGGCTGGTCCGATTTGAATGAAGTCTATGTATATAAATGAAAGTCGTGTTAGTTACTATATTTATAACTCAAGAACCGCTTAACCAGTATGGCTCAAAATTGGTAGGGAGGTAGATAAGAACTGGGAGAAGGACATATCACATAGGATACTTTTCATCCCGTTCCCGTTATTCCCGTCGTTCCAGTGTGACGTGACATAAGACATGGTTTAACGAAACGCAATTGACATGGAATAACAAAACAACTCAGTCAAAATAGAAGTTAACAATTCATTTGTTAAAAATGGTACAAACACACTCCTGCACTACTCAGCATATTAAAAAAAGTCTTACCGGTTGAATGTTGATGCATTTATTTAAAGCAAGGAATATAAATACTCTCTGCCGATTTAATTTTTTTAATAAAAGCCCCAAAGCAAACTTCAACTTCAAAATTTCTAATATTGTATTGCTGTGCCATTTACCACTTCACTACATACTATAAAACAAAGTTACTTTCTCTTTCCCTATGTTCCTTTGTATGATTAAATCTTTAAAACTGCGAAACAGATTTTGATGAGGTTTCTTTTAACAGATAGAGTAATTAAAAAGAAACGTTTATATGTATAATAACATCCATTCAATTGTGGAGAAACACTATCGCTCGCCCACATGTGGGAGTGATGAGAGGAGGCATAACTCTGTTGCCGCGAAAAATCGCAGTACAGCGGACAGAGCTTCGGCGAGGTCTCATGGCGATATGAAAAGTGTGATTGTCGCAATCCAGCACTGAGCACGCCGCAATAGCGGCGGTAAGTCCTCTCTTTGAGGAGTAGCTAGAGAGGCGCCACGGCGTCCTCACCTTCCGACTGACGTAGGTCCTCACCGGACACGGCTGTTTCGGGAGGTTCCTGTTCCGTATAAGGCGGGAGGAAACGCCAGGGTGACCACTGTGTGCATCGCCCTGAGGACACGGTGGAGTATAAGGTGGAGGTCTGCCCGGCTCGGATAAAGCACAGCCGTGTTCTTGTGGCGGCGATCGGTGGCGATCTCTCGCGTCCGACCCTGGTCCGGGCCATAGTCCGGAGCAAGAGTGCATGGCAAGCTTTCACCTCCTTCTGTGAAGCAGTGATGCTGGCAAAGGAGGAGGCGGAGCCCGTGAGGGAGCGGAAATCTCACTACACTCACGGCTCAAACCGCCGCAGGAAGCGCCCTGGTCGGGAAGCAACATCGGACTCCCAACCGCCGTAGGCGCGGGCTTGCGGGCGGCGAGGGATAGGCAGCTCGCCTCCATGTAAGAACCAGGCCCGGGTTGACGGCCCATTGTGTTTCACACGTGCCTCAAAGAGATGTCAGCACACCTTGACGGTGTCCACGAGGACTGGTCCACAGGGTTGCGGGTTGATTAAAAAAGAAACCATGGCACTGGCCGTTGCACAGGCAAGTGAAGGAACACGGGTGGGTTTTAGTCAATAAAAGTCTGACACGCCCTTCCGCTCCGCCCAGAGCGGGAGAGGTCACTTGATGATTTCCCATCCACAACAAAAAAAAAAACTGAAGAAGAGCAAGAAATTGCACTTGAAGGCGCAGCCTTAGTATGGCTCGACTTCGTGCTTCTCACTCACCAGAGCAAAGGGAGGCAGCCCGTGAAACGGCTCGGTTGGCAATGCGAAATCGTCGAGCAAACCTCAGAGATCAAGCGCTAGATAATTTACGAAACACAAGAAGAAATTCATCAAATACTGATGAATCGGGCAGCGTTTCTACGCATATAATATAGCGCAATGGCGTTCGCATTGGGCCAATGGATGTTGTTTGCGAGTATTGTAGCACATTAAAGATTTCCGGAGAATCGCCAGGATTGTGCTCCCAAATAAAGAATCATTGAATAATAATATTCATTTATTTAAAATTATCCTAATTTAAAAAGTAGTCATGTGATATTGCCTTTAAGGCGGAACGAAGTTCGCCGGGTCAGCTAGTATAAATATAAAGTTATAAAATTATTGAACTATGTCAATAAACTGGTTTTATACCACTTATTTCAGAGTCTTCCTTAAAAGAAAATAAATACAATAGTAATTTAAAAGCCACTGATTCTATCATCATCATTTCAGCCGAAAGACGTCCACCGGAAGGAAGGATCTCCACGACGACCCGTCCTGGACCTCCATGAGATCCAGAGGTTTCCCGCAACCTTCACCAGGTTGTCGGTCCATCTTATCGGGGGCGTACCCACGCTGCGTCTTGCGGCTGCGTACCCCGGGCTGAGGCTGACGCCTACAAGAGATTCGATTGGCTCTCAAACAGCTTAAAAACAACAAGGCGCCGGGCGATAACGGAATAACAGCTGAGCTATGTACCTAAGGCTGGTGGAAAACCGATCCTTAAAGAAAAAATACAAATACATCTGAAGGGCTTCAGATGTATTTGTATTTTTTTCTTTCTATGTGAAAATAATTTATTGAAATGTTCAGCGATTTACTTATCCCAATTTCCGTAATAGATATATTTGATTATGTGAAGATTTTTTTTTTAAATATAACTGCCCACTCTGGGATTTACTCGTATATACAGTATGTTAACTAACAGAGGGCGTTCCCGTTAACCCGAAATAGTATAGCATACATACATGCTAAAAAAAATATTTCCATTCGAAAACAAAATGTTTTAAAATTTTTTCCAATATGAAAATATTCAATAAAATTTTAAATTGACATGTAAAAGAAACACACTGTACACGCGAACATGAAAGACGGCAACGTCGCAATTTATTTATACATGACGACTACTATTTTGATTTAAAACAGGAGGTTTCAAATTTATTTCTAATTAGAATTTTTTTTTATTCGGATTTTTTTATGCTTATTTTTCTATGCTGATATTTTTATTTTAATCTATTTAATGATATATATTAACGAGTTTAAGGGAACGCCCTCTGTTATTTAACATTCTGTATAGGTGCGTTTACACACATATAAACTCACATACACAAACATCCAGACCCAGAACAACTTCTTGTAGGTCATACAAATATTTGTTCTGTGCGGGAATCGAACCCGCGACACGCAGTGCAGCAGTCAATAGCTTGGCCACTGAGCTAACTGTGCAGTCAACATCAAGTCAATATTAATTACTGATTAGGGAAGAGTGGTGGTGGCCTAGGGGTTAAAAAAAACACCAGCCTCTCAAGTATGGGTCAGGCATGTACCAATGTAACTTTACAAAATTATATATACTTTCTAAGTATATCTTGGACACCAATACAAGGTGAAGGCAAACGTCATCCCAACTAGACGCAATCATTTGACAAAAATGTGTTCGCCGGTTACGGGGTGGCATAGAAAATATGTCAGTGTTTCAATCTGTAGACCTAGGGGGGATGGATGAAGAGAGAAGAAAATTCCGACTCTGACAAGACCAATGTAGGTATTAAAACTGAAACAGAAAGTGAAGATGAAGAATTGAAACAAATATTGAGTTGTGATTTGTGATTTATTGCTGGAAGTACCGAATTATGAACAAATAATATGTTAATTTATTATACAAATTTAATTTATAATATAACTAAAACGTAGGTTAGAAAAAAACAACAACGCTAAGTTTTTTTTATGTTTTTTTTTTAATAAATTGAAATAAAACTTTTTTTATTTTTTTTTATTTTACATCACTTTTCACACGTCTGACATAAATTGACGTATTTTGGTCGCCATGTTTATAAAAAATCGCTTGTAAAATGTCTATGGGAGTTTTTGGCGGGAAGCCAAGATGAGTAGCACGTCCTCTCGTTCATAGTGCACCTCTCAAACATCCGAGGTTTGCACTCCAATATCGATGCAGTCCATTACCACCTTGAGACTGAAAAGCCCCACCTACTTTTCTTGACGGAGACCCAGATCAGATGTCCGACTGACGCGGCGTACCTCGGCTACCCGGGATACTCTTTGGAGCATCATTTCCTGCAGCGTGCCGGGGTCTGTGTGTATGTCCGCAATGACATCTGTTGCCGGCGCCTCCGTCACCTCGAAGACCCTCACTTCTCGTCCCTATGGCTGTTGGTTGACACTGGTGTGGACAAAATTGTTTACACCTGTGTCTACCGATCGCACAGCGGTGATCAGGAGACAACTCGTTTATTTGACCACCTCAGTGAGGCTGCTGACAATGCGCTGCATCGGCACCCTGACGCTCAGTTCGTCGCTCTGGGGGACTTCAACGCCTGCCACCAGGACTGGCTCTTCCCATACCAGAGGACCGACCACGCTAGGAGAAAAGCGCGAAACTTCGCGCTTTCTATGGGCCTTTCCCAGCTGGTAGAGCAAGCGACTAGGGTGCCTGATGTAGTTGGGCATACTGCCAACTGTTTGGACCTTCTGCTGACCACTGATCCGGACAGATGTGTTGTAACAGTTTCCTCACCGTTGGGAACTTCAGACCACTGTCTGGTGAAGTCTGTAACGTCCTTCTCCCCACCAGATCACGACTCTCGTGGTGAACGGCGAATGTGGCGATACAGGTCAGCGGATTGGGATGAGATGCGCCACTTCTTTGCGTCTTATCCTTGGCAGCAGGTCTGCTTCTCTTCTGACAATCCTTCGAGCTGTGCGGACGCTATAACCGATGTGGTGCGTCAAGCTATGGAGTATTTTATCCCATTCAATGACGTGCCCGTCGGTGGCTCGGCTCGCCCATGGTTCAATGCCGATTGTGTCCAAGCTGAACAGCGAAAGCACACGGCATTTCTCGCCTGGGTTGACGCTCGTGACCGCGGAGCTCCGGATCTAAGCTCAAAGAAGAGAGCCTTTAACCGTGCTGCCAAGTCCTACAAGAAGGCGCTCAAGAAGGCTCGCTTCGACCGCATTACCCATATTGGCAACAAGTTATCTGCGCAGCCATCCGGTAGCAGATCTTTTTGGTCCCTTGCCAAATCGGTTGAGGCGAACTTCTGTCGGCCCTCACTGCCTCCGCTGGTTAGGCCTGATGGAACACTGGCTCATACGGCGAGAGAGGAATGTCCGGATGGTATACCAGCGATTGTTCTTAAAGCATGTGCGCCCGAGTTGTCTCCTGTATTGACGCGCTTGTATCGCCTCTCATTTAGGACTGGTATAGTGCCCAAGTCCTGGAAGCTTGCTAACGTGCAGCCTGTGCCCAAGAAGGGTAGTCGTGCCGATCCTGCCAACTATCGGCCGATTTCGATCACCTCCATACTTTGCAAAATTATGGAGCGTGTATTGAACTCGCGCCTCTTGGCATACCTGGAAGGTAACGATCTCCTCAGTGACCGACAGTACGGGTTTCGCCGCAATCGGTCAACTGGGGACCTACTAGTGTATGCCACTCACTTGTGGGGCGAGGCCCTCGAGAAGAATGGGGAAGCGATTGCTGTCTCCCTTGATGTCTCGAAGGCCTTCGACCGGGTTTGGCACGCTGGCCTTTTGAGTAAGCTTCCAGCGTACGGCATTTCCCCTAGCCTGACTGGCTGGGTAAAAGACTTCCTGACTGAACGGTCCCTCCGAGTTGTTGTCGACGGATGCTCTTCTGAGCCCATGTCAACTAATGCCGGTGTTCCTCAGGGGTCTGTTCTCTCTGCAACTCTGTTTCTGCTGCATATTAACGATCTGCTGATGCCCGGTATCTATGGGTATGCAGATGACAGCACAGTTGTAGAGAGATACCTGCCGGATGCTCGGGCTAGTAGGGAATCAATCCGGTCCGAAAGAGAGGCCATGGTTGAGCGAACGAGTGTTGCACTGCAGGCAGTCTCCGAATGGGGCAATGCCAATCTTGTAGCATTCAATGCCGCCAAAACACAGGCGTGTCTTTTCACCGCCAAAAGGAGCCCGTTCACCTTGGCCCCTACTTTTCGGAATGTGTCCTTGGAGTGTTCCGACCGCCTTCAGCTTTTGGGAGTTGAGATTTCCTCGAACCTTAACTTTGGGCGGTTCATTGAGTCCAAGGCCAGGGTGGCTGCCAGGAAACTTGGCGTTATCGCAAAGGTCCGGCAGTACTTCACACCTGGGCAGCTTCTAATGTTATACAAAGCACAGGTCCGTTCGTGTGTGGAGTACTGCAGCCACATTTGGGCTGGTGCTGCCAAGTGTCACCTGGCCACTTTGGATTCAGTGGAGAGACGTGCAAAGAGGCTGATTGGTGACCCTGATCTAACTCGAGTTGGTCTCCAAAGCCTAGAGCACAGGCGTAGAGTAGCCAGCCTTTCGGTGTTCTATGGGATGCATTTCGGGGAGTGTGCGAGGGAATTGCATGATTTAATTCCCCCATCTCCGTTCCACCAGCGGACGACCCGTCGTACGGCTGGTTTCCACCCTTACGTTGTTAACACCATTACGAACCGGACGAAGCGCTTCGCCTCCTCCTTTATACCGCGTACATCGAGGGACTGGAACAATTTGCCCGCGGCGGTGTTTCCGTCGGACTACAATTTGAGTGTCTTCAAGGCTAGAGTGAATAGGCTCTTAATAAACTAGTGCGCTTTACCATCAACGATTGCGTTACTGCTTACCATCAGGCAGGATTGCGGTCAAGCGCTGGTTTATAATTTATAAAAAAAAAAAAAAAAAAAAAGAGTGCCACGCTCATTTTTCATTGGACTTTTAAATTATTTATAGTGTCGTTTACTAAATAAAAACGCGTGATTTATGTAGTAAAAGTGCATTCAGTGAATAATTCATAAAGAACAGTGAAATATTGTAGCATAGTGGCCACATCATGGCTTTGAACCAAATCCTCCGTGTTCGGTCCGCGCGGCCGTCTTTTTCGACATGAATAATTCATTACGTGACATTGGCTAAATGCACAAACCGTGCGAAGCCCTATGAGAAAGAAAGAAATGTCTATGGAGTATTTAAATTTGACAGGATTAAACAAAATGTTATCTTCTATCCTTTTCTTAACGAAATTGAAAGCAAAAGATGCACTTGACTTAAAATTAGATTAGTTAGTGAACAAATCGGCGCCAATATCTTTGATTTTTATAAAGTAAAGCGACTATTTGGGTCCGAATCCTATTTGGGTAATTAAGTAACACACTATCAGTAGCAATGGGTTTCATTTTGACATTTCAACAACATTCATTGCGTTATTTACGTTGTTGAACAGACACATTTTCCGAACATAGGGAGCAATGGATTAGCAATAAGCTTCAAAATGATTCCAACCGATAGTGATTGTGTGTTACGTAATTAGTGGAAAAACGCTCTATTTTTGTTGGATTCATTCAGATCTCTTATTTATTAGATTTTAACCACTCCAAATAGCTGAATAACCATTAAAACATGAGTAAAATTCACCAAAATAATTCATTGCAACGGGTTTGAGCAGTTGTGTTGCGATGTGTGCCGGGTACGATGCACCAAATGTTGTTGTATCGGGAGTTTGCTCGTGGAGGGTCTTCAAACCAATGTCCCTCTGCCGCAGCATCGTTGCTCGTGTTATTGGGTTTAACATTGCATCACCTCGCTCAACTGCCGGCTTCCTTTTTTTAATGGGACAAAACCCGCCACACTGTTCCCAACCCACTGCAACTCCTGAAAGCCAGAATCAACAGTGGAGACCGCCAGAAAAACGCCGAGCAATGAAGCTCGACGAGTCCCGGAGAAACGATTCAACTGTCTTGGGTCCCGCAACGAAATTAATCAGAAAAGAATAGCGGAGGAGTAAGAAAAAATATTTTTTTTCCACTTCCAAAAAAAAATGCCGTCTTCATTCCTATTAACTAAGTTTTTTGAGTGAATAGACTCTTAACAAACTAGCGCGCCTTACCAGAAACGATTGCATCACTGCTTACCATCAGGCGGGATTAACGTCAACCACTAATTTATAATTATAAAAAAGGACCTCGCAAATCGTGACCGTTAACATTATGAAAACAATCATCATCATCACAGCGTTAATCCCAGTCGCATCCGAAGCCTTTTCAGCTTTGGAGTCTGGGGTCCGCTTTACCAGTCCAACTGCTGATATGGCTAAACTTCGACATTTTCCGTGAAGCGACTGCCGTCTGACCTCTACAACCCGAAGGCGACATCGAAGTACTGCAGTTAGACCAATTGTTGGACTTTTGAGGGCTCCAACAACACGTAACGACTGCCACTAGATGTTCGTGTGGCAACCGGGACCAACGGCTTAACGTGCTTTCCGAGGCACGACCAGAACAATGCATATATTCATATTCATGCATACAAATACTTGCACTGTGCGGGGATCGAACCCGCGCCACCTTGCGCAGCGGTCGTGTCCGCTACCGCTACGCCACGGAGGCTGTCAAACGTTATGAAAACAATAATTCCTGCGTAATAAGTATCTGTCATGTCTTACGAGCACCTCGTGCGCATAAAAGTTGAACATAAAGTAAGTACCTACACTGCTCAGTCGGCATTATATAATAATTTTTCGCAATAGCCCCTTGTAATCGAGACTTCCGCAAGCATAGGTAGTTTCATTTGACATTCATATTATTGATATTTGTAGTTTGAACCCAACTCCAATAATGTTAATAAGTAATTTCCTGGTCTTCTAGTTGCCTGGTGGCCTGCTATTTTGCCCAATATCGCCAACAAAGGATAAATGACAATTAAGTATTTGGATTTCAGCAAGTCGGTTTTTGCAAAAACTTCTTATCAACGATTGCATCACTGCGTACCACCAGGCGGTCAGATCAGTGATCACAGTCAATCAAGTAGTTTATATTATAAAATTTAAAAAACTTAGGGAAAAGGAATAAATACGGTCCGAAAGAGAGGCTATGGTAGAGCGTACGAGTGCTGCACTACAGGCAGTCTCCGAATGGGGAAATCCAATCTTGTAGCATTCAATGCCGCCAAAACACAGGCGTGTCTTTTCACCGTCAAAAGGAGCCCGTTCACCTTGGCTCCTACTTTTCAGAATGTATCCTTGGAGTGCACCGACCGCCTTCAGCTTTTGGGAGATTAGATTTAGATCTAGATTTCGATTTCCTCGAACCTAAACTTTGGGCGGTTCATTGAGTCCAAAGCCAAGGTGGCTGCCAGAAAATTTGACGTCATCGCAAAGGTCCGGCGGTGATTTACACCAAGGCAGCTTCTAATGTTGTACAAAGCACAGGTCCGTTCGTGTGAGTACTGCAGCCACATTTGGGCTGGTGCTGCGAAATGTCACAGTGTGGTACATCGAGCACATCCTGCCTACTTTGGTTTCAGTGGAGAGGCGTGCGAACAGGCTGATTGGTGAGCCAGATTTAACTCGAAACGGTCTCCAAAGCCTAAAGCACAGGCGTAGAGTAGCCAGCCTTTCGGGCTTCTATAGGATGCATTCTGGTGAGTGTGTAAGGGAATTGCATGATTTAATTCCCCATCTCCGTTCAACCATCGGACGACCCGTCGTACGGCGACTTTCCACCCTTACGTTGTTAGCACCACTACGATCCAGACGAAGCGTTTCGCTTCCTCTTTTACACCGCGTACATCGAGGGACTGGAACAATTTGCCAGCGGTGGTGTCTCTGTCACACTACAATTTGAGTGTTTTCAAGGTTACAGTTAATAGGCTCTTAATAAACTAGAGCACTTTACCATCAACGACCGCATCACTGCTTACCATCAAGCGGGATTGCGGTCAAGCGCTAGTTTATAATATAAAAAAGCATGTGATGAAAAAAAAGTAGAGATTTGAGTATGGTATTAGAGAAGAGCAAGGGCAGAACACGGGAAGTGAGCTTAGATTGGCGTATCATCATCATCATCATCATTTCAGCCGAACGACGTCCACTGCAGGAAATAGGCCCCCTCCAAGGATCTCCACGACGACCGGAGACGTATATTGAATCAGGCTTTTGATCCAGTCGCAGTCTAACGAGAGCCTCGATATATGTTCAGCCCCCTAATCGGCGAACACATTTTTGTCAAACGATTGCGACTAGTTGGGATCCTTTGGACCGAACGGATCAATGGGCGGCCCGAACGATACCAACTGATCCCAACTAGTCGCAATCATTTGACAAAAATGTGTTCGCCGATTAAGGGGCTGGTCATTATCTAAAAACTTCCTATAGTTTTCAGGTGACTTTGGTAACAAAAGGTGCGTCAGTGTGCCGGGCACCAAGGTCGATCAAAGGTAAGGCTACTAATATTATGTGCATTCATTTACTGTACATAAAACTTATATATTTCTCTGTCAAAGCTTATTACCATTTAAGTCTTGTACAAGGACAACACTCCAGTACGTTACTAAGTACTTATTCACTCGTAAAAATAATATTTTGGCATCTTTTGCACAACTTTATGAAGATTTTTCTATGTACAGACAATGGAGACTACAGCACATCGAGCAACTACAATCTGTCAAATTTCTTTATTAGATTTTCAACTTTATCGCTACAGCATTAATTGTCGTGGTAGATTGGGAATATTTGACTGCCTCTGTGACGTAGCGGTAGCGAACGCGGCCGCTGCGCACGGAGGCGCGAGTTCGATCCCTGCCCAGTGCAAAAATTTGTTTTCATGGATATGAATATTTGCACTGGTCTGGTCGTGCCTTGGAAAGCATGTTAAGTCGTTGGTCGCGGTTGCCATACGAACATCTAATGGCAGTCGTTACGGCTTATTGGAGCCCTCAAAAGTCCAACAATTGGTCTAACTACAGTGCTTCGATATCGCCTTCGGGTTGTGGAGGTCAGACGGCAGTCGCTTCACGGAAAATGTCGAAGTTTAGCCAAAATTAGCAATTAGGCTAGTTAAGCGGACCCCAGACTCCAAAGCTGAAAAGCTTCGGATGCGACTGGGATTAACGCTGAGATGATGATGTAGATTGGGAATATTTGACAGTTTCGGGTAGCTTGTTTTTTTCTAAACTATATTGGTGTCGGCTACCTTCGTGTTTCTAGAAACATGAAAAGCTATTGGACTTGGCTGTCGTATCAAGTTAGGCTAAGAATCAGCACTTTTTGGATGTCAATATAACATAAGACAGTCGCCCAAAACGACCACTGTCCATCCACTTCTTACTGCTTTCGGTGGGATGAACAAGTGGCGGAACAAACTCCCCAGCAGCACAGCTGTCTGTTCAGTTAAGACCTTAATTTATTTAATACCAGGCATGAAAAATAACTAACATTGCAATATAGTATTTCTTTGACAGTCATCATCTACCTTCTTCTAACTACGTTGAGGTCAGCCGAAAGACATCCACTGCTGGACATAGGCCTCCCCGAAGGATCTCCACGACCACCGGTCCTGCGACTCCCGCATCCAGCGGTTTACCGGGACCTTCACCAGGTCGTCGGTCCACCTTGTCGGGGGCCTGCCCACGCTGCGTCTTTCGGTGCGTGGTCGCCACCCGAGAACTCGTCGGCCCCATCATCGATCCTACGCTGACAATGACACTTAAATATTGCAATTCTTTGGGCTATGGCGGTTACTCTCGTTCTTCTGGGGATCTCCTCATTGCTGATTTGATCACACAGCTTCCGATCACTCCACGTTAAATACCGATATTAAGCTGAGTTCGGTTAGACTGTAAGTCAGACGCCTATCTGACCTCCACAACCCAGAGACTTAGTAATACTGTACCCCATGGTGAGACTGGTAGTCAGACCCGTAACGACTGTCAAAGACCCTCGAATGACAGTTGTTACGTTACGTTACGTTTTTGCAAATAAGAAACGATTGCTTTACGGGAGATTCGCCGGAGAACGCAACACATACAATACAGATGGAAAACAAAATAAAATCATTAAAAACACGACATAAACTTGAGCTTTGCCATATGTAAACCTATGTAAAGTATTTACAATGAACTTAAAACGAGCACTCAATGTAATGTACTGTTGATTATCATGTACGTACTTAATGTACCTATTAACATAAACACAAATTCTTTTTTTGTATAATATATGTGATGACGTCAGCGATGGTGGAGCGATAGGGTGGTCATCATCTTGATGATAAGGGCTCCATTTCGAAGTTGGAGTTCACAATTAAAGCACGAAGTGTAAATATATCCTCCAATCTTGACAATAACAATTTAAATAGGCAAAACCGACAGTTTCGCCCCGGAGAAGTGCCCTCATCCGCGCCTCCCACTTCCAAAACGACTCTTCCACGGGCCGCCATTACAAAATAACGTCATAGCGTTTGCCCCACTACTATATAAATCAAACAACCAACTTTTATTAAAATAATATCGTTATCCACTACATATGTATTTTGATGCGTACCTACTGCGTAAATATTCCGTAGATCACTTCACTTCACTTTTGTACAAATTCACGTGAAAAGTCTTTCTGTAGGCTAACAGCGTAAAATACTATAAGTACAAATGGGTTTCAAGTAAGATTTCATCGACTAACTTTGCATAAGAGAAACCAGGTTTGTAAATTTTTCAAAATTCATACATTTTTTGGCTTTGATATATTCAACAATATGATATGGAAACTTTTAGTTGAACGCTAACTTTATAACTATTATTACGCTTATTTTTATATAAGTACTAGCTTTCCGCCCGCGGCTTCGCCCGCGTGGAGTTCGGTTATATCGCGCTTTTTAGATTTCCCTCGGGAACATCATTTTTTCCGGGATAAAAGGTAGCCTATGTTCTTTCTCAGGGACTAAAGATTGTCTGTGCCAAATTTTATCAAAATCGGTTGAGAGGTTTAAGCGGGAAAGCGTAACAGACAGACAGACAGACAGACAGACAGACAGACAGAGTTACTTTCGCATTTATAATATTAGTATGGATGACAAGATCGTGATGAAGAGAAGAAGATTTATTAAGAGATAAGATGGTATGGTAAGATTGAACAACAAGTGCTCTGATTTTATTAGTGAAAAAAATCAGAGCACTTGTCGTTCAATCTTCAGAATATCAATGCAAATGTTGTTGGTATGACCCAGAAGTGACAATACGAAAATCATTAAGGTCCGTATTCCAGTAGGAAACTCAAGCATTGATCTCTGTTTAAACACTAGACACTTAAAACTAGTTTCAACCAATCAGAAGAACGAGAGTAACCGACATAGCCCGAAAAATTGCAACACTAAAGTGGCAGTGGGCTGGAGAGATTGCCTGTAGGACCGATGCCCGATGGAGCCGACGAGTTCTCGAGTGGCGAACACGCACCGGAAGACGTAGCGTGGGTAGGCACCCGACAAGGTGGACTGACGACCTGGTGAAGGTCGCGGGAAACCGCTGGATGCGGGAGGCGCAGGACCGGTCGTCGTGGAGAACCTTGGGAGAGGCCGTCCAGCAGTGGACGTCTTTCGGCTGAAATGATGATGATGATGATGAAATGGCTTGAAACGAGACTTAAGTAGAGCTTGAGTTTTGAGTGACGTTCTGTAATACGAACCTAAATGAAGCAAATAACTATCGAACTAAGCAAAATAATCTGAATCGTTTGCCGAAAATGTATTACGCAATTATTCTGTGTTAATCAAGGCTTTGGGAAATATTTAGTTGATCGTTTAGGAATAAACTCTCTTATAATTATAACCTAGTGCTTGACCGCAATCCTCATTGATCTGGAGACCCTCCACGACCAAACTCCTGGTACATATCGCAACACAACTACTCAGACCCGTCCTACGTACGGCTTCACCAGACATCATGCCGGAACACGACGAATCGCTTGATGGCAAGACTTTGTCTGGTAGATGGTAACTTCTGCCGGCAGCCGATATTATGGCCTACCACCGAGTGTTTTGTCTCAATCTGTCAAATATAACCCTTCTATCTCTAACTTTTGGTCAAAATTTTGATTTTTTTGTGTCGCTGAGATGAAGCTGGTACTAGCTTTTGAAAGTTTTACATTACGACTTTGAGCAGCTTTAAACAGACAGAAGTGAAAAGAACAGAATTTTAACGGAAATAGAACAGATTTTTTTTTTAATGTTGTTAATAGTGCTTGACCGGGATCCCGCTTGACGGCAAGCAGTGATGCAATCGTTGATGGTAAACCGCGCTAGTTTATTATGAGCCTAAACACTATAGCGCTGAGGACACTTAAACAGGGATCGTTCCTGAGTAAAAAAAAATTGATTCTATTTAGTGTGTCATTCAGATTATAGAAAGATATTGGATACGTATATTTTATTAAATCAAAACAATAAAAAATTTAAAGTTTAAAAGGCATCAAAGGTTTAAAAGGATTGGGAGCTGGTGACGTCACTCGTTGCTAAAAAGTGTAGCAAGGAGTGACGTCACACGAGTTTTCAACGCAATGTATCGTCTTCATTTTTTGTTTATGTGAAAAAAGAAAAAATACGTGTCTAGTTTTTTTTTTTTTGAAATCTGACTGACGGACTAATTGGTTTTTTTAGTCAACTACCCTAATGTAATGAATCTTTGACAGTTATTACGTGTTGTCAGAGACCCAAAAGTCGCTCCATGGAAAATGCTGGCGTTCAGCATCCGGTTAGACTGGAAGCTAACCTCAACGTAGTAGAGTATAGAAAAGATTGATTGAATTATTTAATTAATTAATCCTATCGCAACTACAATTTAAGTGTCTTAAAGGTTAAAGCTCATAATAAACTAGTGCGCAATACCATCAACAATTGACACAACAACATTTGGCGCATCATACCCGGCACACATCGCAACACAACTGCTCAGACCCGTCCTCCGTACGGCTTCAACAGACATCATGCCAGAACACGACGAATCGCTTAGCGACATGACTTTGTCTGGTGGGTGGTAACTTATGCCGGCGGCCGATGTTGTGGCCTACCACCGAGAGAAATAACGATGACGCAGATCTGTGACGCGTCCATGCCCCGCCTCCGCCAACAGTCCGCAAGAAGGCGCCAAGTATACTGGTGGAACGACCAGATTGCACGGCTGCGCGTTGTTTGCGCCAGTACACGCGGTACCAGAGACGACGTCGGCGGGATCCCGTTGAGGAAGCCGTGCGGTATGAGGTGTACCGCGCGGCCAAGGAAACTCTGTGGCTGGCCATCGGCAACTCTAAGTCGCGGGCCAGGGAAGAGCTGCTGGGGTCCCTAGATTGGGACCCGTGGGGGTACCCCTACCATTGGGTACGGGGCAAGTTGCGGCCCTGGGCGCCCCCACTAGTGCAAAGTATGCAACCCCAGCTGCTAGAGGCGGTGGGATCGAGGTCAAGCACTATTAACAACATTTAAAAATAATCTCTTCTATTTCAGTTAAAATTCTGTTCTTTCCACTTCTGTCTGTTTAAAACTGCTAATCACCAGTGTGGCTACCTTGAGTTTTCATTACGAGACTTAATCATACGCATCGACCGCGTTTGGCGCTCTCATTGATTGAGAGTTCTTATAACCTCGAAGCAGGCCAATCGATGAGTCAAACGCGGTCCATATCGATGATCGAGTCTTCGTAATGAAAACTCATGGTAGCCACACAGAGGTCAATTCTCGTAATGTAAAACGATGATGTGCCTATGGAAAGAACTTTTCAAGGAGAACCTTTTATAAATAACACGTTTCTAATTGTTAGCTAGTTTATCAGTTTACAGTATACCTAGTATGTTATTTTTTTTTTTTTTTTGAAGAGAAGAAAGTAAAAATATTTTTAAATTACTCGTGCAGGAAGATCATTTATTTATTTATATTTTAGCTTTCCGCCCGCCTAGAATTCGGTTATATCGCGCTTTTTAGTTTTCTCTCGGGAACATACAATTTTTCGATAAAAGGTAGTTCCTTTCTCAGGGTATAAAGATTGTCTGCGCCAAATTTTATCAAAATCGGTCGTCAGTATCTTGGTGTGGTGGTAAGGGCTCCATTTCGTAGGTGAAGTTTTGAATTAAAGCACGAACTGTAAATGTGCCCTCCAATCTTGGCAATAACCGTTCGACAATCCCCGCTCTCCAAAACGACCCTGTCCACGTGCCGCCATTACAAAATAATGGCACAGCATTTGCCCCCCTACTACATAAATCAAATGAGCAACTTTTATTGAAATGATATCGTTATCCACGACATATTCTTTATTGTACACCAAAAACAAATATCGATCAAAATCCATTTAACACAACAAAACATACAATGGGCGGCCTTATCGCTAATGCAATCTCCAGGCAACCAAAGAATGGACAGATTATAAAACTAGACTAAACAGAGTGAAATAAAAAAATAAATTGTGGGAAAAAAAGGATAATGACTCAGTAAGTACTTACGAGGTCAAAAGGCTCCTATCACAGCGTGGTTATTTATTAATGTTTTATTCACCAACTAGCTTTCCGCCCGCGGCTTCGCCCGCGTGGAGTTCGGATATATCGCGCTTTTTAGATTTCCTTCGGGAACATCAAATTTTTCCGGGATAAAAGGTAGCCTATGTTCTTTCTCGGGGTCTAAAGATTGTCTGTGCCAAATTTCATCAAAATCGGTTGAGAGGTTTATTCGGGAAAGTGTAACAGACAGACAGACAGACAGAGTTACTTTCGTTTCGCCTCCTTCTTTATACCGTGTACATGGAGGGACTGGAACAATTTGCCAACGGCGGTGTTTCCGTCGGGCTACAATTTGAGTGTTTTCAAGACTAGAGTGATTAAACTCTTAATAAACTAGTGCGCTTTACCATCAACGATTGCGTCACTGCTTACTATCAGGCGGGACTGCGGTCAAGCGCTAGTTTACAATATATATAAAAAAAAAATTCATTATTCTATCTTTCTTGTTACCTAAATCCAGGTCACTCAAGGTAGAGGTCCGGAAAGTGTGTCATAACAATTACAATAACAGTAATTGGTTAGTTGCACTCCCTAGTATCGATGTGGTATCGGTGCGTTTGGGTTTCGTTACCCGCAGAGAAAGGTGTCTTATTTCTCGTGACGTCACTTTTGTTGTCACGGTACACATAGAGCTGAGAAGGATTAGAGGTGACCGTGAATTGATTTTTTTATTATTTTCTCTCAACTTCTTCTTTTTTTCTTTCTAAGTAGGTATACCCCCTTATTCATAAACGTTGCTTAAAGTTAACTAGTGATTAGCGACTGGTTAACCATACATTTTTACTGTAATAATCGTTTATAAATAAACCCCTTAAACAGTGTAGTGTTTATTCATAAACGATGATTAAAATTAAGTTAAATTAAAACGTCAAAAATATGTGATTAAAAGTCACTAATCACTAGTTAACTTTAAGCAATGTTTATGAATAGAGGGGTTATTCTAGTCTTTTGGACACGTGTGACGGCTGGGCTCGTTTTATGCCATCTTTTTCGATTGTCATTAATTGATTAATACTACCAAAATTATTTTCATTCAAAAAGACAACGTTATCTAATACTACATTTACTCTGATAATTATTGAGAACATTAAATTTACTACTTAAATTTCTTTAATATGATTAAAAATGAAAACAGTTTATTAAAAATAATGCAAACCAAGATTTTAATGAAATTTTATTTACTGAAGCATAATGGTGCAATAATCTGGAGGCGTCAGAAATATTTTTCTGTATCTTACATTACATCATTACCGTTCTATGAAGTCACCAACCAATAACTGCTTGTTTTCAGTCTCTATCAAGTAAATAATAAGATCATAATATTGTTTACTAAACATTACATTGATTATAGCATTGAAAAACATGTAAAGATGTCCCCTCTCATAGTTTATAATACTACATCGCCTTCGGAGAGAGCGATCTGCTGGCTGACTGGCAGTGCGTTCTCGGTCTCCATTCCCGCGCGACGTTTAAAAACTAAACGCGTTCCATTTTCGAATCGTTGTCAAAACGCGCGCCGTTTTCGTAAATAAATTTTCATATTTCCTTCTTTTAGTATTTTGTTTTAGAAAAAAGTGTTTTTGGATCGTAACTTTATTAAACGTGATATTTACATTAATTTTAGTGTGAGTGTGTTTGTTGTTCGAAAGTAAAAGGAGGTGAAACGTTTGTTACTTTTTCGGTGAGTTGTGTTTGGACGTTCTCGTTTTTTATGTAATATTATTTTATTATCCACCTGATATTTCATCATTAAAGCATACGTTTATAATCTAAAAATTACACATATATTGGGTACTTAATATAGGTACCTATATTTGTTAATCTTTATACATAATATGAAAGAAATAAAATGAAAAATATTTATCGTTGTTTATAGTAATTAAAAAACAAATAATCACTGCCAACTTATTAAGAAGACATGGTTATGAAAGCTAATTTTCCAGCAATTAGATTCGTTATGTCCGTAAATAATGAATTTAATAAGCTTTGCCAGAGCCATTACAAATTCAGTTAAAATAATTTCTATTATATTGGGCTGAATGGTTGTTAGTCTTTGCCTACTTTTAAAAAGCGTTCCATTATCATTTCTGCGTTTTGCAAGAATCACATAATGACTCGTTTGAAGTACCTATGTACTTAGTCTGTTTCATGATGACACTTTTTTAAAAATCGAATTCTATTTTTGTCGTCTTTAGATGCATAAAAAATTCTTGAGTATATTCAGCCAATATGTGTGTCAGCTGGAACGCTGTCCTTTTGAAGGGAATGGGTTATAATCAACCACCAGCTACCAGTGCGGTAAAGTAGATGTCACATATCTCGAAGTTTTGGTTCTAGGACATGCCAGAGAAAGTGCTTTTCTCTCAAAATAATAATTATATATGCATTTCAATATTTCTGTCAGTCTCTACTTGGTCCCAACATTTGATTCGGCACAGGCATTAATTGCTTATTTATATTAAAAAAAAGACTGCTATCTGCAGTTGTTTAACGCTTGTTTCGTTTCAAATATTAAGGCTTGATTGATTACTCCAACGTCAAAAATTTAAAATTGTTGACAGTTCTTAAACACAGGATCTGTAAAAAACACAATGATCTGATGTGACTGAATGAAAATTTCCTTCATGCATTAATTGGCAGCCTTGTTCCACCAACAGCTTGCACATGCATCCTTCATTCATTTTATGCTATGCTTTCCTGGTACGACCGTGTCTTATCCAGGTACGCCACGATTTTCTTCGCGATATTCTGTAGGTTGTCCACGCTGTTAACGCTGAGATGATGATGCATCTATAGACCATAGACCTGGTTATTTAAAAGTACCTTAGGTACATACGACAGCAGGTCTTAAGCTACCCGAAACTGTCAAAATTCCCAATCAACATTTAGCCTCAATGCTTTAAAGATAAAGTAAGAAAAATAAATAAAGAAATCGGACAGATTGTAAAAAATAAAATTAATTTTCCGGCAAAAGAGATTCGCCGGAAAATTATTTTTTTCCGAATTTTTAACCGTCCAAAGAAGGAAAGGTTCTCAAGTCGACGTCTACTTTTTTTTTTAATTAATATTGTTCTATTTGGCATCGCAACGCAAATAACAACAGTAGAGACGTCAGATAAGAGACGCGAGACGTAGCAAAAACGCAGAAACTAAAATTTTCATCCTATATGCTACCTAAGTATATGCTGTATGGTTTCCTAGTACAGACGACAGCACATGAAGCTACTGCAGTCTGTCTAATTCCTTCTTCTGTTCAAATAAAAGAACAATAATGAGTCTATTATGGTTTGTACCTGGGTTTTTAGATAAAGCTTATTTATTTTATGATGGCGTTTGAACAATAGCTAACACACCGACATATACTAATGGACATGCCTTAGAGATGAGAATTGTGGCACTCCGAAAGAAAGAGAGGAAAGGAAGTTTCGTCTATCTTTATCTCTCTCAAACTCATTAATCAGCTATGAGGAAAGAGACAGTGCTACACCGAAAGCATAGGCCATCTCTCTCTTTTCAAACCAAAAAAATACTGCAGATTATACGCGTACGGCATGTCTGTTGTATATGTCTATGAGCGAACGTAGCTCCAACGTAGCTCTGATATCTAAAGCGTTCTTGACACCTGTCATACAAACGTCTATAATAAAATGGTCGCACTGACAGGTGTCAATAACGCATTCTCTCGAAGCCCAGACTCTAGCAAGTAACATAGAAATATTATCTATTTTTATATCTTGTTATTTCAATTTCATGTTGTTTTATATACCTCTTAAGGAACATTCGCCAATGATGTGTCAAATGAACGAATAGGCAAATGAATTACTCCTGTATCGCTGGTGCACTTAAAAACATTTAAAACCACATACACCCTTTTTAATTGTTTTTTTTTTTTGTCTTTATCGTATCTGTTATAACCCGCCTCTCAAGTTCATACTTGAGAGACGGGCCTGCCTGGAATCGAACCCGCACACTCATGCGATTCCAGGTCAGGCAAATACCAATGTAACTTTTCTAAGTTATATGTACTTTCTAAGTACATCTTGAACACCAATAACTGATTACAAGGTGAAGGAAAACATCTTGAGGAAACCTGGACTTTAAGTCTGAAATAGCCAACCCGCTTTGAGCGTGGTGATTACTCTCAACCCTTCTCTGATTTTACACTTCTGTGATTATACAGGATTAAATTGAAATGTTATCTTCTGTCCTTTTCTAACGAAATGGAAAGAAAAAGATGCACATAACTTAAAATTAGTTTGTGAATAATAGAAACGGCGCCAATCATCATCATCTCAGCGTTAATCCCTGTCGCATCCGAAGCCTTTTCAGCTTTGGAGTCTGGGGTCCGCTTTACCAGTCCAACTGCTGATATGGCTAAACTTCGACATTTTCCATGAAGCGACTGCCGTCTGACCTCCACAACCCGAAGGCGATATCGAAACAATGCAGTTAAGCCAATTGTTGGACTTTTCAGGGCTCCAACAGCCCATAACGACTGCCATTAGATGTTCGTATGGCAACCGGGACCAACGGCTTAACGTGCTTTCCGAGGCACGACCAGACCAGTGCAAATATTCATATTCATGCATACAAATACTTGCACTGTGCGGGGATCGAAGCCGCGCCACCTTGCGCAGCGGCCGCGTCCGCTACCGCTACGCCACGGAGGCTGTCGAATCGGCGTCAATGTATTGGGTATTTCCTTTTGTAATTCTCAATAACAGCTTCAAGTCAAGATTCACGCCCGGATGGCAATTGGTTCGCTTGTTACATGAGGATTAAACCTAATTGACGAAATCTACATGTTCTTTAGAACATCTCTACCTAAACCTTTTGGGATTACAGTCGAGAAGTTATGTTATACTAGAAACTCCCCGCGGTTTCACCCGCATAACTTTCGATCCCGTGGGAATATCGAGATTAAAAGTATCCTATTGTTTGTTATTCATGGTTATACGCTGTCTGATGAAAGGATTAGGTCATAGGGATCAATGGAATAGCGTTAAGCTTCAAAATGATTCCAATTGATAGTAATATTATGTTACGCAACGACAGCCTCAGTGGCGTAGCGGTAGGTAACGCAGCCGCTGCGCAAGGAGGTGCGGGTTCGATCCCCGCGCAGTGCAAATATTTGTATGCATGAATATGAATATTTGCACTGATCTGGTCGTGCCTCGAAAAGCAAGTTAAGGCGTTGGGCCCGGTTGCCATACGAAGATCTAATGGCAGTCGTTACGGGCTGTTGGAGCCCTCAAAAGTCCAACAATTGGCTTAACTGCATTGTTTCGATATCGCCTTCGGGTTGTGGAGGTCAGAAGGCAGTCGCTTCACGGAAAATATCGAAGTTTAGCCAAAATCAGCAGTTAGACCGGTAAAGTGGACCCCAGACTCTGAAGCAAAAAAAGATTCAAATGCGACTGGGATTAACGCTGAGATGATGAAGATGATGAGTAGAAAATGGGTTTTATTACAAAACCATGTATTCAGTGGAAATGTAGTCTACGGTCTACCAATTAATTTCTAGCACAAAAGCCCATTCGACATTAAATTTATTTATAACTAGCGGCCGCCAGCGACTTCGTTCGCGTGGAGTTAGTTATGCTCCGCTCCTATTGGTCGCAGCGTGGTGATAGATAGCCTACATCCTTCCTGGATTAATGGGCTATCCAACGCAAAAAGAATTTTTCAAATCGGACCAGTAGTTCCCGAGATTAGCGCGAACAAACAAACATACAAACAAACTTTTCAGCTTTATATATTAGTATAGATAACTGCTTCCATTACTCACTCTTCTTGATTCAATGCGTAACAGTAACAATAATCATGTAATCTTGTCTCGCTGGCTTAACGATAACGGTTATCGTTGATGACTACATTATGCATGACGAATGATCTATGCCTAGTAAACGAATAAGGCATTACAGATATTATGAAGTTTGTAACGACCGAGACCGCGACAGCAAACAAACTAAACTAATTTTAAGTTAATAGCATCATTTTCTTTCCATTTCGTTAAGAAAAAGGATAGAAGATAACAATTTAATGAAATCCTGTTAAATTAAGATACTCCATAGACATTTTTTTTTTTGGTTCAGTTATTTCCGTTCGGGCGAATGTAAAAGGCAAAGGCATAGTACGCCATACAGCCAAGTCTTAAGTAATTTTTTTTCTTCATTAAATATCTATCCTAACTTATCCTAACTTATCCTAGCATAACTTAACCTAAACTAACTCCTTTCGTTTTACGCGTTTGGACGATAAGGAGCGGTTTAGCGTAAAGACATGATGAGGCCACTATGCTACAATATTTCACTGTTCTTTTTGAATTATTCACTGAATGTACTTTTTACTACATAAATCACGCGTTTTTATTTAGTAAACGACACCATAAATAATTTTAAAAGTCCAATGAAAAATGAGCGTGACACTCATCTTGACATTCCCGCCAAAACCCACTCCATAGACAGTTTATATGCGATTATAAACATGGCGACCAAAAATACGTCAATTTATGTCAGGACCGGACTAATTTGATAGGTCTGAAACAACACACTATCAATAAAATGAGTTTCATTTCATTGGCGATATCCGCCGTTATTGTGAAATTATAATTTGTTATGTATACGTGTTATTGACAAAATTGTGGTATCTAACCACAGAGGCCATTGAAGAGTTGAAGTAGTATCCATACTAATATTATAAATGCGAAAGTAACTCTGTCTGTCTGTCTGTCTGTCTGTCTGTCTGTCTGTCTGTCTGTCTGTCTGTCTGTCTGTCTGTCTGTCTGTTACGCTTTCCCGTCTAAACCTCTCAACCGATTTTGATGAAATTTGGCACAGACAATCTTTAGACCCTAAGAAAAAACATAGGCTACCTTTTACCCTGGAAAAATTTGATATTCCCGAGGGAAATCTAAAAAGCGCGATATAACCGAACTCCACGCGGGCGAAGCCGCGGGCGGAAAGCTAGTTCACTATAAAGAAAAGAAAGAGTTTCATATTGACAGTTCAACAATATTCATTGCGTTGTTTACGTAATTGAGTAAACACATTTTTTGAACATATGTAGTAATGGATTAGCTATATCTTTCAAAATAATTCGCATTAAGACGAACTATCAGTAGCAACGATTTTCATGTTGACAATTCAACAACATTCATTGCGTTTTTAATTTCCCCTATCTCCGTTCCACCATCGGACGACCAGTCGTACGGCGCGTTTCCACCCTTACGTTGCCGGATGAAGCGTTTCACCTCCTCCTTCATACTGCGTACATCGAGGGACTGGAACAATTTGCCAGCGGGGGTGTTTGCGGGCAAGCGCTAGTTTATCAATCAATACCTATTATAAAACAAAGTCGCTTTCGCTGTATGTCCGTATGTATGCTTAGATCTTTAAAACTACGCAACGGATTTTGACGCGGTTTTTTTTAATAGATAGAGTGAATCTTAAGGAAGGTTTAGACTACCTTTTATCCCGGAAAAAATTGATATTCCCGAGGGAAATCCAAAAAGCGCGATATAACCGAACTCTACGCGGGCGAAGAATTAATAAAAAAAAAGTTACGTTGTTGATCAGACTCATTTTTCTAATAGATTCAGTAATGAATTAGCGATATCTTTCAAAATGATTCGGTTTCAGATTAATAATATGATCCTATTCGCAATTAGTGCGCAGGTTGTAAATACAATGAATGTTAAATATACTCTTAGAAGAATTCGTCATTCTTGAGACAATATTTGTATAAAAATATCCGTAAAAAATATTAAAATATAAATAAGTAAACCACTACATTTTTTTTTTTTTTTTTTGATATGGCATTTCGTAGGTGGCTACTA
Organism: Sesamia nonagrioides; assembly: GCA_017933935.1. Taxonomy (NCBI): domain Eukaryota; kingdom Metazoa; phylum Arthropoda; class Insecta; order Lepidoptera; family Noctuidae; genus Sesamia; species Sesamia nonagrioides. The sequence continues at coordinate 29,623 of JADWQK010000088.1, forward strand.
AGAGACCGTAACTACTTAATCGGACTTTCCTGTGGATGCCTTAATTAAAATTAAAGCCTCCAGCCAGGGGCACTTAAAACTAAATTAAAATTAGGCGACTACGCACTAAGGGCACCCCCCGTGGGGTACGAACCTCGGCTTAGGGCGTCGCTAGAGAGGACAGCAAGGGGCGGCTGGTTCGAAAGTTATACTTAATGGTTTGATGACCACGGCGTTTCCTAGTACTAGCTCTGAGAAGAAACGCCGAAACAAACTCAGAGGTCATTGTTGGGACATAAAGATAATTACTGGCTCAGCTGCGGCGCGGGCTGGCCTTCATCGGACAGGGTAAACCACTACATAAGGGTGAAAGCTAAAATGATAAGCAGTTTGGAATTACCAAAACTACTGTATTATACCTAAAACATCAGACTATACTTTCTATGATAATTCTCGTTAAAACTTTCTCATGTCGATTTAGGCTTCGCGTAGCATTAAGGTCAATTTAAATATCTTACAGTAATGAGCTAGAAATGCGAATCTAAAAAAAAAGTAATTTGACTGCTTCGTTTTTCTAATAGTCGCAAGCAGTACTGCTGAACATGCGGTCCTGAGTTCGATTTTCAGGTCAGCCAATGTGTTTTTACTTACCTAATATAAAAGTCGGGTTCGATTCCAGGTCAGGCAAGTAAGTACCAATGTAACTTTTCTAAGTTATATAATATGTACTTTCTAAGTATATCTTGGACACCAATGACTGATTAAAAGGTGAAGGAAAACATCTTGAGGAAACCTAGACTTTAAGCCTGAAATCGTCAACCCGCATTGAGCAATCGTGGTGATTACTACGCTCAATCCTTCTCTGTTTGAGAGGAGACCTGTGCCCAGCAGTGTGACGATAAAAAGATTGATGATGAAAGTAAAAGCACAGTAGACAGAGGTAAAAGTCATCCTTCATCATCTAATGTCCATCACTTTTCTGACTATGTTGGGATTGGTCCACACTCTAACCGAATGCAGCTCAATAGTAGTGCTCGATGAAGACCGATGCCCCCTGGGTCAGGGTTGCGTACTGGTTAAAAAAGAAACCATGGCCATTGCTCATAAGCAAGTGAAGAAACACGGGTCGGTTTTAGTCGGTAAAAGTCTGACACGCCTTTCCGCTCCGCCCAGAGCGGGAGAGGTAATTTGATGATTTCCCATACAAACCAAAAATAAATACGATACCCCTTGTTATTGTTATGCGTGATTTCTAACACAATCTTCTATCTATTACATAAAATTGTCCTATCACAGTGTTTGTCCTCGAAGCCTCCGAAACGGCTAAACCAATTTTAATGAAATTTTATATTATAGGTACATTCATTAGGCATGGGAATAGGTTTTCATATTTTTTTTTTATATTACCTACTACTAATTACGCGGGGTTTCTCTATGTTGTCATCCATTATAAACAAAAGAAACTCGTGTATTCACTGTCTGTTATAAAAATATTACGTTCAAATATCTAACAGAATAAATAATGTAATTAAATATTAAATCTAAAACAATGCCTTCGTTTTTCCTTAATAAAAAACTACTTAGGTATGCTTACATCGAAAACACAAAAAGATTCGCACATCTTTGCTATTTATCTCTGGTTCCCGTTAAGAGCATTGCACATTCTATGTACATATAACCATCGCAAATATGGTTGATCTTGTTTTATGCTAGTTTAATATTGACTAGACATGCGATATCGAGTATTTGCATGGGAAATATTTTTCTTCTTAGAAATGTTATGTCCGTAATCTGAGATTTTTTCCATTACTGTATAGTAATAGAAATGTCTCATCAAGAAAAGAGGTAGGAAGACGGCAACTGAGTGAGGTGATGCAATGTTAAATTACGACACGACCAACGATGCTGCGCCACAGAGAGATTGATCTGGAGACCCTCCACGACCAAACTCCCAACACACAACAACATTTGGCGTATCGTACCCAGCACACATCGCAACACAACTGCTCAGACCCCTCCTCCGTACCGCTCTCCAGACATCATGCCGGAACATGACGAATCGCTTGGCGGCAAGACTTTGTCTGGTGGGTGGTAACTTCTGCCGTCAGCCGATGTTATATATATAGTGGAGTCTTAGTTATCGGCTCCCGTATTTACGCTTTGATCACCCCTTATAAAAAATTAAAATAGAATCATTGCATCACCAGACATCATGCCGGAACACGGCGAATCGCTTGGCGGCAAGACTTTGTCTGCTGCCCATGTTATGTATACAATGGAGTCTTAGTTATAGGCTCCCATATTCACCCTTTGGTTACAGAACCCTTATAAAAAATTAAAATTAAATCATTGCACTACCAGGACTTGGCTGCCTATCCTCTCTGGAGCAAGTTCTGCTCTCTTGACATAATCTCATCATGGCCGCACGTCGGTTTCTTTATAAACTCCCACGCAGGCGGCAAGTGGGTGGTCGACTTTGTTCCGGTAACCACATAGCGAGCTACCTGTGCTCAATTCACCTTGATTTGAAGTTGCAGGTGGCTACATAATGGCTTCTCCCTCTCCGCTGGCCGATGTCGTAAGAGACCACTGAATGATTGTGACACTTTGTACACTCATGTGCGGATGACAGCTGGTCAAGCCACCCTTAACTATCAAATGTTCCCACTCAGTCTTGAGTGTTAATAATGCTTTGGCAATAAAGTTGAAAAACTAATACAGAAATATGACTCATGTTAACAGGAACTAGCCAAGATAGCCCTTTACATAACATTGATTAAAACGTTTGGAGTCACAGTGTAACAACTTTACCTAAAAGTTTCCTTCTGTTTGAACAGCAGATTAATGTCTACTGTGGACATCTAACGTAGGTATGTACTAGGAAAATAACTTTTTTACACATAATGGCTTACGGGCCAATATGTGTAAGAAGGCAGCAAGGTCCTTACTACAATATTTTCGGAATGGCATCCTGAAGATGGTTGTTGCGAGATTAGACTGCCTCATCCAAAGTCAATTGGTGGAAGTGGCTAAAGGTTATATTTTCTATTTTTATAATGGCCCTAGACATTTTACCACTTCATTGTGGTGTAAAACATTTTATTTTTAACTTTCTCAATCTAAATACATATACTATAGGAAATTACGAACATAATATGTAAAAGAAAAAAAAACAGCAACAAAAAAAATATTTCAAGTTTAAGAATTTATAGGAACAAATTATAATAATAATAATAATAATAATAAAGCCTTGTTTATTCCTTAGAATCAAAAAAAAAATTACATATGATTAAACTTACACTTAAGGTATTCGGTTACATTATACATTTTTCTAATACTTAAAAACTATTAAATGATACTTATTTTGCATGCACTTAGCACTTATGTTACTAAGGACCTCTCTACTGAGTGAAGGCCTCCTCCATTTTTCTCCATTTTACTCTATCTTTTGCCTTTTCTATCCAGTTTCTCCCCGCTGTTTTCAGAATTTCATCGACCCATCTCTCCATTGGTCTTCCTCTACTTCTCTTACCTGATGGTCCTTTCCATAATGTTATCTTGTTTGTCCATCTTTCACCATCCATGCGAGCAACATGGCCGGCCCACTGCCATTTTAGCTTCGTGCAGTGTTGTAAAGCATCAATTACTTTTGTAGTATTTCTAATATCCGTATTTTTTCTTTTATGTTTAAGTTTTATTTTCAGAGTGCTCCGTTCCATGGCTCTTTGGGTTGTTAATATTTTGTTACAGGTAAATTTGTTGAATATCCATGTTTGTGATGCGTAAGAGAGAGTAGGTAGAATACAAGAATCTAGGACTTTTTTCTTTAGTCTCATTGGTATATTTGACTTGAGAACTTCTTTAAGACTCCAGAATTTGTTCCAAGCCATGTTTACTCGCCTGTTTAGTTCATTTCTGTGCCTAGTCTTTTTAAATGATATTTGTTTGCCCAGATATATATATTCTTGAACATATTCTATTGGAGAATTGTCAACAATAATAGGGATAATTCTACTATTTGTCATTATTTTAGTTTTAGTAGTGTTTAGTTCTAAACCGATTTCAAGGCTGACAAATTAACTGATGTTAAATCAAAGGTATACCTATTGGCGTACAGGTGGGGGCAGCTAGTAGAAATGCTTGTGAACCTAATTTGTAGGACAAAATAGCCGGAGACGACCCTAGAAATCTGACTTGCTCCCGTTGGCAAGAAGCTGGGTACGCCCATAAAAATCAAAATCAAAGCATTTATTTCAAAAAAACCAGTTACAGGCACTTTTGAATTGTCAGAAAGTCGGTCAGTCAGTAAGGTGAAGCTAGTCGCCCATTCCAAAGAGTAGGTAGGTACCTATGGAGAAGAACGGGCAAGAAACTCCATGGACACTCTTATAAGTTTTTTTTTTTAAGTAATTATAAGCTAGTGCTTGATCGCAGTCCCGCCTGATGGTAAGCAGTGATGCAATCGTTGATGATAAAGCGTGCTAGTTTATTAAGAACGTATTCCCTCAAAAAAAAATGAGTGAACAGGAAGGAAAACGGCAGTTGAGCGAGGTGATGCAATGTTAAACCCAACAGCACGACCAATGATGCTGCGCCAGAGTAAGATTGATCTGGAGACCCACCACGACCAAACAACTCCCGAGGACACAACAACATTTGGCGCATCGTACATCGTTTGCGGCATACATCGCAACACAACTGCTCAGACCCGTCCTCCGTACGGCTTCACCAGACATCTTGCCGGAACACGACGAATCGCTTGGCGGCAAGCCTTTGTCTGGTGGGTGGTAACTTCTGCCGGCAGCCGATGTTGAGGCCTACAAGCTATTGATAAAAATATTTGATTACATCATTCAAATTAAAATCAACAATAGTTATACTTTTCAGTTGAACATATTATAAAGAGCAGATAGAGAGTTGTGAGAAATATATGAAACACGTTTATAATAAGAATAGGGTTAGGTACCTACTACAAAGTACAAAAGTCTTGATCCTCATGAATCAGCAGTACGCTATTCATCCATTTAATATTCGGTTCAAGTATTATCTCCACCGAACATCTGTCTGTATATTTCGTAAAGGAAGTCGTGTTCTTTAGTATGTCTGTCACGGATGGGTGGACTGAGTTAGCTAGAGTTAGGTTTTGGTATTAGATGAAATGAAAAAATGACGATTCGCCTGATTCGGGCGGATTCTTGTGACAATATACAGTTTTTTTTACTGTTTAATCTATTATATTCTAATTTTTCATTATTCTGTTGCATTTTCAACGTTCAGTCTTTTGTTTTTAGTACGGAATTATCAAATGACCTCTCTCACTCTGGGCGGGAGTGGCATGTCAGACTTTTACAGACAAAACTCAGCCTTTTACCTTATTTGCCTGTGCCGTGTTATATCTTTCGTACAACCTGCAACTCTCGCAGGCATTGGCCCTAACGTAACCTGTCACTATATTCTGTCATCTCAGAGTGGCGCGTGGCGATCCAAACAGGGGTGTCACTTTGGCGTTTCCTCCCGCCTTATTCTAAACAGGAACCTCCCGAATCTACCACGTCTGGTGAGGACATGCGTTAGAATAGAATAAAACTGTCAAATATTCCCAATTATTAGATTTTTAACTTTATCTCTAAAACATTAAAGCTTAACGTTGATTGGAAATTTTTGGCGTTTTCGGGTAGCTTGACCTGCTGTCATCCGTATCCATACTAGTCCATACTAATATTATAAATACGGAAGTAACTCTGTCTGTCTGTTACCCTGAGAAAGGACATAGGCTACCTTTTATTGAAAAAAAAATTGATATTAATTAATTAATTATTTATAAAAAATAAATAATTAATTTAAAAGATTAGACAGTAAAGTATGGTGTGTTTGTGTGATGTTTGAGTCTGGGTATGGATGTGTGAGTGTGGCTATGGTTTTGTTATAAATCTGAAGTCAGAATGAGTCCAAGTCTGAATATCAAGCATTGCTCTTTTGCGCGTGTAAACTTGTGCTATAGTTTACATACGAACAACCAATTAAATATTTATTTTACACTATCTTAAAAATCACTTCTAAGTGTGTCGTTAGCAATCAAAATGGACTCCGCCTAGTACTCGGCCGCTTGTTTGGACACTTATTAAGAGGGAACTATAGTGGTGCTTTTTCTATACAAACGTATACCGCTGTATTCTTTGTGGATAACACTTTTAGAGCAATTCTTTTTTTTCTACAATTTTACACTGTGATTATACGTGCCCATATTATTTGATTTTTTCCGAAAGTTAATTAATTAAAGAAATAGGGTACTTCAAAATCGCGAAAAATAACCCGTTTTTACCGTGATGTTCAGATCACTATTAGACAAACGTGATGAGTTTTTAACAATAAAGAAAATAATAGAAGCATAGGTATACTTTGCCTCTAAATTTTGATACAAAAGTAATTGAGATCTGTCGTGTTTTGAAAAAGAAAACAGCGGAATACGAAACGTCTTTTGGTCAACGTTTTTGTAGGCAAAATCAGCCAGAGCTGCAACTGTCCTTTTCGCACTTCTCCGGGAGAGGTTGGAAGCAGCGCGACGGCAACAGTTTCTTCAAATACCTATTTTCCAAATTCCTCGGCACTAGAGTCCCCTCTTAAGGGATCGTGCGTGTTCTACCAACTGCACATTGCAGTAACTGATCTTATAAAATAATTTTTAACACCCTTGCTCGTAAAGCTGATGTAATTCCACCGGTTTTAAATATGTAAAGCGGGCCATAACAAACGCGTGTGTTATCAAAGCAAATAGTTAAGTTATAGTCCATACAAATTCCATAACAGCATTATTTTCCATTTCAAGTAAATATGGAACTGATCGCCGCCGCATGACTCGCGCTGCGAGCTGTTCCATATTTGAAATGGCAAATAATAATAGTAATGGCGGGAAAGCAACAGTGTGCATTCACAGATTGAGTTTATTTAAAATGAACAAAATATAAAATACTTTTTTTTCTGTTTCCTCGCAAGTGTGTTAAAAAACGTCGTACGATATACGTGCGTATTGGTTATAACATGCTCGGCTCAATTACACCCTCGCCTTCGGCTCGGGCTGAAATTCCGCCTCTCATGTTATAACCATCATTACGCACTAATATCGTAATGTACTATTACCAGATTATTATCAGAATAATCATAAAAGTACAACGGGTTTAATTACAAACTTGCTTGATAACTCAGTAGATGTAATTAATTATAACAAAGGCGAACCCTTTGTTACGAAAGTCATCTCCGTTCTTCTTGAACATTATCATCGACTATAAATCAATGTTGCAAGGTGCATTAAAATAGCCTTCAGCATAATTAGCCTATGAAGTTCCCACAATTGGGACACAGATTTCCTTTGTGATAGGGAGTGGGCCGTAGTTAATCGTCGTATACAAAGTGGTGATGACAATACGACAATAAATTAAACACCGTGTACCTCATGATATTCTCAGTCTACCCATAAAAAAATTATATGAATATATCCATTAGTTTAGTCACAGGAAATAATTTTTATTTTTCACTTTTCTACATGATGTACATGTTGATAAGGAAGCGCTTACAGGTTGATGACCGCTGCATCCAGTGGTACTAAACTTTAATAATAATGGCGCGAAAAAGCAAGTCGATACAGGAACACGCTGTCGCCCGCTGGTCGGAGGTCATTGAACCAATATTTTAAAGGATGTTCTAATCCGTTTGCAATTTTATGCGATTTAGTTTGTTTGAAATTTTATTTTTTTTATTTTTGATGCTAGGTTTTTTTCTATGGTTTAAGATTATTCCTATGAACCAGCATGGTCTGTGTTTTCATTTATTGTCGTATTGTCAGCACCACTGAAAACACAAAAACATTTTTTTTTCACACAAAATATGAGTTTTTAGTGAAACAGAAGGAATAAGATGCATAGAACTTAAATAAATTTAGTTTCGTTTCTGAACAAAAGAACTCAATTTAAATATAACACGACGATGAGGCTTTAATGAAAATATGTTTTAATATTTCACTCCAATCAACGTCATAAAGTTTTAACGAGTCCGGATCAGATGCAACTAAATAAATAAAATAATAAGTAAAAAAAGTAAAAAAAGTGATTGGTACATGCTTTTAATGGGTTTAAAGAACAGAACATCAAGCTCGCTGAACTCGAGCTTTTTTTTTTATAGTTTTACTTACTTGCCTTACTTGTAATAAAATAAAAAAAATATTTGCAGACGGTCAGTGACTCCAGCGCAATTAAGTAGATACTATTTTATTCACTAACTCACACACTCCTCGAGGTGGTATGCAGGGTTTTACGTGATACAGGAGTCTATGCACACATGTAAAACCTTATTAGGAGAATATGCACACGTATAAACGCTTATTAAAACTAGCAGGCGCAGGCGGTTTACTTTGTACACTTTCTTTCATCATGACTAGGTACTCTAAAAACGCTGGAGGAAAACATCGTGAGAAAACCAACACGTTTTTTTTTATTTTTTTTTTTTTATTAGTTACAAACTAGTGCTTGACTGCAATCCCGCTTGATGATAAGCAGTGATGCAATCGTTGATGGTAAAACGCACTAGCTTATTAAGCCTATTCACTCAAAAAAAAACTGAGTGAATAGGAAGGAAGACGGCAGTTGAGCGAGGTGATGCAATGTTTAACCCAACAACACGACCAACGATGCTGCGCCAAAGGATGATCTGGAGACAGACCCTCCACGACCAAACTCCCGACACAACAACATTAGGCACATCGTAGCCGGTACATATCGCAACACAACTGCTCAGACCCGTCCTCCATACGGCTTCACCAGACATCATGCCGGAACACGACGAATCGCTTGGCGGCAAGACTTTGTCTGGTGGGTGGTAACTTATGCCGGCGGCTGATATTGTTGCCTACCACCGTTCTCTCTCACTACACCTACATATGTTCTAAAACAAAACAAAAGATGTGACATTTACCAACCCGTACTGGGCACTGGTGCCTTATTATAGTCACAGAGAAGAGGCATTTATTCAAGCATGGGTAAAATTATATGTAATTTTATACTCAAAGCCAGGATAAAAAAGCCGGCCAAGTGCGTGCCGGACTCACGCACAAAGGGTGCCGTACCATTGATTTAAGAAATTAAAGGATTTAAGTTATTTGTATGAAAGATTACGCAGTGATAAGCGGTTTACGATTTACGAGGTATTAAAATAGATCTCGTTCAAAACAATATTTTCATTGGTAGTTTTTTATAGTAATGTACATCGTATGTTTTTTTTTTTTTCAGATTTTTCATTTTATTATTTTAGAAGTTAGAGGCGGGGACCAACTTTTTTCCACTTTGGAAGCGTCTGTCACGCAAACTATTCGGTTCAGAAAAAAAATATTTTAGAAACCTCGATATCATTTTTGAAGACTTATCCATAGGTACCCCACAAATATGTGTTTGATGAACAAAAAATTTTGAGTTTCAGTTCTAAGTATGGGAAGCCCCCAATATTTATTATTATTTTTTTATTTTTGCATCAAAATCTTAATGCGGTTCACAGAATACATCTACCTACCAAGTTTCAACAGTATAGCTCTTAAAGATCCGGAAAAAATGGCTGTGACATACGGACGGACAGATGGACAAACAGACATGACGAATCTATAAGGGTTCCGTTTTTTGCCATTTGGCTACGAAACCCTAAAAAACAGTCAGCGTGCAAAAAAAACCTTTACCAAACATCTCGTTACAATTCGATAGGTACGTACATACTTTATGAATAAACAGACCACCTCAACTTAACCATGCATGCCACGAGTACAGAAGTGTCATTAAACCGTATGGACTGCCCACAAAAATGTTACATACGGCATTCTACGACCACCGCCAGTGAAATTAACCTTGGTTTATCTAATGCAGCTCACGTCCCACGGTGTAACCCGCCCTTGAGCCAGCTAAAGTGCGGATATGTATGTGTGCGATACAGTTCTTGTGCAAAAGAGTAATTGTAGATGATGTGCCAACTGAGATTGTGTGTAAGATGTTGATTTGGGAAGGGTTAGACTGTTAAATAAAGCGTTATAAGTTTGAGCCTTATTTATGGCACTAAGGATTGGCAATACGGTGACGGTCTGCTGGCATCATCATCATTATCATCTCAGCGTAGCTTTAGAGTCTGGGGTCCGCTTTTACCAGTCTAACTGCTGATTTTGGCAAAACATCAATATTTTTCGTGAAGCGACTGCTGTGTGACCTCCACAACCCGAAGGCGAGATCGAAGCATTGCAATTAGACCAAATGTTGGACTTTTGAGGGCTCCAACAACCCGTAACGACTGGCATTAGGTATTCGTATGGCAACCGGGACCAACGCACGACCAGACCAGTGCTAATATTCGTATTTATGCATACAAATATTTGCACTGCGTGGTGATCGAACTCGCGCCTCCTTGCGTAGCGCCCTCGTTCGGTGACGGTCTGCTGTGTACTGTGCAATTGGGCTTAGCCTCTACAAGTAGATACCTCTAGCCATAGCCCCTAGTAGACCTTTGCAACAAGATTCAGTAAATAACCTCATTTTTAAATTAAGCTAACGTTCAGATAAAATTTGTGGAAGAAGGCAAGCGAGTGTCACCAACTCGCACTTTTTTTAATAAATTGCTAGTGCTTGACCGCAATCCCGCCTGATGGTAAGCAGTGATGCAGTCGTTGATGGGCGAATCCAAAGTGGCATTTTGCAACACCAGCCTAAATGTGGTTGCTTAATAATTTCATCAATAATTCGTAGTTTCGGAACCATGTTGTTCTTTTACCATGAAATACTATCTTCTTCTTCTGCTCAGCCTATAGAGGTCCACTGCTGGACAAAGGTCTACCCCAAGACTTTCATTCCATTGGGGGGCATTGCGATACTCCCCATGCTTGGCAGGCGGGTTTGGATCGCAGTAATTTGTTATTCCATAGGAGTAGCGCTGCTGCCCGCTTCCCTGGTTACAGTTCCCTTAGTCGCCTCTTACGACCCCACGGGAGGATATGGGTTGGTACTGTTCCAAGTCCGGTACCACACGGAAATACTATCTGTGTAACACATATGGCATCCAAGACTTTGCTTAAAAACATGCTAATTTTTAATTTATAGTCAATTCAATCGTAGTATTTGTCGTTGTTTATAGCAATATTTACGAGCATAACAATAATACGTGTTTGATTGCATTTCGTGTCCTTGACTCCTCTATTGTGTTCTGACCCCTAGAAATATAAGTTGAACTACTGTAATGTGGTTTCGACGATTTCCGTTCTTAAGATAAATCGGGCTTGTACCTAAATAATAATCGTCATACGGTTTTGAACGTCAAGTTTCCCTTGCCGTGTTTGTTTCGTGGATAAGATACCATTCATAGAATCCCCTCGGCACCTCGGAAAGCACTTTAACCCGTTTGTTCCGGTTTTTATTCGTAGATATTTTAAAGTCGTTACGGGTAAAGCTGGTTGTCAACGCTGTTGTTGACTTTTGGGCTACCTAGTCAGAAGCCTAAAAGTCAGACAACCAGTCTTACCAAGAAGTTTCATGTTTCATGTCCAAATGCTCAACCAGATGCAACACTTCTCCCAAATACATCCCTTTAACACACACATTTGTACGGACGACAGCACATCGGGCTGCTGCGGTCTGTCAGATTTCCTTATTAGATTTTCAACTTTATCTCTAAACCATTATGGCTCAGGTTTGATTGGGAAGGCCCGCACCTCTGAGAGGATGCACGGGGTAGCTTAACACCCCACTACCCCGTGCAGGAGACGAGGCCCGGACAGACCGGGCCAGCACGAGGGTGTGGGGCCGTGGAAGAATTTAGACTCCCACGGGCCCACGCGCGCTCGTGATAGAAGAAGCTCCGGGGTGGTTTTGTCAGTAAAAGTCTGACAGACCCCGTCGCCCATCCCAGGGCGGCGGACATCCTATGAGGATTTCCACCCCGAAAAAAAAAAAGGTTTGATTGGGAAAATCTGGCGGTTTGGGGTGAGTTGACCTGCTGTCGTCCGTACATACAAACTACACTACATTACACTACTACATTACTACTCCACACAAACCTTACAATTAATTTTGCATGTTTTCTTTAGTAAGTTCTTTAGAAGTTTAAATATTGTTTAGTATAAGCAACCACTCGCACACATAAGGTGTCTTCAATCCGAAGTAACTAGATCCCACGACACAGGGTATCCTAGTGTGGGATCTAGCGCTACTACATTGCACGACATATTTCTTGTTAACTTTAATTTATGTTTTCCTGTCTTTTTTCTGCTGTCCTTATGCTATCAACAAAATGTGTCTAAATAAATTTTATTTCATTTTATTTAAGTTACTCATTACTTATTTGACTTGTGGAGTTCAAATCGACAGTCATAATCAGCCTATACCTAACTTTCCCGGCCTACTCTGCCTACCTCTGTAAGAAGGATGGGCCATAATACACAATGCGAATTGGTAGAAATAGACAGTCGATCCATATAAAATGAATGCTGAATCCTAGTATATTCAGCTGCATCTGAATACACTCTACCCAACTCCAACATAGCCAGGGAAAGACTAAGTAGAACACACATACTTGCACTAACACTCACTCGCATGCTGGTTATATCCAAGGTACCTACTTCTGTGGAAAAGCGGAGTCTCCTAACACAGGCATTTAATCCCCATAAAGTAGTGTGGAGATATGAGGAACAGCGTGGACACCACATGCACTTCACTCACTCATCCTCCATAGAAAAAGGAGGATCCTCCGACCAGACTGGGATTGTCTGGCGGGCCACTTTGCCCGCCGGTTGATGTCGCGAACTTGTATGCGAGCTAGTTGCACAGAAAACTCTGCTTGCGAGATGCAGGATTCACGTGACGTTAGCATGACGCGTTGTTCGCATGTAGCGTTGTAGGCATCGCTACACTTTCTTAACAGGAGGCTCCAATCACCAACTAATGTAAATGAATTTAGATTAGTAATAAATTTGATTTTAATGGACACAGCCTATCTATTGAATTCACTTTAATGTCTGTCTATCACAAAATTCTCAAACAGTATTCACTGAAACTATTCTGATGTCATAAGTATACTGAAGTCGTGGTGGCCTAGTGGTTAAAACACCAGCCTCTCAAGTATGAGATTGATTCCAGGTCAGGCAAGTACCAATGTAACTTTTCTAAAGTTATATATACTTTCTAAGTATACCTTGAACACCAATGACTGAAGGTGACGGAAAATTTCTTGAGGAAATCTGGACTTTAAGTCTGAAATCCCCAACCCGCATTGAGCAAGCGTGGTGATTACGCTCAATCCTTCTCTGTATGAGAGGAGTCCTGTGCCCAGCAGTGGGACGATAAAAAGGTTGATAATTATGATGAATGAAGTATACTAAAATGAACACTAGAAACCCTTGCCAAAGTTTCTGATTCCCACTTTCAATAACCTTCGTCAATTTAAAACTATTGTTCTGATATAAAGGACATCTGAACGCCTATATTTCCGTATTGGCTTGCTTCGTCTTCCTTCCATTGAAGATCGTATTCATCAAACGTTAATTAATTTAAGTGTCCTCACTATTAATATTGTATACACGTCTGTAGGACGTAAGGTGCATCCATTGTTTGTTTTGCTTTGTAAAAATGTGATACGGTGACGACAATGATATACAATGATAAGTGGTAGGTACTTTAAAATAACTACGTCATTTCATCCTCTTTGGGACAGTTTTTAATGTCCCAAATGGAATATTAAGTTCTACTTCTTCCCAGTTTAAGGAGTAGGGTCCTAATTAAAACGTGTTTCTGTTTCAGTTAATCGTTTGAATGTAAAAGACAGATATTGCGTTTTTTTTAACAGTATTTTATTTATTAGACTCAGGGCTGGCAGTGTGCATGCACAGCCTATTCACTCTAGCCTTGATGACACTCAAATTGTAGTCCGACGGAAATACCGCCGCTGGCGGCTCGTAGCAGTAGGTAAAAATAAAATTAAAAGTTTCCTCGAATTTAAGAAAATATTTTTTTTTTTAAAGTTTATGTACAGTTGAAAGACTCAAACATCGAATATAGAACATCCTCTATTAAAATTATAAGCCGCGCTTTCTCTACGATATGGCGGATCAGCGGAAATCGTCTGCTGAGCAAACCATAAACTTGTAGGAAACGGGAAAAGTGCACTAACGCCAGCATAATGTTATTTTCTTGAATTCAACAAGAACAAACTCATTTATTATCAAGTAACTAATATTTTAAACAAATATTATGGGACCTTTACCTGCCAAACGATTCTGGTGAAAAGTTAGCGCGAGGAATGAGCTGTCATGTCATTCAAACTATTATTTACTTTATCCGCGATTCAAATACAAAGCAGCATGCCTCCAACAATTGATCACTGCTTATCATCCCTGATGGTTTTAAAATCACTTAACTTTAATCGTCCTTTATGAATAAACACCATTGTGTTTAAGGGGTTTATTAATAAAAGATGACTAGAGTTAAGTGATGTGTAAAACGTCAAAATGCATGGTTAAACAGTCGCTAATCACTAGTTAACTTTAAGCAACGTTTATGAGTAAAGCGGTGGAATTGCAGTCAGAGGAGGAAAAACCGCCGCTGGAAAATAGGTCCCGTCCCTCGATGAAAACAAAAATATTGTTAGCTTCATACCAGTTCGGTGATAGATGGCGCTGTGAAAAGCGCGATATAACAGAATTCCACGGGGGCGAAGCCGCGGGCGGAAAGCTAGTAAAAGATAAGGCGAAACGCTTTTCCGGATCGTAGTGGTGTCAACAACGTAAGGGTGACACTACTCGCCGTACGACGCCAGCGGGTCCTCCGATGATGTAACGGATATAATTTCCGCGCACACTCTCCAAAACGAGACGTGGTCGCTAACAATGGGCCTTATAAGTAGGCTCAAAGTCACTCAAAGGGCAATGGATAGGGCCATGCTTGGGGTTTCACTGCGCGATCGAATCAGGAATGAGGAGATCCGCAGAAGAACGAGAGTAACCGACATAGCCCGAAGAATTGCAAAACTAAAGTGGCAATGGGCTGGACACATTGCCCGTAGGACCGATGCCCAATGGGGCCGACGGGTTCTCGAGTGGCGACCACACACCGGAAGACGTAGCGTGGGTAGGAACCGCTGGATGCGGGGGGCGCAGGACCGGTCGTCGTGGAGAACCTTGGGGGAGGCCTATGTCCAGCAGTGGACGTCTTTCGGCTGAAATGATGATGATGATGATGGTGTCTCTCCAAAATGCATCCTGTAAGTAGAATATCGAGATATTTTTATAGAATCTGTCTGCAGTACTTCTTCGTACCAGCATCAATATTTATTTAAACAATTAATGTCTTAATATCAAGGAAGTTGCTATTACAACCTTTCAGGGTTCCGTGCAACTAAGCCCACGCCCACGCAGTCTACGAACGGCCAGTCTCTCTGACTGTGTGTCTATTCCAGTGGTTCCTTACCTGGGGGTAATTACCCCTCGCAGGATAGCATGAAATAGTATTAAATTGCTACAGCTTACAGAAGTGAAACCGGTTTCTCAACTCTTCTTACATTAAAAACAAGCCAGAAACGTCTGAATGTTGAGCATGACATGAGATGCACGTTGAGTGAAACCGAACCTAATATTGTCAAGCTTGCGAATGCATAGCAATTTTAACCTTCACACTGAGATTTATTACATAACTAGCTTTCCGCCCGCGGCTTCGCCCGTGTGCAGTTCGATTATATGGCGCTTTTTAGATTTCCCTCGGGAATATCAAATTTTTCCGGGATAAAAGGTAGCCTATGTTCTTTCTCAGGGTCTAAAGATTGTCTGTGCCAAATTTCATCAAAATCGGTTCAGAGGTTTAAGCGGGAAAGCGTAACAGACAGACAGACAGACAGAGTTACTTTCGCATTTATAATATTAGTATGGATATGGATAAACATATTTCAGTTCGAATTGGTGTGGTTTTAATTAATTTAAATTACCTAGGGGTAGACTCTATTCCCATACTTGTTCACAGGGGTAGTGACATTCAAAAGGTTAGGAACCACTGGTCTATTCATTTGACTGTTACAGGCTCTCACAGGCATGTCGACTCACAGACGCAAGTAAGACAAGCTACGAAAACTTGATCAGTTGCCTTTTTCCTTTCCCAACTATGTTTTGCTTGCCGTTTTCGTTTTTAGGTTTTATTTTTCCGTTTTTACAAAATACGTTAAATATGTACACATATACAATATGTAAAGAAAACCCTGTCCGATCCGTGAAGGTATTGTTAGGTATCGATAACTGATTATAATAATGCCTACAAAGCCGGTCTAAACTTAAAAAAAAATCCCACTAAAAAAATAAATATTATTTCGAAATAGCGAGGTAACTTAATGCATGTGCGGTAGACAACACGTTAGGCATACATCCGCGGGTGACGGGGGGCAGGGCACGTGGCACGTGGTCGCATCGCTATTCGCTCCGTCACAAATGGTGTTGTCACTTTTTAAAAATTAAAAATTACCAAATTTTGGGGAAGTTGGAATTAATTCGCGACAAAAAAAGATCATTTCAAAATTCATTAGTATTGTTACTATGATGATTATGTAAAATTTAATATTTTATTTGACCATGTGTTTACCTAACCTTTATTATCCTTACGGGTCGGACAGGGTTTTCTTTACATATTGTATACAGAATATTTAATATGCATATATACATATGTGCATATGTACATAAGTTACGTATTTTTCGTGGTACGGAACAGGTAAAGCGGTTCGGGTTTTTCAAGGTGTGTTGATAAAACTGATTAGTTTTTGTATAAAGCAAATATCTATTGCAGTTTAGTATAGAATCTGTTGATTAGTGAGAAATAATTTAGTACTAATTTGTGATATTTACGTAAGAAGTCATCCTTCATAGAATTCATAAATTTATCTGGCCAAAAATAGCGACGCTCGTCTTGTTCACGGACTAAAGTAAATTTTAGTTCAATGTATAGGTATGTTTCTTTTTTTTATATATATTATAAATTAGCGCTTGACCGCAATCCTGCCTGATGGTAAGCAGTGACGCAATCGTTGATGGTAAAGCGCACTCGTTTATTAAGAGCCTATTCACTCTAGCCTTTTCAACACTCAAATTGTAGTCCGACGGAAACACCGCCGCCAGCAAATTATTCCAGTTCCTCGATGTACGCGGTATAAAGGAGGAGGCGAAACGCTTCGTCCGGATCGTAGTGGTGTTAACAACGTAAGGGTGGAAACCAGCCGTACGACGGGTCGTCCGCTGGTGGAACGGAGATGAGGGAATTAAATCATGCAATTCCCTCGCACACTCCCCGAAATGCATCCTATAGAACACCGAAAGGCTGGCTACTCTACGCCTGTGCTCTAGGCTTTGGAGACCAACTCGAGTTAGATCAGGGTCACCAATCAGCCTCTTTGCACGTCTCTCCACTGAATCCAAAGTGGCCAGGTGACACTTGTTTCTTTTTAAATATTTCATTATGAAAAAGATAAAACATTAATTAAGTCCTGTCATATTAACGTACTCTGCATTTGTGAAGAAAACCCCATCCGACTCAAAAGGATAATATTTTTTTTATTAAATTATAAACTAGCGCTTGACCGCAATCCCGCCTGATGGTAAGCAGTGACGCAGCTGTTGATGGTAAATCGCACTAGTTTATTAAGAGCCTATTCACTCTAGCCTTGAAGACACTCAAATTGTAGTCCGATGGAAACACCGCCGCTGGCAAACTGTTTCAGTCGCTCGATGTACGCGGTATAAAGGAGGAGGGGAAACGTTTCGTCCTGATCGTAGTGGTGTTAACAACGTAAGGGTGGAAACTTGCCGTACGACGGGTCGTCTGATAGTGGAACGGAGATGGGGGAATTAAATCATGCAATTCCCTCGCACACTCCCCAAAATGCATCCTATAGAAGACCAACATAATAGAGGTTAGATATACACATGACCAAATAAAATATGAAATTTTACATAATCAGCATAGTAACAATACTAATGAATTTTGAAATAATCTTTTTTTTTCCGCGAATTAACTCCAACTTCCCCAAAATTTGGTGATTTTATAAAAAGTGACAACACCATTTTAGACAGTATTATAATGAGTGACGCGACCACGTGCCGCGTGCCCTACCCCCTTTGCTCGCGCATGTATGCCTACCGTGTTGCCTACCGCACATGTATAAAATTACCTCGGTTTTTCGAAATAATATTATAATATCAGAATCAAAATTTATGTGGGCGTAACTGCGGGACCCAGCGAGTAATACATAATTATAATAATATCATTTATTTCAAACACACGTCCATAGGTTACTCACACAAGACAAAATGAAATAAACCAAAAAAATTAAAATCATCATAAATTAAAATAATCCTAAATCAGAAATCAAACA
This sequence comes from Sesamia nonagrioides, assembly GCA_017933935.1. Classification (NCBI taxonomy): domain Eukaryota; kingdom Metazoa; phylum Arthropoda; class Insecta; order Lepidoptera; family Noctuidae; genus Sesamia; species Sesamia nonagrioides. Next base: position 48,013 of record JADWQK010000088.1, read on the forward strand.
ATTAAATAATAATTAAAAACTACACCACATTATTAAAATTACAATAAATAATAATCCCAGGTGCTAGCATGCAGCTGCAGCCACGTCAGTCAATAATAAAAAGTAAAAGAACTAAAACCCAACTACGACAAAAAACGACGCTGAAAAAATATAAAACAAGATTTTCAGAATACTGAACTGAACAAAGTTGCTAATATAGTTGTAAGTAAATGGACACAGTAGAGTCTACCAAGATGCCTTCGTTGTAAATTGACAATAATGTCATACAATACTATTCTGAAGTATGCAATATTCACTATGTAGAGATAAATTTTCATGTTTGGAAAACCGCAGTCACACGTTATCAAAGTGCTACGGTAGGTATATATGTAACGTGTGACTACGCCTTTCCAAACATGAAAATTTATCTCTACATAGTGAATATTGCATACTTCAGAATAGTATTGTATGACATTACTACTGTGTCCATTTACTTGCAACTACATTAACAACTTTGTTCAGTTCAGTATTCTGAAAATCTTGTTTTATACTTTTTCAGCGTCGTTTTTTGTCGTAGTTGGGTTTTAGTTCTTTTACTTTTTATTATTTGTACTATTTTGGTGTTAAAGTGTATTTGTGGCGCATAATATTAACAAAAGTTAAATTGACGAACTAAAAACTAGGTAGTTAACATACGACATCTCTTTTGGCTTATGAATCGGCGTATAGTAATATATAGAGATATCCTATTTTCTATTTCGTAGCACGTGGATCATAGCGCGTATAGCAACGGTTTCCCCTTATGGAGCTCCCAGTATTTCATAGTGGCGACGCACATTTGCGTCGATGGCAGCGAATGGGTCATGAATTAGTGGATGAGGTCGTTAGTATAAATAGATTGGATGTTTCACATATTAAGAGGACCTGGGAAGATTTCTTAATCTATCTAATTCTGACAACGATAGACTGTCATGTGGATTTTAAAGTAATTTATTATGATCCAAGACACTTATAAACAATCCCTCTATGGTTTTGACTCTACTAGCGACATAGGCCTGTCCTTTACCAAACAATGACTTTCCTAGATCGATAACTGCTTTATCTAGAGTACAACTTTGTAATTTATGTACAGTACAACCCCAAGAAAGACTCGGCGGGAGCATTTTACGCTTAATTTGCCCAGACCCCCTCACACCGTCAAATTCAGTGAGGCAAGGCTCGATTCTGCTAAGTCCGTTAATATCTGCTTTTATGGATGCGTCGTCAAATTGTATGAGAACAGCGCTTGGCTGTTCTCTCTGTTCCAACTGATCGCGCCGAAGAGCAGGCCATTCGAAGGCTTTCACCACTCCCATCGCTCCGTTTACCAAACCCTGGTTTACATTCAAATTTCTACGAAGCATTACTCGGGATTATGTACAAACATAAAGTACTCGTGAAGTTCTTTCAAGTGATACCAAATACGGTATATTTATTTTAATTTTATATTGAACTTTTTGTCCGCTAGAGGGCGTAATACTAAATTTGGTGACAAGCTTTATAGCTCATAACCAACAGAATATCAAGGCCCTTCTAATGGTACTGCAGTGGTCTTATTCTGATAAGTAGTAAAGAAGCTATGAACGAAAAGATGTGAATTATATGCAATCAGCCCATGAATACAGGTAAAGTCACAAACAAATGCTAGTAATATATATATATTGAAAATGTACAAGTAAAGCGCTTTCAAATGATACCAAACACGGTATATTTATCTTAACTTTATTTTTTTATTCTGTATGTTTTGTCCGCTAGAGGGCGCCAGATTAGATTTTGTGGAACTCCATATAGCCTATAACCAGCGGACAATTAAGACGCTTCTAATGATATATCATTTGTCGAATTCTGATAAGTAGTTTAGAAGTTACGAGGGAACAGATGAAAATACATACATACATACATACATACATACATACATACATACATACATAGCCTGTCAAAATCATAACCCTCCTTTTGCTTTGCCGTAGTCGGGTAAAAAGACGAATACCACCGCTCGGACCCTTAGACCGTTCGAACTGCTACGGATACGGCGCAGAAGCAACGTACTCCTCTTTCTAATGATATCGTGGAAATCCTCGGCTCTAGCCTCGGTAAACATCGATGAAGCGCTACAAAACCGTAGAAACTCCAACAGAATCCTAAACGCGTTGTTGTAGTGTGTGGCTACCATGAGGTTTTATTGCGAAGACTCGATCATCGATATCGAGCGCGTTTGACTCATCGATAGGCCCGCTTCAAGGTTGCAAGAACTCCTCAACCGGTGAGAACGCCAAACACGGTCGATGCAGACTTATGGTAGCCACACTGGACACGCAGAGCGTTGCACACTCGCTAAGTGAAATCGGTGGGTTGGTAGGTCATAAGTGTAACAATGCTTGATTACCCGGTAATGTCAACACCATTATTTCTGGGTGGACAAACCATTATTAGATAGGTTACACGGGTACATACTTACAGTCATAAAAAATAATTACATTTAATGCAAGCTTAAATTGCTTGCAACAATGTCTCAGACTGTATTAGTTTTAGAGTGCTCATTATTAAGCATAACTATTACATAAACGTAGGATATAATAATAAAAAGTTAAAAACTAAAACCCAACTACGACAAAAAACGACGCTGAAAAAGTATAAAACAAGATTTACAGAATACTGAACTGAACAAAGTTGCTAATATAGTTGCAAGTAAATGGACACAGTAGACTCTACCAAGATGCCTTCGTTGTAAATTGACAATAATGTCTTACGATACTATTCTGAAGTATGCAATATTCACTATTTAGAGATAAATTTTCATGTTTGGAAAACCGCAGTCACACGTTATGAAAGTGCTACGGTAGGTATATGTAACGTGTGACTACGCCCTAGTATCGTAAGACATTATTGTCAATTTACAACGAAGGCATCTTGGTAGAGTCTACTGTGTCCATTTACTTGCAACTATATTAGCAACTTTGTTCAGTTCAGTATTCTGAAAATCTTGTTTTATACTTTTTCAGCGTCGCTTTTTGTCGTAGTTGGGTTTTAGTTTTTTAACTTTTTATTATTTGTACTATTTTGGTGTTAAAGTGTATTTGTGGCGCATAATATTAATAAAAGTTAAATTGACGGACTAAAAACTAGGTAGTTAACATACGACATCTCTTTTGACTTATGTATCGGCGTATAGTAATATGTAGAGATGTCCTATTTTACTATTTCGTAGCGCTTGGAGCGTAGCGCGTATAGCAACAGTTTCCCCGTATGAAGCTCCCGGTTTTTCGTAGTAGCGACGCACATTTGCGTCGATGGCACCGAATGGGTCATGAATTAGTGGATGAGGCCGTTAATATAAATAGATTGGATGTTTTTCTAACGGTGGTAGGCCATAACATCGGCTGCCGGCAGAAGTTACCACCCACCAGACAAAGTCTTGCCGCCAAGCGATTCGTCGTGTTCCAGCATGATGTGTGGTGAAGCCGTACAGGGGACGCGTCTGAGCACTTTGTGTTGCGTTGTGTGGCGAGTACGATGCGCCAAATGTTGTTGTGTCGGGAGTTTGGTCGTGGAGAGTCTCCAGATCAATCTCTCTGGCGCAGCATGGTTGGTCGTGTTGGTCTTGGATTTAACATTGCATCACCTGGCTCATCTGCCGTCATCCTTGCTATTCCTAAGTTTTTTAAGTGAATAGGCTTAATAAACTAGTGCGCAGGCATCAAGGATTGCGTCACTGCTTACCATCAGGCGGGATTACAGTCAACCGCCAGTTTATAATTATTAAAAAAAAAAAAAAACTTATTATATATTAAGAGGACCTGGGAAGATTTCTTAATCTATCTAATTCTGCTAACGATCGACTGTCATGTGGATTTTTAAGTAATTTATTATGATCCAAGGCACTTTTAAATAATCCCTCTATGGTTTTAACTCTACTGAGAGCGACATAGGCCTGTCCTTTAGCAAACAATGACTTTCCTAGATCTGTAACTTTTTTATCTAGAGTACAACCTTGTAATTTATGTACAGTACAACCCCAAGAAAGAATCAGCGGGAGCATTTTACGCTGAATTTGTCCAGAACCCCTCAAGCCGTCAAATTCAGTGAGGCTAGGCTCGATTTTGATAAGTCCGTTAGTATCTGCTTTTATGGATGCGTCGTCAAATTGTATGAGAACAGCGCTTGGCTGTTCTCCTGTTCCAACTGATCGCGCCGAAGAGCAGGCCACTCGAAGGCCTTCACCACTCCCATCGCTCCGTTTACCAAACCCTGGTTTACATTCAAATTTCTACGAAGCATTACTAGGGATTATGTACAAACATAAAGTACTCGTGAAGCTCTTTCAGATGATACCAAATACGGTATATTTATTTTAATTTTGTATTAACATAGAACTTTTTGTCCACTAGAGGGCGTAATACTAAATTTGGTGACAAGCTTTATAGCTCATAACCAACAGAATATCAAGGCCCTTCTAATGGTTCTGCAGTGTTCTTATTCTGATAAGTAGTAAAGAAGCTATCTATGAACGAATAGATGTGAATTATATGCAATCAGCCCATGAATACAGGTAAAGTCACAAGCAAATGCTAGTAATATATATATATTCAAAATGTACAAGTTAAGCCCTTTCAAATGATACCAAACACGGCATATTTATCTTAACTTTTTTTTTTACTCTTTATATTTTGTCCGCTAGAGGGCGCCACGTTAGATTTTGTGAAACTCCATATAGCCTATAACCAGCAGACAATTAAGACGCTTCTAATGATATGTCATTTATCGAATTCGAATAAGTAGTTTAGAAGTTACGAGGGAACAGATGAACATACATACATACATACATACATACATACATACATACATACATACATACATACATACATAGCCTGTCAAAATCATAACCCTCCTTTTGCTTTGCCGTAGTCGGGTAAAAAGGAAGTAATCGATTATTTCAATTAAACCTATCAATCGAAATTAGCTACATAGGTAGTAGATAGGGATTCCACGTTCGGTTCGTGGATAGATGACCATTTTTCATAACGAAGCATTTTTTTTTAAATATAAATTATAAACTAGCACTTGACCGCCATCCCGCCTGATGGTCAGCTGTGATGCGTTCGTTGATGGTAAAACCCGTTAGTTTATTAAGAGCCTATTCACTCTAACCTTGAAGACACTCAAACTGTAGTGTGACGGAAACACCGCCGCTGGCAAATTGATCCAGTCCCTCAATGTGCGCGGCATAAAAGAGGAAGCGAAACGCTTCGTCCGGATCGTAGTGGTGTTAACAACGTAAGGGTGGAAAGTCGCCGTACGACGGGTCGTCCGATGGTGGAACGGAGATGGGGGAATTAAATCATGCAATTCCCTTGCACACTCACCAGAATGCATTCTATAGAATACCGAAAGGCTGGCTACTCTACGCCTATGCTCCAGGCTTTGGAGACCGTTTCGAGTTAAATCTGGGTCGCCAATCAGCCTCTTCGCACGCCTCTCCACTGAATCCAAAGTAGCCAGACGACATTTCGCAGCACCAGTTCAAATGTGGCAGCAGTACTCCACACACGAACGAACCTGTGCTTTATACAACATTAGAAGCTGCCTTGGTATTCCTCGGTTAACCAGCTAATCCCGGCAGTAATCCGTGGATCTTTTCAAGCCTCAAATACGGTATTCTTCTACTTCTTCTTCTTCAGCCTATAGAGGTCCACTGCTGAACAAAGGCCTCCTCCAAGCGATTCCACGATGACCGGTCTTGTGCTGCCCGCATCCATCGGCTTCCCGCGATCTTCACCAGGTCATCGGTCCATCTTGTTGGGGGCCTCCTTACGCTGCGTCTTCCGGTACGTGGCCGCCACTCCAGAACCTTACGGCCGGTAAGCCGGTATTCGGCTCATCAAAATCCCGAAAGTGTGGTCAGCCTTACGTAACTGGTTTATGGAGATCAGATAGCCAGTCGTTTCATGTAAAAGCTGGTATTCAGTAGCATCCATTTAATCTGAAAGCCGGCCTCAACTTGTTGAAAGAAAAACCTGCACAATAGAGCTATTTGTGAAAGACTTCTTTCGGAGTAGATACATATTAATAAAACTGTTTTTAACCGACTTCAAAAAGGAGGAGGTTACTCAATTCGACCGCATATATGTTTTTTTTTTTATGTTTGTTCGCGCATAACTTCGTCGTTTATGAACCGAGTTTGATAATTCTTTTTCTGTTGGAAAGAAGACGTTCCCAAGGTGGTCCTATGATAAGGATATCGGGGTTTGATAGTGGAAGACCAGAGAAAACAAGGGGAACTTTCAAAAATGGCAGGGGCGACTAGTGCATTTCATAGAATTCTCATTAAGTACTTTAAAGCACTACAATTTAATAAAGGTCTGGAGTAGATCTGATGATGGAGCCGGGAGACAGTCGAAGGAACTCTTCAACAATTCACAGCAGCTACCTTGTGTTTGGGCTCGATTAATTTGTATTGGTAAGAACTTTACACCTAGATGGGTTCAGGGTTGTGACTGTCATAAGAGCTCTGATGATGAAGACAAAGGCCAGTTTCGGGAACTCCTCAACGGTTTACAGTAGCTAATTTGTGCTTAGACTTAATTCGTTTATATTGATGAGACCTTTGCACCCATTGGGTTAAAATAAAGGTCTACAGTACCTAAATTTGATGATGAAGACCATAGGCAGTCGAGGGAACACTTACGGGTAAAAATTAAAGTAAACAAAATTACGTCGTTTCCAACTATATTTGCGTCAGCTTCCAGTCTGACCGGATGCAACTGAATACATAGTACTTTTAACAACTAAAAAGTATAAAATAAAAACTTTTTTACAAAAAAACAACCGACTTCCAAAAATCACCACAAAGTGAAAAATAACTAATTTCGGAAGTCGGTGTCAAAAACGAATATACAAAAACCAAAGACACCGACTTCCGAAATTAGTTATTTTTCACTTTGTAGTGATTTTTGGAAGTCGGTTGTTTTTTTGTAAAAAAGTTTTTATTGCATACATCTTTCATCAGCTATTTTATACTCAAAATTTTGATTTGAGAACCCTAAAACCGTCGTCTTTTTTTACTTTTTATCTATAGTTTTGAAACTCATACATCCTCCCCTAAGGATTTCCAAAAAGATTGGTTGTACACGGCCTGCATCCAGCGCTTCTTTGCGATTTTGGATATAGACTACCCTACTACCTACTACTACCGACTCGGTTGGGTAGCGTTCGGGAAGCTCCGTAGTGTATTCTCGTCCAAAATACCTCAGTGCTTAAAGACCAATGTGTGTTGCCGGTGATGACATATCAGAAACGTGGTCTCTCATGAAGGGCCTCATCTAAAGTAAAATTGGGACTAATTATATCAAAATATTGATCAAAACATTCAATCAATGTATTAAAATTGCCAAGAAAATTAGATGGATGTCAGAATCGCAAATAAAATGTGGTTTTACGAAGATTGGACAAAATCTACATAGGGATTCTTGGATCTTGTCTGTTTGTCAAGTTTACAAACGTTACCCAACAACAAAATAAACACTGACAGGGAGACCAATGTCTTTGAGAAGCCTAAAAAACCTTATAGCCTCCATACAAGCAGGGATATCGACGCGAAACCTGACAGCATGAATGCAGCACATAATTCCAGATCCCCTAGCGTAGAAATGTTTCGTCGATGATTAAATACATTAAAAATGCAACAAGCATATTTATAATGCATAGAAAAACATAACACCTACGCGGTCAAAATGTATGACAGAGCAAATATTTTTAGTTATTGATACAAAATTTCGCAGCAGGTTCAGAATCATTTGCCCATCAACTTAGATCAGAGGCAATTCTCATAATCATAGTCAATTCTCATAATCTTAGTAAATTCTAGTAATATTGGTCAATACTCGTAATGTCAGTCACAGACTTAGTCTTAATCTGTCAAAAAAAATACCTCAATTTCTCTACATTTTTGACAAGTTGATATTGATTGCGGCCGAGATGAGATCCCGACTAAATTTTTAATTACGGACATTGGCCTCTGAAGACAGCCCCTTAATCGGCGAACACATTTTTGTCAAATGATTGCGACTAATCGGGATCAGTTAGGATCGTTTGGACCGCCCATTGATCCGTTCGGTCCAAACGATCCCAACTAGTCGCAATCATTTGACAAAAATGTGTTCGCCGATTAGGGGGCTGATTCACGTAATTAAAATACCACTATTGGCCACCTGGTGGTGGTAAATACCTGAGTATTTTCCACCACCCGGTGGCAAATACCTGAAGACCAATTTACCCATAATAAAGTGCAAGCAATGAATAACACAATTACATCAACCGAAGAAGTTTATAATAACATTATGCAAAAAAAAAAAACACATTGTAAACACGATGATCAGATAGATGCAATTCTATTGTTTTAAAAACAATACTTAGCATAATTGTTTAAGCTATGGCACGTATTAACAAGAACAATTAGTTGTTTATTTATTGCATTATATTTCGCATTATTGCGGCCGGTAATAAAATAGAGAAACGTGATGAAACTCTTGTGTTTAGATTACCTATTTATATGCATACCAATGAAACCTATTGTCTCAGACTTCGCATATACCTAAGATTTTTTATGCAAAGATTTTCGGATCAAAATCCAAATATTTTCCAAGTATTCGTACCTCTGTTATAACCTTTTATATAAAGCGGTAAGGTAGTACGCAAAATTCTTCTACTTCTTCTTGTTTCAAGGTGAGATTCAACCTCAATTCTTGATCAATAGCCTCTGTGGAATAGATACCACAATTTTGCCAATAACACGTGTAACAAATTATAGAAATTCTTTGAAAATTTTATTCCACAATAATGGCGGATGTCGCAAATGACAGTTGAAAAAGGCGGCCGCGTGATCCGTATATGAGGAAGGTTTGAGGCAAAGTCATGATGTGGCCACTATGCTGAGATTTTTCAATGTTCTTTATGAATTACTTACTAAATACACTTTTTACTACATAAATAAAGTAAACGACACTATAAATAATTTTAAAAGTCCAATGAAAATTGCGCGTGGCACTCATCAGCTTTCCCGTCAAAAAACTTCGCGAAATTACGACTCACAATTTGACAGTGTCAGGTTGTCGGCTAAAATATAATTCGCGACCGGAAAAATATGGCTTTGTAGAATAATGAACACAATTCTCCAAGTTTCTAATATGTCATTTAAAAGGGCGTCATGAGGGCGGTATGAGTATACCGCCCTATTAAATGACATACTTATTATTCGATGAAATCATGCCATATACAATATGTAAAGAAAACCCTGTCCGACCCTTAAGGATAATAAAGAATAGGTAAACACTTGACCAAATATAATATAAAATTTTACATAATCATCATAGTAACAATACTAATGAATTTTGAAATAATCCTTTTTTCCGGGGAATTCATTCCAATTTCCCCGAACTTTGGTAATTTTTAAAAAAGTGACAACACCGGTATTATTATAAGCGAATAGCGACGCGACCACGTCACAGGTGCCGCGTGCCCTGCCCCCGCCGCCCGCGGAATGGGGTTGCTTACCGCACATGTGTTAAGTTACCTCTTTTTGCGAAATGATTTTTTTTTTAAGTTTTGCCTGTCTTTGTGGGCATTATTAGAATCAGTTATCGATACCTAACAACACCTTCACGGATCGGACAGGGTTTTCTTTACATATTGTATTTGTGTTTTCTTTTTATTGTACTGAAATAGTGTTATGATTGTTATTATTAAGACTTTTATTACTATACAAACAGACTTTTTGTACATTCATTATTGTTCTATGTTTTTTAATAAATTTCATTTAATTTTTTTTTCAGTTTGTATTAGACCAATAAGATATCATATTCAATAACATACACAGTTACGAATACTTGAATAGCTTTCAATAACAAAATAAATATAATACTTTCAAAACTTTCATTTTTATTTTCCTTTTCTTTCTTGTTACCTATTTATTACATTTACTCAAACTGCAAATCATTTAGATTAAAAAGGGCCACTTACAAACGTAAATAAAGTAGTTCCTTTCTGTCAGCTGCACTGGTATCGGAGTCATAACAAACATCGAAGGTGTTACGTGATGGCACCTGGCTAGGAAACACCGTCGCAGATCAAATGTGTAATATGAGCACATACTACTCACACATAACATGGACATTCAAGTTGACACCAACAGACATTTGATCTAGAATATAATAGCTTATTTCATTGTTGTTTTTGTGGTTTCTAAACCTCTGAAGTAAGGGGTAACAGTTTAAGTTCAACACGCAACATTAGGTTAAGTAACAAAAAATTGCAGTAACGAACCTTAGACTTTGTACGACTTTGTCTAGATTTCATTACTTTTTAGGGATAAACAAGCAGCTCTTTGGCAAACTTGGCAAGTTTTTTACAAAATGTTTTTTGTACTTTTAAATTATTCATAGTGTTGTTTACTAAATAAAAGTGCGTGATTTATGTAGTGAAAAGTGCATTAATTCAACAGAAGAACAGTGAAATATCGCAGCATAGTTGCCACATCATGACTTTGTCTCAAACCTCCCTCGTAAGACGGTTCACGCGGCCGTCTTTTTCGACATGAATTTCCATTGACATTTCGTGACTTTGGCTAAATGCACAAACCGTGCGAAGCCAAAAAAGATAGAAAGAAAGAAAGAGCACTTTGTAAGTGGTGTTTACCTGCAAGTTCAAAGAAATAAGAAAGAAAAAACGTTTATTTGCAGTAAACATGACGCAAGAGTTTACAAAAACATAAATAATAAGAAATAATTAAGGGAAACATGCGTCACATCCACGCAAAACGGCTGTCGCTCAGCATTATGCTGCGACTCTATGCAAAAACAGAGCCCAGCGCTGGTTTTCAGCGACAGCCGGTGTCGACGTACAGACGAATTTGTGGTACAGTTAGATAGAATTAAGACACAATGGCCTCGATTCCCTTAAACCTAACTGAATATAAGTTCAGTGCATTTTTTCTTTGTGCATTAAGAAAAGTATAGAAAATCAAACGTTACTTTAGACCTGTCAAATTAGTCCGCGCCTGACGTACCTACATCGACATATTTTTAACCGACTTCAAAAAGGAGGAGGTTACTCAATTCGACCGTACCTATATATGCTTTTTTTATGTTTGTTCGCGCATAACTTCGTCGTTTATGAACGGATTTTGATAATTCTTTTTCTGTTGGAAATAAGACGTTCCCAAGGTGGTCCCATGATAAGGATATCAGGGTTTGATAGTGGAACACCAGAGAAAACAAGTTCAAAAATTGCAGGGGCGACTAGTGCATTTCTTAGCTTTTTCATAAGTATTTTAAAGCACTACAATTTAATAAAGGCCTGGAGTAGATCTGATGATGGAGCCGGGAGACAGTCGAAGGAACTCCTCAACAATTCACAGCAGCTACCTTGTGTTTGTGCTTGAATAATTTGTATTGACAAGAACTTTACACCTAGATGGGTGGTGACTGTCATTAGGGAGCTGATGATGTTGACAAAGGTCAGTTCAGGGAACTCCTAAACGATTTACAGTAGGTTGGGAAGTCGGTGTCAAAAATGAATAAACAAAACCAAAGACGCCGACTTCCGCAATTAGTTATTTTTCACTTTGTAGTGGTTTTTGGAAGTCGGTTGTTTTTTTGTAAAAAAGTTTTTATTGGTCGCCAAGTTTATAATCGCGTCTAAACTGTCTATGGAATATTTTAATTTGACAGGATTAAACTACGCTATGTCATCTTCTATCCTTTTCTTAAAGAAATAGAGAGAAAAAGATGCAATTAATATTAGTTTAGTTGTGAACAAAAGAATCAGCGCTAATAACTTGTATGTTGTATCTGTAAAATATCTGTGGCAACTGTTGGTGAAACTTAATTATCTACTTATACAATATGTAAAGAAAACCCTGTCCGATCCGTGAAGGTATTGTTAGGTATCGATAACTGATTCTACTAATGCCCACAAAGACAAGCTAAACTTTAAAAAAAAAATCTCCCTAAAAAAATAAATATTATTTCGCAAAAAGAGGTAACTTAATACATGTGCGATAAGCAACCCCTTCCGCGGGCGGCGGGGGGCAGGGCACGCGGCACCTGTGACGTGGTCGCGTCGCTATTCGCTAATATTGGTGTTGTCACTTTTTTTTAAATAACCAAATTTCGGGGAAATTGGAATTAAATCCCGGGAAAAAAGGATTATTTCAAAATTCATTAGTATTGGTTCTATGATGATTATGTAAAATTTTATATCATATTTGGTCAAGTGTTTACCTAACCTTTATTATCCTTATGGGTCGGACAGGGTTTTCTTTACATATTGTATAAATAAATGATCATTATCATCTCAGCGTTTATCCCAGTCGCATCCGAAGCTTTTTCAGCTTTGGAGTCTGAGGTCCGCTTTTACCAGTCTAACTGCTGATATGGCTAAACTTCGACATTTTCCGTGAAGCGACTGCCGTCTGACCTCCACAACCCGAAGGCGACATCGAAGCATTGCAGCTGACCAATTGTTGGACTTTTTGAGGGCTCCAACAACCCTTTAACGACTGCCACTAGATGTTCGTATGGCAACCTGGACCAACGGCTTAACGTGCTTTCCGAGGCAAGACCAGACCAGTGCAAATATTCATATTCATGCATACAAACATTTGCACTGTGCGGGGATCGAACCCGCGCCACCTTGCGCAGTGGCCGCGTCCGCTACCGCTACGCCACGGAGGCTGTCTAAATAAATTAAATACGGCAGAAAATATATGCAGTATGCAAAAACTAGCCGTAAATAGGTAATTGTGGTCGACCGTAATTAGTCATAACTTAAAATTCTTCGTTGACAATCTGAGATCAGCAGTTTAACAAGAACTCTATTAAAAATTCAGAGCAGAAATTGAATCGCTAATTCAATCACTCCATGAAAAACTGGAATATCATTTTGTATGACTTGGAAAAAACCTGGGATTTAAATGTCTGGCGACCACACAGCGGCAGAGCGATTGTTTAAAAAATATTAACATACAAATAGAAGTATTCATGATAGTTTTGGCCGTGATCCTGTCATGGCGCTTAGTCATAGTGTCTGCAATTGCCAAATTATTTGCTATTTAATAGCAATGTGTGTTTACAAGTCGACAGGTATGCAAGAAAGCATTTATTAATGAATTGTGAAAAAGACTCGAAGAATGAATATGAATATTTGTACTGGTCTGGTCGTGCCTCGGAAAGCACGTTAAGCCGTTGGTCCCGGTTGCCATACGAACATCTAGTGGCAGTCGTTACGGGTTGTTGGAGCCCTCAAAAAGTCCAACAATTGGTCTAACTGCAATGCTTCGATGTCGCCTTCGGGTTGTGGAGGTCAGACGGCAGTCGCTTCACGGAAAATGTCGAAGTTTAGCCATATCAGCAGTTGGACTGGTAAAGCGGACCCCAGACTCCAAAGCTGAAAAGGCTTCGGATGCGACTGGGAATAACGCTGGGATGATGATGATGTGTGTAAAAGACTCTCTTATTGAGAAAAAAATATCGATAACGACAGCTGACTGTCAAATTATTAGACAACGAACTGACCTATATTATACGAATACGCTGGATATTCTATCCAAAATGACAGTTGTTTTTATCAGTAGGAAGTATTTCCCTGGGCCAGATCCATCACAAAAAGTCTTACATTATCAGCCTATTTTGTTTCCACTCCTGGGAAACAGGCCTCCTTTCAGTGAGAGGGAGTGGGCCGTAATCTACCACGCGGACCCAGTGCGGGTTGGTAGATATCACATCTTTCGAAGTTTTTGCCTCTTAGACATGATGTTCTCACGATATTTTCCTTTACCGTTCTGAGAGCAGTGGTGATGAAATAATTTACACAAACTAAAGCGCCTGACGCAAGTCGTAGTGGTCTAGTGGTTAAAACACCAGCCTCTAGAGTATGAGTGCGCGGGTTCGATTGCAGGTCAGGCAAGTACCAATGTAACTTTTCTAAAGTTATATGTACTTTCTAAGTATATCTTGGACACTAATGACTGAAGGTGAAGGAAAACATCTTGAGGAAACCTGGACTTTAAGTCTGAAATCGCCAACCCGCATTGAGCAAGCGTGGTGATTACGCTCAATCCTTCTCTGTATGAGAGGAGACCTGTGCCCAGTAGTGGGGCGATAAAAAGGTTGATAACGATGAAAGCGCCAGACGAAGTCGGAACCTACGAAGTACAACATGTAAGTCGCGAGGCTCTGATAATGTCAGAGGACACACCCGCGATGGGTGTGTGGTTTTAGCCGGTAAAAGGCCGACACTGCCCAGAGTGGCTTACTAGTGAGGCCGCCTGGGCATCCATGAGGATATCCCACTCCTGCCTTATAACAAAAAAAAATCTAGGTCGCGGCCTATACCACTAGGCTACCGCTGCTCTCGGCCACCACTGCCTTAGGCCACCGCTGCCTTAGGTCACCGCTGCCCTAGGCCACCGCTGCTCTCACAAACAATCTTTATAAAACAAAAACTTATTAAAATGTTCTCGAAGACAAGAGAAAACGTTTATCATTCACGATCTCACGTGTTATGACTTTATGAGTTAGCAAAACGGTAAAGAATTCGCATGAGACGATCAAGTGTTACGAACAGAACCGGAATTCTTCTCGTGAAAGTTGGTATGGTCTTATTCAGAATCCGATGCTCGATTTATTACAACGAGTTTTATATGATTGGCTGTGAAGTCTGTAGTTGCTTTAAATGCACCTAAATCTCATCCATATCTGTTCATTTGTCTGTACCTGGGCCATCGCCGGCAAGGGTTCTAGTCAACCAACAGGATACTTGGTGCAAATTTTAAAAAAAGAAACATGAACGGTTACGGGCTACCCTGACACTTTCGATCCAATCAAGACATTCCATGGGAGTTTTGACGGGAAAGCTGAGATGAGTGTCACGCGCATTTTTCATTGGACTCTTAAATGTGTCGTTTACTAAATAAAAGCGCGTGATTTATGTAGTAAAAAGTGCATTCAGTAAATAATTCATAAAGAGCATTGAGATATCCCATAGCAATCCTAAAAACATCCTTCAGATAGCCGTCACTTACGCTTTCTGTATATCACTAAGTAACATTGCAAAACCGGACAAAAGCATGTCCAGCCACGCTCAGTGTAGGGTTCTGTAGTTTCCCGAGTTATGGAGGCATAGTGGCCACATCATGGCTTTGCTTCAAACCTCCCTCTTAGTCGGTTCACGCGGCCGTCTTTTTCAACTGTCAGTGGCGATATCCGCCATTATTGTGAAATAAAATTTTCAAAGAATTTCTATAATTTGTTACACGTGTTATTGGCAAAATTGTGATATCTATTCCACAGAGGCCATTGATCAAGAGTTGAGGTTGAATCTCACCTTGAAAAAAGCAGAAGAAGAAGACATTCCACCATTTGCCGTAACCTACACTGACGTTAACAGGTATCGTAGTTGAAATTGAATGCATTCCATGACATAATGTGTTGCGTCTCGTCTGTAGGTCGGCTAACCGGTTGGCAGGGAGCACTGTGTCAGCGAATGAGGTTACCGTAATGTTTACCGGCAGAGATTATTGAGGTATTTGATTAGTTTGTTAAGACATTTGGCTCTCGAGAGAAAGTCATCATCAGCCTTTTCTCAGCTCCCCCGTTCAAGTTACAAATTTTAGGTACAAAAGCATGAAGCTTTAAATAAGTTTTTTTTTAGAATTCTAAATATTATGTATTTTTGTTTTCTAAGTAAAATAAAAAGAAATCACCACTTCTTCCAACTAGTCATGATGTCTGGTGAAGCCGTACGGAGGACGGGTCTGAGCAGTTGTGTTGCCATGTGTACCGGGTACGATGCGCCAAATGTTGTCAGTATGTCGGGAGTTTGGTCGTGGAGAGTCTCCAGATCAATCTCGTCGTGTTGGTCTTGGGTTTAACATTGTATCACCTCGCTCAACTGCCGTCATCCTTTCTATTCCTAAGTTTTTTAAGTATAGTGCGCTTTACCATCAACGATTGCATCACTGCTTAGCATCAGGCGGGATTGCGGTCAAATTTATAAATACATAAAAAAGGTGCGTAACTTTAAAAAAATATAGCAGCCGTATTAGTATATTTATTTTGACTTTACAGTGGCATTACCTTGCCTTACACCATCTCTCAGAATTCCCACACAACTGACCTTTGCCGTAATCAAACTCGTAAATAACAAAACAATTTTCCAAAATCTACTTTTAGACCCTCTCTGCATGTTTTACTTACATAACAACCTACGCAAAAAAAAATAAACGTGCAGCAAAAAGATTGCGTGGTAATCAAACAACAGATGTGCCCATTTCTATGGCATGGCGATGCGGTCCACTGCGTTCAAACCATAGTGTTGCATGCTGTCCGTAAAATTAGCCATTAAAAATTTTAAGGTTGATTATAATCGTTGGTTAGGTACTATTCAAAGTCCAATCTTTGTGCTTTCAACACATAACATCTGTGTTCTTCATTACACCCAAACTCCAGGGTTCATATTCTATTATTTACCTTGAAGGTTTACAATATGTATAATCATCATCATCATCTCAGCGTTAATCCCAGTCGCATCCGAAGCTATTCAGCTTCAGAGTCTGGGGTCCGCTTTACCAGTCCAACTGCTGATATGGCTAAACTTCGACATTTTCCGTGAAGCGACTGCCGTCTGACCTCCACAACCCGAAGGCGACATCGAAGCATTGCAGTTAGACCAATTGTTGAAATTTTGAGGGTTTACAATATGTATAATAACATGCATTAAATAGTGGAGAAATACTATTTTTTTTTTTTTGAGATTTCAAATGTGATGGCGTAAATAATATCATTTTTTCCGTGGTGGTGTTCACTATAATCACTTATAGGGGCTTTGAGGTTTGAAGTAAAACCACCAAGTTATCAGTAAGTACACACAGCTTAAGGGGCACGTCTAGTCGCCACTCGGGATAGAGTGGGAATGCCTTGAGGTGCTACATTAAGCTGTGTGCCACATTTAATTGTATATACATCACATCTCTTCCTTTTAGAGTTATTAAAATAATGTAGTAAATATTATACACATTGAAAAGGTCTACAGAATAGTTGCGAGGGTATATGTAGGTATATCTATCTCTTATGAATATCCCACAGTAACTTTTTTTGTCATTTACTTTTTGCGAGAAATATTGTCTAATTTTCGAAGTGATTTTAACCAATACAGAATTAATCCTTATCCAATTTAATACCTTAAATACATTGCTGATTTAATGACAGCCTCCGTGGCGTAGCGGTAGCGAACGCGGCCGTTGCGTAAGGAGGCGCGGGTTCGATCCCCGCACAGTGCAAATATTTGTATGCATGAATATGAATATTTGCACTGGTCTGGTCGTGCCTCGGAAAGCACGTTAAGCCGTTGGTCCCGGCTGCCATACGAACATCTAGTGGCAGTCGTTACGGGTTGTTGGAGCCCTCAAAAGTCTAACAATGGGTCTAACTGCAATGCTTAGATATCGCCTTCGGGTTGTGGAGGTCAGACGGCAGTCGCTTCACGGAAAATATCGAAGTTTAGCCAAATTCAGCAGATAGACTGGTAAAGCGGACCCCAGACTCCAAAGCTGAAAAAAGCTGCGGATGCGACTGGGATTAACGCTGGGATGATGATGATGATGACATTGCTGATTTAATATAGATCTATATCATCCTTTACATCATATGATTGAAATGAATATTTTGGATGATATTGCAGATTTAAAAATTGCGAGGCATCGCGTTTGCGGCGGTACCGACCGGCCGGGCGGCAGGAGCGGTGGGCCGCTATGTTTTTTTATACAACGTGCACAGTTTTTCTGTAGTGTATTTTAGTATCAGCATTGCAACCGTGCGAATCCGGGGCGGGTCGCTAGTACTATTATAAAAACAAGTACTAACTGTCAACAAAAATATCATTGGCATTCGCGTGATACCACTAATTTACTATATTAAAATTTGCAGCTGTGGTCATTCCTTTGCTACTTAATAAACGTTAATAATACAAAGTGGTTGTATTTAATAGATAAATTCGTAAATATTTTACATAGCTGTTTTCCGTCAATCATTAAAAGTAGGTTACCGTTCACCAGTCTTATTTGGGGGAACTTAATACTCAGTAACTGGGTTTTGGAGGTCAGATAGGTAATAATAAGAATAAGTCGCTCTGATTAACTCCATTCTCTGTTGTGTTCTTTCTCCAGAATTAGCTTAGGTACTGGACACGTTATATAATGGACGTGAGTTCATATAATTGTCCTTTTTTTTCATCATCATCATCATCTCAGCGTTAATCCCAGTCGCATCCGTAGCTTTTCAGCTTGGAGTCTGGGGTCCGCTTTACCAGTCTAACTGCTGATTTTGGTTAAACTTCGATATTTTCCGTGAAGCGACTGCCGTCTGACCTCCACAACCCGAAGGCGATGTCTAAGCATTGCAGTTAAAGCAATTGTTAGACTTTTGAGGGCTCCAACAACCTGTAACGACTGCCACTAGATGTTCGAATGGCAACCGGGACCAACAGCTTAAAGTACTTTCCGAGGCACGACCAGACGAGTGCAAATATTCATATTCATGCATACAAATATTTGCACTGTGCGGGGATCGAACCCGCACCTCCTTGCAATTACTTAATTAATTTACAATGCATAAATATCTGGGGCTTTGTTTAGGTAGGTAATAAGTTTTTACTTATTTACGTTTTCATTTTAATAATATTTTTTCTTTTTTTTGCTTTGCTGGTATTTTGGCGTGGCTAGCTGGCATATGGTAAATAATTTCATTGTTGTTGTGTTTTCTTGTGTTCATTACTATACATAGTATTGTATGAAGGCATGTGTTTTTTTTTTTTAATTAACCGGCAGCTGTGCTGCTTGGGAGTTTGTTCCGCCACTTCTTCTTCCCAGCGAAAGCACTAGGAAGTGGCGAAGGGCAGGCGTTTTGGGGACTGTCTTATGTAATATTGACGCTGATTCTCAGCCCAATTTGAATAAACGACTTTTGATTTGACTTGACTAGATAGGCGGTCGCTCTATGTAAAGTACTCGTAGAGCCGCAATTGGTTAGACTGGAAGGTGACCCTAAAATAGTTGGGTTAAAGGCTAGACAGATGATGATTATTCACCTCATCCTCATGGTAAGCTTTAAAACGATGTGGTTTTAAAACACCATCAGATGATGATTGGAAAACAAAATATAATACCTATAATATCTTCTTTCTTACGATCAAATTAAATTACCCACCGAAATTCCACAGAAGTGTAAACACGTTAAGAAAAAGAAAATAAATTTTCTCAACTCATACTTCAATAGTCACAACTAACCATGGGCGTACCCAGGGCGAGCAGGTGGGGGCAGCTACACCACGAAAGCAGTCTATAACTAATTGCAAGAATTTTTGATCCTCCATTACTAATTAATGCCTGTTGTCCTAGCTAACTGTCGCTTGTACAATGACCCCCATCCTCTAACTGTTATTGAGTATACATTAGAAATTAGATGCGTACGCGCAATGCCATAATCTTTGGTAACAAGATTCTTATTAATGACGGTGTAATGGTGTTATAATATCAAAGCTCTCAAATCCGAAATCAAATCCGAATTCAAAAATAGTAAACCGCGTACTATGTAGTTTACAAGTTGACCATCAAACTTAATATAATTTTAATGTCTTTGATGTCATCCATACTACCCATACTAATATTATAAATGCGAAAGTAACTCTGTCTGTCTGTCTGTTTGTCTGTCTGTCTGTCTGTTACGCTTTCCCGCCTAAACCTCTCAACCGATTTTAATGAAATTTGGCACAGACAATCTTTATTAATAAATAATAATAATCATTTAATTCAAGTTTCACTGACTCATAAACAATAATACAATAAATAAAAAAAAGAAAACAATAAATAAACAATACACACATAGTCACATTACACATACAACACTCAAATCAAAAATGTCAATACATTAAAAAAATTATTACAATATCAAATCAAAACATTATTAAATAAAACAATAAAAAGTCATAATTACAATTGAGTCACATCAGCCAACCACATGCCGCTTACAGCAGTGGGAGATGATGGAACAATCAAACCTTACCGCAAGCGCGGCCAACAAGCTGTTTGCGCTCCCCCGCACTCGCCGCACCAGCGAGTCACTCCTCTTGCGCATAGTGGCGTGGAAGCAATCCACGCGCGCTTCCGCAAACATCCCGACGCACTGCAATAGCGGGGGAGCGCCAACAACATCCTGAACGTGTTGTTGAACTGAACACGAAGGGCGCTGTAAGACCATTGCGTATAGTCAGTCCACAAGCTGCACGTGTACAGTGTAGTGCAATAGGCTCTAAAAAGCGTTATTTTTACATCATTAGAGCACCGAGCAAACCTGCGGATAACCATATTCGCTCTGACCGACAGCTCCCTCCGTTCCCGCTCAATGTCTGCATCATCCTTCAAGCTAGAAGTCACGAAATGCCCCAAATATTTAAAAATCCACCCTTTCCAAGGGAGAGCCAATCAACTTTATTGGAGGCATTTCTAAAACTTTCCTGGGCCCACCCTGAAACACCAGTTTAGACAGACCCTGAGAAAGAACATAGGCTACCTTTTATCCCGTAAAAATTTGATGTTCCCGAGGGAAATCTAAAAAGCGCAGTATAACCGAACTCCACGCGGGCGAAGCCGCGAGCGGAAAGCTAGTAGTTTATAAATTACAAATTCCGTGGCAACCAAAAACTTAACAGGGCCTTTTCTTCAAATGGCCACGCAGAAATCAACTTAGAATACATTTTACTAAAGTCGATAACTGTTTAGATGGCGATGGAATGCACATTATCTATGATTATGACACTGACCTATATTATACTAGTACCGACTAGTACGCTGGATTAAACATACTATACGAAATGACATTAGAAGCAAGGAGAACATTTTCATCAAGATATCGTTCACTAGAACTCAAGCGAACAATAAATCTCTTCTTTAATATGTATTTTGTGCGGATACAAAGCTAGCCACTCGTCGTCGCATCTGAAGAACTAAAATTAACACATTGCTGCAAATGACCATCGGTTGGCGTTATGATTCTCACGATTTAGATCTAAATTGTGGAATAACACTTTAGTATATTTTGTGTTTACTAAAGATTTACTACTACTTTGTCAGATAGATAAACTACTATAGTGTTTACTAGAGATTTTGTGTTTATTAGATATTTACTAGTATAAATGAGAAAAAAGCGTGAGGTGCTTTGTGGCATACCTACACTTTTTTCTCATTTATACTACATAGTATTGTTTATACTTATACTATTGTAATAAATTAAATTTTAAAATTATTTTTAACTTTTTGGTTTGATATTCTTTAAAAGCATGTTTTTTTTTTTAGATTTTAAAATAAGTATATTTGTTTTCAACTTTTTAGTTCCACATTCTTTTTTAAATAATATACGGATAACACGAACGCTTAAGTGGTGCTCATTTGTTTTTACTAAACTTTTCTTGATCTCCAACAGACAGAATAGCAAGAGCTAAAATTCGTAATGATGCGTTACCCAAGTAACTAAATCTAAACTAAATACTTTGCCTGCACAAATTAATACCGCTCGGCCAACGTACGAACGTATTGAAAATGGTGGGACATTTTACAGTAATGAGCCGCTCACTCATAGTCCAAAGAGTTTGAGACGGACAAACAAACAAACAAGCAAGCCAACATAAAAGTGAATCTAATAAAAAGCATATAAAAAAATGTACCTATATTAGCCTACAGAAGTCGAAAATCCTTGAAATGTTCAGTTCGCAATATGTAAAAAATGTACCTATATTAGCCTACAGAAGTCGAAAATCCTTGAAATGTTCAGTTCGCAATATGTAAAAAATGTACCTATATTAGCCTACAGAAGTCGAAAATCCTTGAAATGTTCAGTTCGCAATATGTAAAAAATGTACCTATATTAGCCTACAGAAGTCGAAAATCCTTGAAATGTTCAGTTCGCAATATGTAAAAAATGTACCTATATTAGCCTACAGAAGTCGAAAATCCTTGAAATGTTCAGTTCGCAATATGTAAAAAATGTACCTATATTAGCCTACAGAAGTCGAAAATCCTTGAAATGTTCAGTTCGCAATATGTAAAAAATGTACCTATATTAGCCTACAGAAGTCGAAAATCCTTGAAATGTTCAGTTCGCAATATGTAAAAAATGTACCTTTATTAGCCTACAGAAGTCGAAAATCCTTGAAATGTTCAGTTCGCAATATGTAAAAAATGTACCTATATTAGCCTACAGAAGTCGAAAATCCTTGAAATGTTCAGTTCGCAATATGTAAAAAATGTACCTATATTAGCCTACAGAAGTCGAAAATCCTTGAAATGTTCAGTTCGCAATATGTAAAAAATGTACCTTTATTAGCCTACAGAAGTCGAAAATCCTTGAAATGTTCAGTTCGCAATATGTAAAAAATGTACCTATATTAGCCTACAGAAGTCGAAAATCCTTGAAATGTTCAGTTCGCAATATGTAAAAACCACCATTATAGGAGTAATTAATTATGCAAATCGTTCTTTTTTACGGCAAGTTTAACGTGATTCAATTACGGGTTTTTTTTATTAAGATTACGATTAGTCCTTTAATTATGATTGCCAACCATTCATCATCATCATCATTTTAGCCTAAAGACGTCCACTGCTATACATAGTGCTCCACCAAAGATCTCCACGACGACCGGTCCTGCGCCTCCTGTATCCAGCAATTTCCCGCGACCTTCACTAAGTCGTCGGTTCACCTTTGTGGGGGGCCTACCCACAGACCTACCTATGCCAACCATTGCATAAGCATAATCAGACGATTTTATACCCACAGACACTGACCTTCCACGCTTTGAAAAGGAGTGGGCTGTAATCCACATGGGCCTGGTGCGGGATAGCGGACGTGACGTGTTCGAATTTAAAAGTTCTAGGCCATGCCGGTTTCCCGTAGAGGATTCCCTTCACAGTGTTAGCATATAAATCTCTATTTCAATCCAATATTACCTAATCTATATCTATACTAATATATAAAGCTGAAGAGTTTGTTTGTTTGAACGCGCTAATCTCAGGCACTACTGGTTCGATTTGAAAAATTCTTCTTGTGTTGGATAGCCCATTAATCCAGGAAGGCTTTAGGCTATACAATATGTAAAGAAATCCCTGTCCGACCCATAAGGATAATAAAGGTTAGGTAAACACTTGACCAAATATAATATAAAACTTTACATAATCATCACAATAACAATACTAATGAATTTTGAAATAATCTTTTTTTCCCGGGAATTAATTCCAATTTCCCCGAAATTTGGTAATTTTTAAAAAGTGACAACACCGGTATTATTATGAGCGAATAGCGACGCGACCACATCACAGGTGCCGCGTGCCCTGCCTCCCGCCACCGGCGGAAAGGTTGCTTACAGCACATGTATTAAGTTACCTCTTTTTGCGAAATAATATTTATTTTTTTAGGGGGATTTTTTTTTAAAGTTTAGCCCGGCTTTGTATCCATTAGTAGAATCAGTTATCGATACCTAACAATACCTTCACGGATCGGACAGGGATTTCTTTACATATTGTATAACATAATGCTGCGACTAATAGAAGCGGAGCATAACTAACTCCACGGGAACGAAGTCGCTGGCAGCCGCAAGTTCTAATATAAAATGTCTCGAGATTAACCCACACCAACACACACCCCAATTATAATTTTATATGTTATGTTATAATCATAATACTTTCACTGAATATGTTGTTATGTATATATACTGTATATAGTGTTATGTAAAAAAGCGGTTTTTTTTTAATTATTTATACGGCTTGAGGGAGAAAGATGTCCTTTGTGATAATAAGCCTAAAGTTATAATATAGGTTTCTTTAATTTGAACTTAGATGTTCTAGAATATAGCCAATATAGGCTGCAGATAAGGAATTAAGCATTGGTAAATAACAAGAAGTTTCACAATCAAGCAGCGAACAGCCGGCAAACTTTTTTTATTCTGTGGCCTGGCAATAAACAATCAGACGCGCCATGACACATTACGTCACACCTACATTTTCTCTATGGTTTGAGTCGGATTGAGTAAGCGTAATGGCCTGTAAAGGTCCACTGTAGAGCTTGATCAGCTTCTTATGACTGACATAAGAAATGGCGTTAGTCGTGGTGTCCTAGTGGTTAAAACACCAGCCTCTCAAGTATGAGTGCGCGGGTTCGATTCCAGGTCAGGCAAGTACCAATGTAACTATCCTAAAAATATATGTACTTTCTAAGTATACTTATCTTGGACATCAATGTCTGAAGGTGAAGGAAAACATCTTGAGGAAACCTGGACTTTAAGTCTGAAATCGCCAACCCGCATTGAGCAAGCGCTGGGATGATGATGATGATGACCCTAATCTATTTCATTGGGTTGCCTAGCTTAGTTACTCCTCCGCTATTCTTTTCTGATTAATTTCATTGCTGGACCCAAGACAGTTGAATCGTTTCTCCGGGACTCGTCGAGCTTCATTGCTCGGCGTTTTTCTGGCGGTCTCCACTGTTGATTCTGGCTTTGAGGAGTTGCAGTGGGTGGGAAACGTGTGGCGGGTTTTGTCCCTTTAAACATAGCTTAGTTACTGCGACCCGTCTCCAAAATATAAAAAAAAATATATGGAAATTATTTGGGTTTCAATTTGAAAACATGTCTTTGCCATTTCTTCTTCGTCATCATCATTATCATCAACCTTTTTATCGTCCCACTGCTGGGCACAGGTCTCCTCTTATACAGAGAAGGATTGAGCGTAATCACCACGCTTGCTCAATGCGGGTACATAAACTGCGAAAATTGTTAGCACAGTAATTTGCCATAGCTTTTGCCTGCGGTTTGTCTATTTGGAGCCTTAGGTACGATTCACACCAACCGGCTCGCATCGGGTCGGGCCGGGCGACATTTTAAGAACATTGAAATGTATCAACAGTTATTACAGTTCATATTTGCATGCAGCTTACGCATAGTTACCGCCGTCGGACGGTAACGAACGAACGTCGAACTATGCGTAAGCTGCATGCAAATATGAACTGTAATAATTGTTGATACATTTCAATGTTCTTTACCGCATTGTAAAATGTCGCCCGGCCCGGCCCGATGCGAGCCGGTTGGTGTGAATCGTACCTTAGACGGTACATACGACCGGGATAAAAAGTATCCTATGTCCGAAATAAGGTCACAATATATCCATAGAATAAAGAGGAGGAAGTACGTTATCTTCATACAAACGGACCGCGCGCGGCTTGTATGTGTGCGCCATAGTATCTATGCGTCGCCGCACGCACACCTAAACACAATATTAGAGTGCCTATGACTGCGCTAGTCGCGGCTGGCACGGAACGAGGTTCGCGCGTCACGGCTTTTCGGCACATTAGCTTTTAAAAAATGATCACATAAACTGCAAAGTTGGTATGTCTATTTATGAACAAATAAAAGACTTATATTTTTCAAATTATATTTCTAAAAGTTATTTACAAGGATACGGATATATTACACATTAAAGTTTAATAACAACGCGTTTCGTAATAGTCGAAACTGAAGAAAGTAGGTATTTTTCTGTAGCTAATTTGTAATTTTGTATTAAATGTGTGATTCAATAGATGTTATGTTTGTATTATTTATATTTGTATTAATTAAAAATAAAAATAAATATGGTTCTTTATGTGTACAAAACTAAAAATAAAAATTAAAAAAAAAAAAAAAACTGACTAGTATATGTAAACTAAATACTAAGCAAATAATTTAAACATAAGCTCTTAGTTGTCGCCCGAACCGCTAACAAATATTTATAGACAAATATTTGTTAGCGGTTTGGGCGACAACCGTAACCGACGAAGCGCGGACAGTCGTCAACCCTAAGACAGTAGGCAATTAAATCGCGGATTGGGTCGCAGATAACCTACTTCCTCTCTTTATTCTATGATATATCCGTTTGCTACTTTACCTATAATTAGGGTTGCCATCCGTCCGGGTTTTCTCGGATTTGTCCTAGTTTAGAAGGCATCCGGGGAGCGTCCGGGGAAGGTTTCAATTATAAACCGAGTTTTAAAAAAAGTATGAATAAAAAAGGTGTTTTTTATTTCATTGAATGTGTTCAAAAGATCTTGTTGATATGTCCGGCTTTCGGACTCTAAAATCCGGGGTTTTCACGCGTCTTGTCCTGCTTTCCAAATTATAGAAATGGCAACCCTACCTATAATGGAGTGGTAACATTTTAACTTCCTGAAAACGAATTCAGTGATATAACTGAAAAAGTATCCTATTTTTTTCATACATGACCACGCTAATTTGTTTCAATTAAAACCACGAAACTAATGTCGCCTGTACCTAGTGTACTATTCAAGGCTCACTTTTCCAACGTAGGGTAATATTATCTGAAGAAAAATTTTAATTTTCGATAGTTACCTACATAATTTGTCAGACTTCAATTTTAGATATTTTTTCGGTACATAATCTGTCAGACTATAATTTTTGATAGTTCTTCGGTCCTCCGTGGCGTAGCGGTAGCGGACGCGGCCGCTGCGCAAGGTGGCGCGGGTTCGACCCCCGCACATTGCAAATATTTGTATGCATGAATATGAATATTTGCACTGGTCTGGTCGTGCCTCGGAAAGCACGTTAAGCCGTTGGTCCCGGTTGCCATACGAACATCTAGTGGCAGTCGTTACGGGTTGTTAGAGCCCTCAAAAGTCCAACAATTGGTCTAACTGCAATGCTTCGATGTCGCCTTCGGGTTGTGGAGGTCAGACGACAGTCGTTTCACGGAAAATGTCGAAGTTTAGCCATATCAGCAGTTGGACTGGTAAAGCGGACCCCAAACTCCAAAGCTGAAAAGGCTTCGGATGCGACTGGGATTAACGCTGGGATGATGATGATGATGAGTTCTTCGGTACCTACATAATCTGTCTGAGTTCAATTTTTAATAGTTTTTCGGTACATACCTAATCTGTCAGACTTCAATCCTACTAATATTATAAAGGCGAAAGTTTGTAAGTATGGATGTATGGATGTTTGTTACTCTTTCACGTAAAAACTACTGCATGGATTTGGTTGAAATTTGGCACAGGGGTAGATAATAGTCTGGAATAACACATAGGCCACTTTTTATCCCGAAAAAATATGCAGTTCCCGTGGGATACGAAAAATATTAGTCCACGCGGGCGGAGCCGCGGGCGAAAGCTAGTATTTAATAGTTCTCCGGTACATAATCTAACAAACAAATAAACTTCAATTTTTGATAGTTTTCGGTACCTACATAATCTGTCTGACTTAAATTTTTGATAGTTCTTCGGTACATTATCAGTCAGATTTCAATTTATGACTGTTCGGTACATAATCTGTCAGACTTAAATTTTTTATAGTTCTTCGGTACATAATCTGTCAGATTTCTTCTACGATTACTTCGCCTTTATTCTACGAATAGAAATTATTTGTCAGTGGAAAAACCGACCTTTGATGTAATAATCCATACTAATATTATAAATGCGAAAGCAACTCTGTCTGCCTGTCTGTCTGTCTGTCTGTCTGTCTGTTACGCTTTCCCGCTTAAACCTCTCAACCGATTTTGATGAAATTTGGCACAGATAATCTTTGGACCCCGAGAAAGAACATAGGCTACCTTTTATCCCGGAAAAATTTGATGTTCCCGAGGGAAACCTAAAAAGCGCGATATAACCGAACTCCACGCGGGCGAAGCCGCGGGCGGAAAGCTAGTCTAATATAAATTAACCTTCAAAGAAAACGGCAAAATATGTAGATATCAAAGGTAGATGTCCCGATAACCGTTCATAATGTATATGTTATTCAAGTTATTAGTTTAAAAATAGTCGCAACTTTTGAAATACATATTTAAGTACAAACATTTAAACCTGAACTCTAAGGCCAGTTAACATTGCCCAATTTAAGTGGAAATCTAAATTTGTCTTATGAATAATTGATAAATTAATAAAACTAGTGATATGACCCCATTTTACTAATGTCGAAGTTTAACCATATCAGCAGTTGGACTGGTAAAGCGAACCCCAGACTCCAAAGCTGAAAAGGCTTCGGATGCGACTGGGATTAACACTGGGATGATGATGATATGACCCCATTTTACTAATATGTTTTTCGACCACAGAAAACATCAGTTTTAACACTTCTTCACCGGACGTCCTTAGATGGCACTTTCTTTTAATTGTATGAGAAAATTACTAAATGCAGTGTCTGCACATTTGAACAATTGATGAGAGCTAAAACAAAAAAGTGAATCATTTTGACCGTCAGTATAGTTCTGCTATAATTTATCTTGTGTCTGTCTCTGGGCGAAGCTCTGGCTAAAGCGGATGGGCGTGTCAGACTTTTACTGACTAAAACCCAACTGTGTTCCTTCATTTGCATATTCGTCAGGGGCCACAGTAAGTATGTCTTTCCTTTCGAACGGATGGCCCTGGCAGGTATGTGTTAGCTTTGAGCAATATTTCCTACAAAATAGTTTTTTTATTACTATATAAAAAAACTATTTATTTTATTTTTTATTACTATATATATATTTTTTTATTTAAATACTTTTTACCTACTCGGGTTATAATTTTAATTTTCCTTGTTTTTTTATAATTTATTATATGATAGAAACAATCGGACATGAACGCTTCCTTTGTATGTCAACGTGAGCTGAATTTAAACAGGCGCCATCAGTAGACGGATATCAGTAAGGAAACATCGGTGTTACAAATTTCAATGCTAAATATAATTTGGTCATCAAATTAAATAGTATCACGATTGGGCCGCTTGTGAATTAATTAGAGAATTCAACCCATCTATAGCTTTTCAAATATAATAAGTGCAATTTGACACTTCTAACTTACTGATGAATAGGGATTGGGTTAAAAAAATCGCTCGGTAGTAGGCCATAACATCGGCTGCCGGCAGAAGTTACCACCCACGGCCACCAGACAAAGTCTTGCCGTCGCTGCTTGCCATCGGGCGGGATTGCAGTCAAGCACTAGTTTATATCTATTAAAAAAAAAAAACTATAACTACAATATCCGATTTATACGAGTTATTTATTTCATTTCTTTGTAATTTCTAATCGATTAAAGTTACATATTTGTTTAATTTATGACTGTAAATGTCTGAATTTTAGATGAAAGAAATTCTCAAAATCTTTAGTTCCATCTCTAAGCAACATTGTATTATAATAACTATATATTTAATTTTAAATATGCGTTTTCGTTGCCATTTAGAAATCAGCGACAATATAATTAAATAATAAAGGACGCTTTCATTGAAAACGATCGTTATTAGTAAGTTCGATTATTCTGTCATTTTTAACGATTATTGGTATACAAGTGAATTTGAAGTCACAACACTACGGTATAATACCTTACTACGTGACTTTGACACGACGTCGAGAAAAAATACTATTTCTTGTCTATATTGTTTATATTGCTTTGTTTGATAAATTTAAAAAAAAAAATAAGTGTGTAAAATGTAAATTAAGTGATCAAGAATTGTGCAGTTTGTGATAAAATAAAAATAACTTTTAAATTACGTGGTTTTACGGAAGAAATAAATGTCAATTTTTGAGTTACACATGTACAAAGTTATGTCGTCATGAAAAGTATGAAATGTCAAATTGCACTTCTTATATTTGAAGAAGTATAATTGTTTTTTTTTTTTTCGATGTGACATGTTACACACAAATATTTAAATCGTTAGATCTGCCCGACTGCGTCAAAAAGTGGTCACGTTTCACTTGCTCACTCATACTGAAAATCGTATTATCATTCCGTATCAGACAATACCCCCGACACGTGTTTCGAGTTCCGCATATATACAAAAAATAGCATTGTATATAATAGGTACCTATTAAGTAACAGTAGTTGCACATAACTGGTCGTTTGGAGAGTGACCTTTACACCGCTACGACTTTCCGATAGCAGCAGGGTTTGTTGAACTAAATGAATGACGGCACGGTTGGCGCAGTGGCTAAGCCATTGACTGCTGCGTTGTGTGTCGCAGGTTTGATTTCCGCAAGTAACTAATATTTGCATGACCTACAATTACTGTTTTCGCATCCACAACAGAGGAAAAATGTGTAGTGTGGTCAAAGTTTCAAAAATAAGAAATATTTTTTTTTTAATTCCACGACTTTCCTTTTAATAAAAAAAAACGATGATTCTTTTTTTTTTATTACTGAGTGGTCCTGCATGAAGTCTGTAACAGATAATTTAAATGAAAAAATATGCAAAACCATAGTACGCATAGAATAATCTAAATACCTCCATTTTATACACCATTATCATAATTTCTAGTCTAGTAGTGACTTCTTGCATCGCGTTTGTGATATCTCGCATCCAGCGGATAAGTGCGTATTTGACAATAGGTTAAAAAAATAACAAGAACAATGTGTAAAGTCAACGTGGTCCATAATAATATAGAGTACTAGCTTTCCGACCGCGGCTTCGCCCGCGTGGAATTTGGTTATATCTGGCTTTTTAGATTTCCCTCGGCAATATCTTTCATTTTCTATTTAAAGGTAGCCTATGTCCTTTCTCTGGGTCTAAAGATTGTCTGTGCCAAATTTCATCATAATCGTTTGAGAGGTTTAAGCGGGAAAGCGTAACAGACAGACAGATAGACAGAGTTACTTTCGCATTTATAATATTAGTATGGATGGATAGAGTATTATTAATCAACCACATCAATATAGTAAGCATGTATTTGAAACATACAGTATTCTCTATTTAAAAAGCATTATCTTTTCTCTATACTGTGAGATTTTGTACATTATATTGTAATTTTTATATTATTGTGTATTTATTTAAGTAAACTTGTGTAAATATTTTTAGATTATAAAATATTAAATATACAAAAATAATATACATTATTATAATATACATTTAATATTTTAGACAAACACATTCAACATTTTTTGACATGCTATTGTCCACATTTCGGTTTTTATTTCTCCTTTTGCAGGTCTGCTGGAAGAAATTTCTTAAGATAACCCTTTGTACTGAAAATTTAATTTTTACATATCCCTTTGTATTTTAGTGTGTGTTCATATACATAAAAATGTATGGAATCCAATACCGATTTGAATTTTAAATTTAGAACAAAAAGAAAAAAAATCAAAGCTAGTTACAAAGTAAATTAAAGAAATAACAATAAAAAGGGGATAAAATGTAAAAAAAATGTCCATACCTGTGCTTATTTATTACTAATCTTATTCGAATTTCCCATCATAACCTCACTGTAAGGTCAACAAGCCTCTCTAACCGTCCAAAAATATTTAGATATATATTTAAAATGCATGACATGCAACACTATGTACTTAAACACAAGCAATTTCGTCTGTATTTTGATTTATTTCAAAGGTATTCAAGTAGGTAGTTACGATAAATGGTGTCTTTACCCTTCTATATTGCCACCTTGGGCTAAGATGGTACTTTGCTGCTTTCGACACCTTATTCATTAGTCATGAACTAGACTATTATAGACATCGATCTGCGTAGCCTTTTCCCAATTACGCTGGGGTCGCTTTCCAGTCTATCCGGATGCAGCTAAACACCACTTTTTTTGGGTGAGCAACCAATCATCAAATGACGGGTGTTAAGGAAGGGTGTGTCAGACTGGGCACGCCACAATAGCGGCGGTAAGTCCCCTCTTTGAGGAGTGGCTAGAGAGGCGCCACGGCGCCCTCACCTTCCGCCTGACGCAGGTCCTCACCGGACACGGTTGTTTCGGGCGGAAATGCCAGGGTGTCACCATTGTGTGGATCGCCCTGAGGACACGGTGGAGGTCTGCCCGGCTTGGGTAGCAGAGCGGAAGTGCATGGCAGGCCGTCACCTCCTGAGACAACAGCGAACTTATTGTGGCAAGTTTTTCACGTTTCTTTATCGCCTAGATGAGGCTACGACTAGATTTCGAACATTTTAAAGGCCCTTAAAGAATACACTGAGGGGCAGATATATCGATATATTTGTGTTTCACGTGCGCTTCAAAAAGATGTCAGCACATCGTTACGGGGTCCATGGAGACCGATGCCTCCTGGGTCAGGATTGCGGGTTGGTTAAAAAAGAAACCGTGGTCGTGGCGCACAGGCAAGTGAAGAAACACGGGTGGGTTTTCGTAGTAAAAGTCGGACGCGCCCTTACGCACCGCCCAGAGCGGGGGAGGTCATTTGATGATCTCCTCTCCCAAAGATAAAAGGGTGTGTCAGACTTTTACAGACATAGGGCATAGGCAAAAAAGGAACACGGGTGGTAAAACCGGGCTTTACCACCCGTGTTCCTTTTTTTACCTATGCATCCTTTTGCCACGGTATGTCTCCAAAGCATTATCTTCATCAGCTTGTAGCAGTCCACTCCTGGACATAGGCCTCTCCAATTTCACGCCATTCAACTCCATTCTTGACAATTCTCATACAGTTACTACCAGCCGTCCATCTCTCCACACCCCTTAGTATTAAAGAAGTTGTCGGAATTTTCATCTTCTGACTACCCGACTATCAAAGGTCTTAATGATCATAATCTATATCTATACTAATATATAAAGCTGAAGAGTTTGTTTGTTTGAATGCGCTAATCTCGGGAAATACCGGTCCGATTTGAAAAATTCTTGCGTTGAATAGCCCATTAATCTAGGAAGGCTTTAGGCTATATAACATCACGATGCGACCAATAGGAGCCGAGCATAACTAAACCACGCGAACGTAGTCGCTGGCGGCCGCTAGTGAAATGTAAAGAAAAAGAAGCAGTGAACATTAGGAAATAGAGTGGGCGCCATTGATGTCGTTTACACTTGATAACAATCCGCGTGGAATAATACAATACCTATTGAGATTGAGATCCTAGAAGTACGCATCTTCATCACCAAATACTACATGGGTCGAGCACAACCCTTTCAATTAAAAAATAACCTACTCAAGTACTGTCCTACGTCAAACCCCTAAATTAAATCACCAGAGTACCTACGTCATCATCATCATCATTAGCCTCTACTCGTCCACTGCTGGACATAGGCCTCTTCCATGGCACGCCAACAAGCTCGATGCTGAGCAGTTTTCCGACAGCCACTACCAGCCAGCTTTTTGATGTCGTCGCTCCGTCTCATCCCAAGTCATCCCAAGGGCGTCCTACGCTACGTTTGCCGAGACGCGGTCTCCACTCGAGGACTGGGTTGTCGGCCCTGCGGGATATGTGACCAGCCCATTGCCACTTCAGCTTGCTAATCCTCTCAGCTATGTCGGTGACTCTGGTCCTCTGTCGGATCACCTCATTTCTGATGCGGTCCTTCAGAGAGACGCCCAACATAGCCCGCTCCATAGCTCGCTGAGCGGCTTTA
Source organism: Sesamia nonagrioides (assembly GCA_017933935.1). Lineage (NCBI taxonomy): Eukaryota > Metazoa > Arthropoda > Insecta > Lepidoptera > Noctuidae > Sesamia > Sesamia nonagrioides. The sequence continues at coordinate 81,427 of JADWQK010000088.1, forward strand.
AACTTATGGACTAGTCTGACCGTTAGTGTCCACGGCTCGGCTCCGTAAGTCATGACGGGTAGGACGCACTGGTTGAAGTACCTACATACATAACCTCAACATACAGGAAGACTCTTACACAGCCGCGATCAGTCCCCTAATCACGTATTCACTCGTCCCTGTTCACTGGCTGCCATCATACCGTAACGATCCACCATAGCTGTCACTTTCACTCATCAAACGGTAAGACGGTGTGACTGTGTGACATTTCAATTATTTATGTAAGATATATTCATATTGTTATAACGTATTGTAATATATTATAGACGTCAATCTTTCTTGGTGGGTTATCAGGAAATGACTTTACCGATCTAGGCGAAGAGAAAAAGGCCTGTCAGACTTCTACTGCCTAAAACCCAATGGTGTTCCTTCCTCAGGCCGTGCAAGGTTCCTCTTTCGAACAACTCTTGCAAGTCTGGCCCTGGCAAGTAGCGGTCCTAGTCGACCCGTTACAGTGTGTTAACATCTTTGAGGCTCGCGTAGAACACAATGGACCGCAATCTTTTGTTAATTGAGATGCGCTTGCAGCAGATATTCAATTGTTTGCTTTTTCGTATCGTATGTCACGTCCTGACTTCACTTGTGTGCAGCCCGACAGTAAAAAAACCCGATCAACTGCAAGTTTCATTACGTTTTGCGGTATAAAGTCTGATAGAGTAGGTTGTTTATTGTTAATATCATTAACTAGCTGCGTCACGCGGTTTCACCCGCGTAGGTTTCGATATGTTTTTTTTTTATACGCTCCGCTTCTATTAGTCGCCGCGTGATGGTGTATAGCACACTAGTTTATTAAGAGCCCATTCCCTCAAGCCCTGAAGACATTTAAATTGTAGTCAGACGAGTAAAACGCCGCAATCAAATTGTTCCAGTCCTTCGATGTACGGACAACAGCAGGTCAAGCTCCCGAAAGTGCCAAATATTCCCGATCAACCTTGGACCTTAATACTTTAGAGATAAAGTTGAAAATCTGATAGATTGTAGTAGCTTGATGTGCCGTCGTCTGTACCTACGCGGTATAAAAGACGATGCTAAACGGTTCATCTGAACTTGTCCGATGAAGGCCAGCCCGCGCCGTAGCTGAGCCAGTAAATATAAATTCCCAGCTATGACCTCTGAGTTTGAACTCAGAGCTAGTACTAGGAAACGCCGCGGTCAACAAACCGAATTAAAACAAAACTTCGATCCAGCCGTCCCTTGCTGTTCTCTCCAGCGACGCCCTAAGCCGAGGTTCGTACCCCATAAGGGGTGCACTTATCGTTTAGTCGCTTAGCTTTTAGGTGCCCTGGCTGGAGGCTTTAAATTCATTTAAGGCAGCCACAGGATAATCCAGTTAAGTAGTCACGACCTCTCAAGGTCAACTACGAGATGCCAATATAAAAAAAAAGAACTTCGTCCGGATCGTAGCGGTGTGATTTGATAAAAAAAAAAATATAACGGTAACTGTTGTGTATCTTTAAAAAAAACAGCTGATCGTAACATCCTGGTTTTCTCTCCGTACTCTAGGCCAAGAACCTCAATACTACCCACTAGTCACTAGGACACCAATTAACAAAAATGTCGTTATCCACTTGAGTCGACAATTTCGCTAAGATACGAGGTCGATGACATAACTAAGGTTGGCTCACTGTGTTCCGGTCATCCGAGATCACACGTAACGCATTGCATCAAGTATCTACGAGAGTGCTTGTGTCCATTGCCGCCGACACGCTTTTGTCGACACATGAACTTTTTTAAACTCAGTTCAGATTCGGAGTTTATGTATGTAAATCAAAATCAAATCGTTTATTGCAATCCATAATGTACAGTTACAGGTGGTAAATATAATAATATAATATTGGAAACAATTATGGACCCTGTTAGGGACAGCAAGTTTTAAATAAGTAGAGAGAGGAAGAGCGCTTCATGTTTCCATTTATCTATTTATTAAGTTTTATTTAATTCCTATTAATTTATTTTTATCAATTGTATTAGAGTGAGTATTTTTTCCCTTGCTATCTCTTTATATTATATTAATTATTAAGTATTAAATGTTTTTTCAAAATCAAGTCAAATTTTAATTATTATCTCAGCGACGAGACTTGTCAATGTCAAAAATAGTGTAGAATTAGAGGTATGTTTGACAGTTTGCGACTTGGGACAGTGGACTTTACATTCCCGTTGCTGCAGATTATATTAATTAAATGTACGGACGACAGCAAGTCAAGCTGTCAAACTGGCAAACTGTCAAATATTCTCACTCAACCTTCAGCCTTACTGCTGTAGCGATAAAGTTGAAAATCTATTAAACAAATTTGTCATATTGTAGTAGCTTAATGTGCTGTCGTCTGTACTAAGTAATTTGTTAACCTGACTTAGTTACTGCTGCCAATTTGACTCGCATTGATTGGTACCGGAAGACGCAGCGTGGGTAGGCCCCCGACAAAGTGGACCGACGATCTGGTGAAGGTCGCGGGAAACTGTTGGATGCGGGAGGCGCAGGACCGGTCATCGTGGAGAACCTTGGAGGAGGCCTATGTCCAGCAGTGGCCGTCTTTCGGCTGAAATGATGATGATGATGATTGGTTACGGTTTCTTATACTATAATTTATTGAATATCATTCAGGCCGTTAAGTACGGTATAATAATAACTATGTTTTTATCACATGAGTATACAATTTTATTGGTGTTTTTGTCCTCTTTATGTATAAAGAACGTGTTAGGAATATATTATTGCAAATCGTACTATTGTTATGTAGATTTATGATGGCATACTTGGAGATAACATATTAAGTTTTGTAGTTTTTTACTTTTTGTAAGTACAAGGTTTTATATGTATTAATTAAGAGGCATGGAATTCTTTACTAAGAAAAATGCTTATTTTTCTGTTTTCTTTTTCTATAATTTCACCAAAGAAAAATTAAAAAAAATGTTTAGTTTAGTTTTTTTTTTTTTACTAAATTATAATTTTGGGCTAAATTGTAGTTTTGTGTCAAAAGCTGCTTAGGGGTATCAGCGGACCCTGCATCATTATTAGCATTTCAGTCTGGAATCACCTACTGCTGAGTATAATAGTCCTCCCCTTTCCTCTGTCTCTGCGGATCTGCGCGTTCATCATTCAGAGAGACGAAAGTCGTAATTTTAATAATTTTCACAGTTTCACTTTAATCATAATCTATCTAAAATACCCGTAATGGCCTTGTTTTTGACAAGTTAGTGACATTTTTGACAATTTCATTAAATTGTCAAAAATGTCACTAACTTGTACGTTTTTGACAATTTAATGACGTTTTTGACAAGTTAATCTCATTTTTTGTCGCTGAAATGTGATTGCAACTATATTTTAAACGTTTTTATTTATGAAAATTGCCTTCTGGTGTTACCCACAACTTTGACAATGTCGTTCTCATCGCGCATTTGGACAAATTCTACATACAACCAGCTAACATCCGATCTCATTAATATGTTACACAAATGATCGACTATGGTCTTTGACCAAACATTTCTTGAATAATTCGTAACACGTTTGTTGCGACGTCTAGGAATGAATTGTCTGACTTTGAAGTACTAATTCATTTATTTTATTACTAGCTTTCCGCCCGCGGCTTCGCCCGCGTGGAGTTCGGTTATATCGCGCTTTTTAGATTTCCCTCGGGAACATCAATTTTTTCCGGGATAAAAGGTAGCCTATGTTCATTCTCAGGATCTAAGGATTGTCTATGCCAAATTTCATCAAAATCGGTTGAGAGGTTTAAGCGGGAAAGCGTAACAGACAGACAGACAGAGTTACTTTCGCATTTATAATATTAGTATGGATTATCATATGATCATATTCGTTTCTATTTTTTGCATCTATCAAGACCGTGATTGTGGCTTTCAACCCTTGATCAGAACCTAATTGCGTAACGTGCTATTACTATCACTTGGAATCGTGGTGAAGCAAACTGCCAATTCATTGCTTCATTTGTTCGAAGATGTGTCTGCTCAAAACGTAAATAACGCAATGAATGTTGATTAACTGTCGAAATGAAACTTATTCCAACTAATAGTGTGTTACACAATTACCCTGCTGGTTGATTGTTAAATAGGACAACTATCATCATATAGAAACTAAATCCCTACTAATTCTCAAAGAACACGTGAATCATTGGAGAAGCGCATCAATCGCACTCACACACGCACGTTCATTAAATAAAGGCTCGGCGCACGTGTAAACATACAGCCACGTCTGTGTGCAGAAGCCGAAAGAGTTCAGTGGGCCAAACCAACAGGTTTGAACGCCTGACTATGGATACGACCCCGTTTCCGTCACCGAACTTGCATAGACTCCGATTGTTTTATTAAAATCATAATGAAATGGAATGTACAGTACACACATAAATTCCGCTTTTTTTGCATTCATTAATATTTAATGATTGACATGATAAATTTGAAATTTTCTCGGTGGTAGGCAACAACATCAGCCGCCGGCATAAGTTACCACCCACCAGACAAAGTCTTACCGCCAAGCGATCCGTCGTGTTTCGGCATGATGTCTGGTGAAGCCGTACGGAGGACGGGTCTGAGCAGTTGCGTTGCGATGTGTGCCGGGTACGATGTGCCTAATGTTGTTGTGTCGGGAGTTTGATCGTGGCGGGTCTCCAGATCATCCTCTGGCGCAGCATCGTTGGTCGTGTTGTTGGGTTAAACATTGCATCACCTCGCTCAACTGCCGTCTTCCTTCCTATTCACACAGTTTTTTTGAGTGAATGGGCTTAATAAGCTAGTGCGCTTTACCATCAACGATTGCATCACTGCTTACCATCAGGCGGGATTGCAGTCAAGCACTAGTTTATAACTAATAAAAAAAATAAAAAAGACCTTTCGGTGGCCTAGTGATATCGACGGCGATTTACAAGTTGTAGGTTCTAGGTTCCCATCAGGCGCTTTACTTTATGTAAATTATTTCATCACTACTGCTCTCAAAACGGCGAACGAAAACTTCGTGAGGAAACCGCACGTCCTAGAGCCAAAAACAAATAAATCAAATCAAATCAAAATCGTTTATTGCAAATTAACCATCACTTGGTACTTTTGAATAGTCAATGTCGATCAGTCCAAGAAAAGTGAAGCTAAATTGCACGTTCCAAAGCGTAGATCTCTATGGAGAAGAACGTGCAAGAAACTCCATGGACACTCTTTTAAAATCATAATATATGGGTTACATTTCTTCGTTACATATTTATGTTGCTTCTATCATGTGAGCACAATGTAAAATTAATTAAAATATAAAAATGAATTAAGCCCACTGGCAGCTAAGAGATGACCAGTCTCCACTGACGGCCCCCGTTCACGAGCATGACGCGCGCATCAGCCCCACTTAGCTCAACCATATTGAAGGGAACCAAATGACCCAACAACACGCGCCACCATCAGCAAGACATTTGAGTGAGCATGACAACTCTCAACTGTCAATATCTAAGATATGTGACGTCTACCAACCCGCACTGGGCCCGCGTGGTAGTTTACTGCCCAATCCCTCTCACCGAGAGGAGGCGTGCGTCCCAACAGTGAGAACGTTATCTATCTCGCTCTAAATTTATCATCATCATAATTAGTCTGATTATGTACGCCCATGCGCCTAACATGACCAAAGTGTTGACCTAAGTATTTTTATTTATTAAAAATCAGCTTGCCATCCAAGGTAGTAACGTTGCCGGCCTTTGTGGTACTTATCCCATAGACTATTTTTAGCTGTAAAAACATACTTGTCTAACTAATTAATCAAAGATTGCGTTGCCTTGTTCGTCGAATAGTGGATTCTTATAATAGATTTTTTCTTTTTTTTTTCTGATTTTGGACTTAACTTGTTTTTCGTTCTCATCCGAATCATCTTAAATAATCGTACTTGTATGTATAAAGTAATCAGCAAGGCTGCTTAGGCAAGGCCAAAAATGGATTATTTGGGCAAAACCCAACAATTCAATTCAAAACCGGTTTATGATAATATCTACCAGCAATACAAACTTTCCTTTTAAAGTAATCTTGATAGAAACATCGTCGTACGTAGACAACAATCACATTGAAATCAATAGTTTCCATCTAAACACTGGCTTAGCAATGTAAATTAGCCACACACTCTTATAAGGTCTCTCGCTCACTGACGTTACGTCGCCAAATGACTCAACGACCCCAAAAATGACATCGTGTCGTGTCTGGATGATTCTCAACATGACGACTATGGGATGGTTACAGCTTCGTATTCGCGCAATCGTATGTATAATTATCCTAGTATTATTAGGTGGTGTTGTACGTAATTAATATCGAAATATATTGTATATAACGTTATTTTTATTTATGCAGAACCCGAAACACGTGTCCAGTATTTTTAAGTAAAAAATTTATGTACAAAATTTCAAAAAGATATCCTGAAAAACCACAAAGTTATGAGCTTGTTATCTTACTGGGTTGTCCCAACAAAAATATGGTCAACGCACCGCTCGCGCTCGACTGCACCTGCAGCGGCGCGGCGCGGCGGGGCTCCTAGTACTATCTATATGTCGGCCAAATTCGATAAAGAATAGAGGTAAACAAACCGTTGCTAGGCAACGAGTAGTTTACGCCTAAAAGACAGATGTTAACAACCTTTTCTAGATAGATGATTTTCATAAAAGTAATAATTCTACTTCCTACTAATGTAAACAGTTTATTTGTTTAGATATTTATGATTTGCATAGCATGCTTAACCGATTTGAATGAAATATGACACACATGTAAGCTTATTTCCTCATAGGTTAAATTTTTTGATACATATATGTTATACTTAGTCCATACTTGTTGCAGTTGATTTGAAAGTAATTAAAATACGCAAAATTGTATTGACAAATGCCTCCACTTTATTCATTGGTTGAATTCCACAAAATGTGTTTCAGACCTGGATTTCATCCATCTTTCTTTTATTATAGGGCTATCACGTATCAAAATTAATGTCGACTTTTTAATGGTTTTTCGAAATACCAGGTTATTATGCATGTTATTTAAGTGATTCTATTGAAATATGCTGCAATAGGAATTGTTAATAAATAGTTAGCATGTAAAAGTCGATAATCATGTTAATAACAGGGGATTTGTAACACGTGAGTTATGATAACCCTAAATTGGTTTGTTTACCTCTATTCTTTATGGAGTTTGGCGAGAATATAGTACTACTAGATCTACCGTTAGCTGAGCGGCAGCGCTCGGCAACCACACTACAATATTTCTAAATGAATTTGGAAAAAAATATAACATGGTGTAAAACATATTGAAATCGATTCAGTTGCTTATTCTGAACAAACTATATACAGGTTTTGCATAAACAAAAAATAACGTTGAATATGAAAAAAATACTTGTATCCAGCATGCATGCATCCCATTAGAAGAAAAAGTCCAGTTCAACACATTTGGAAAAACTCGTAGAGCAGCAGTTTTTGGGCATTTTACCAGTTCTTTTGTTTAATATGTATTTTATTTTAAAAACTAGCTTTCTGCCCGCGGCTTCGCCCGCGTGGAGTTCGGTTATATCACGCTTTTTAGAGCCTATGTCAGGGATGGCGAACCTCTATGCATCTACGTGCCATTTTCGCAACTAAAAATTATTCATGTGGCCATGGCGTGGCAACAAACAAATTTTGGATTAGTGATTTTTGGAATAACCAATAATTATAATTGCGTGCTATTGTTATTTTAAATCTCTGGTGTCATTTCTCGGGACCCTGCAGTCCCGGAAGGCAACTTGGAGAAGCCCAATGCTATTTTTTGCAATTTTTGATATTATGCCGTGCCAAATTTATTTTGTTACGTGCCAGCAACGGCACGCCTGCCACTGGTTCGCCATCCCTGGCCTATGTTCTTTCTCAGGGTCTAAAGATTGTCTATGCCAAATTTCATCAAAATCGGTTGAGTGGTTCAAGCGGGAAAGCGTAACAGACAGACAGACAGACAGACAGAGTTACTTTCGCATTTATAATATTAGCACAGTAGTGTGGATAAAAGTAAGCATTGCAATTCCTTGAATGGAATACTCAACCGTACTTTAGTTGAACCATAAGATCAAATATATTGAAAAACCATATGTACTACGTATCACTTGTGTACTATAATTTATAAGGTTTTTCATAAAAATATCAGTACAGTTAGCTGTACCGTTATCTACACTTGTACAAATAAATGTATTGTTTACGTTTATTGAATGCCTTTTAGTCAACAATTTTAACGGTAAATCATAGAGCTGAGGTGTCCGAGTGGTTAAGGAGTTGGACTTGAAATCCAATGGGTTATACCCGCGCAGGTTCGAATCCTGTCCTCAGCGTTTCTTTTTTTACTTTTTTTTTTTTTTTTACAAATATTCGTCAAATAATAGTTTAAAGAAGCTTTGTACACACTTTTATATGTTCCTTTCAAATCTATACTTTTTCAATATACAAAAACTAAAAAAAAAATATTTGAACCATAGAGATATATGAAGTTTCAAAACTATAATACCTCAATGATTAGAACACGCTAATTTCCGGGACTAATGGTCCGATTTGAAAAATTGTGTTTGCGTTGGGTAGCCCATTAGTCTAGGAAGGCTTTAGGCTATATAACATCACGCACACCAATAGAAGCAGAGCATATCAAAAATTTAAAATGTATGCTGCATATTATGATCTAGAAGTGTAATTATATGTATTATCTATCTATGGTATATTAACTACTAGCTTTCCGCCCGCGGCTTTGCCCGCGTGGAGTTCGGTTACATCGTGCTTTTTAGATTTCCCTTGGGAACATCAATTTTTTCGGGATAAAATGTAGCCTATGTCCTTTCTCAGGGTCTAAAGATTGTCTGTGCCAAATTTCATCAAAATCGGTTGAGAGGTTTAAGCAGGAAAGCGTAACAGACAGACAGACAGAGTTACTTTCGCATTTATAATATTAGTATGGATTCGTGGGCGGCCACTAGTTGATGGTAAAGCGCACTAGTTTATTAAGCCTATTCACTTAAAAAACTAAGGGATAGGAAGGATGACGGCAGTTGAGCGAGGTGATGCAATGTCAAACCCAAGACCAACACGACCAAACGATGCTGCACTAGAGGGAGATTGATCTGGAGACTCTCCACGACCAAACTCCCGACATAACAACATTTCGCGCATCGTACCCGTCACACATCGCAAGACAACTGCTCAGACCCGTCCTCCGTAGTTAGTTCGTAGTTAGTCCGTAGTTAGTTAGTTTTGAACACAGTGGCAATTTCATTGCGTATAGAATGTAATTTCTTCGTCGCACAGTTGGTCTCACTAACAAACCTAGGATACTCCAATCAAACTTGGTAGGTTATGTTAGAACTATGATTATTCACGTGAGGGTCGCGTTGGTCGAAGTAATTAAGCTAGGGCAGCCTGAGGAAGTTTACAATCTTGTATACAATATGTAAAGAAAACCCTGTCCGATCCGTGAAGGTATTGTTAGGTATCGTTAACTGATTCTAATAATGCCTATAAAGACGGGCTAAACTTAAAAAAAAATCGCCCCAAAAAAAATAAATATTATTTCGAAAAAGCGAGGTAACTTAATGCATGTGCGCCAGGCAACCCGATAGCCCCGCCCCCCTTCACCCGCGCATACATGCGCGGGTGAAAGGGGGCGGGGCATGCGGCACGTGGTCGCATCGCTATTCGCTCCGCCATAAATAGTGTTGTCTGTTTTTTAAAAATTACTAAATTTCGGGGAAATTGTAATTATTACCCGGGAAAAAAAGATTATTTCAAAATTCATTATTATTGTTACTGTGATGATTATGTAAAATTTTATATTATATTTGGTCAAGTGTTTACCTAACCTTTATTATCCTTATGGGTCGGACAGGGTTTTCTTTACATATTGTATAATCTTAATACGCTCGCAATTTGGTATACGCAGCCCCAACATGGTATTAATCTATAAGATGCGTTAACTGAGAAAAAGCTAGATACATAGATGACAATGTATATTCAAATGCTTGTTTAGTCTTCGTTTTACATACCACAAGGCCGCAACACCTACCTAAACCTATCTCGGGATAAACATCTACATCATTACAAATTACAAGTTACAAGTGCAACATAATAGACACTTCTAACCAACAACTTTACCACAAGTTTAAGAATTATCTTCGATAGTTAGTCTTAGATAATTCCTGATTCACGAAATAACAGTTAATTACAAGAGAAACCTTGGAGATTATATAATTGCATGTTTTGGTACTATGTGTGTATGTTCGCGTGGTTACCGTAAGTGCTTATAAGTGATATGGGTGCTCAAATTACACACTTCCTACAAAAGAGGTTACAATTTTACTTTTCTTCTTAGACGTGTTGGCTTGTAAAGTGATTATTACACTACAAAACTATTTATTAACAGCTTAGTTAGAAGAGTCAACACGAAAAGTATCGTAGGTAATACTTTTCTTGTTGACTCTTCTAATCGACCAACTCCTAAACCCAACATGCTAATAGGGATGTATCCAAGGTATGAAAATCAAAGAAATATTTAGTCCGTCTTATAGATAATAAAAAAAATTAAGACCCGTATTTATTATTTTGTTGAAAATACCAAAAACTACTGAGATAAAGCGTATTAAAGTTACAGAGAGGGGGCTAATTACGTCACGCCGTGGTATTTTTTGTACCACGATGTGACGTCATGCGACATTTCAAATCAAAATATCTTCCTAAGTATTTGAATGAAAAAAAAAATAAAAAATACGTGTACAATATTTTTTATATATCTATCTGACGGACATTAATTTATTTTTTAGGATACAACCCAAGTGCGTAACACACTATTAATATCAATCTGAATAGTTCTGAAGCATATCGCTAAACCAGTATTCGTAAAATATGTCAGCTTCGCAATTAATATTTTTGAACTATCAAAATGAATCCCATAGCTACGGATATTGTATTACGCAATTACCCTGTTAATGTTAGGCTAGACTTATGCAATTAAAACTCATCATCTCAGCGTTAATCTCAGTCGCATCCATAGCTTTTTCAGCTTTGGAGTCTGGGGTCCGCTTTACCAGTCTAACTGCTGATTTTGGCTAAACTTCGATATTTTACGTGAAGCGACTGCCGTCTGACCTCCACAACCCGAAGGCGATATCTAAGCATTGCAGTTAGACCAATTGTTAGACTTTTGAGGGCTCCAACAACCCGTAACGACTGCCACTAGATGCTCGTATGGCAACCGGGACCAACGGCTTAACGTGCTTTCCGAGGCACGACCAGACCAGTGCAAATATTCATATTCATGCATACAAATATTTGCACTGTGCAGGGATTATGCATTTAAAACTATATAATACTTGAAAATTAGTGACACATAACAGAACTATGCACATACATACTGGCATTGCTGGCACAGAACTTTGTAGGTAAATCAACAATTCAATAAAACCAATTGTGTATTCCAGACACAGCAACTCAATCGATTAAATATTAATTACAGAGAAGGCTTGTACAGATTTACAATGTTAATCACAGAGTTCCATTCATCGATAAATCGCCAAATCGAGGTTAAAAACACACTATATTTGCAAGCAGGTTAATTGCGACATGCTTGTCAGTTCAACAACATTCAATGCTTTGTTTATGTTGATGAATAAACACATTTTGCGAACATTTGGGGCAATGGATTAGGAATATGCTTTAAAATTATATATATTGATTATAATAGCTTGTTACGCAAGTAGGGGGCTGGTCCTTGCGACTGAGTTTCATTTGCTGTTCACAATTCAAACACTTCAACCGATTTATTGTCCCTTCATCGGCTTCATCTAAGTTTTTACAAAGGTTTCCAGCTGGAATAGGAAACAGAATGGACGAACTAGTATGAAGAAGATTGACACATAATCAATCAAGCAGGTTGTACAAACAATCAATAATATTGTTCCACTGCTGGGACACAGGCTTTTCTTCACACGCTAGTCCAGTGTGGTTACGATCTGAGGACTCCGGTTTCCTTTTTTTTTTTAATCATCAAATGACCTCTCCCGCTCTGGACGGAGCGGAAGTGGCGTGTCAGACTTTTACTGACTAACAAAACACGGGTGAGTTACCCGTGTTTCTTCACTTGCCTGTGCGCCAGGACTTCGGTTTATTTTTGAAACAACCAGCAACCCCGAGGCTCCGGTTCCCTCACATCTACAATTTTGACAGCAGATATCAACATTGCTAACATAAAATCATTTCCTTGTTAACAGAAAGAAGATGTCATCGTTCTAATCAAGACCAGCGCACGCACAGTTTAAGATGGCGGTCTGTTCAGCCGCCGTGATCATCGAGAAGGCCAACAAGTACTATGGCCGGCCCGACAACAAAGCTGACTTCAAGCCTGTCCTCAAGGATATGGACATGGTTGTTGATAGAGGAATTATGTAAGTACTAACAATCATCATCATCATCTCAGCTTTAATCCCAGTCGCATCCGAAGCTTTTCCAGCTTTGGAGTCTGTGGTCCGCTTTACCAGTCTAACTGCTGATTTTGGCTAAACTTCGATATTTTCCGTGAAACGACTGCCGTCTGACCTCCGCAACCCGAAGGCGATATCGAAGCATTTCAGTTAGACCAATTGTTGGACTTTTGAGGGCTCCAACAACCCGTAACCGGGACCAACGGCTTAACGTACTTTCCGAGGCACGATCATACCAGTGCAAATATTCATATTCATGCATACAAATATTTGCACTGCGCGGGGATCGAAACCGCGCCTTCTTGCCCAGCGGCCGCGTTCGGTACCGCTACGCCACGGAGGCTGTGGTGAGTACTAAAAATGACAATAAAAAAACGACATATGGCTGACTGTTGTCAAGAATCGCTGAAAATCTCTTCCAAATAAAAAATTGCTACACCAACTTCAAATAGCCAAAATCACATAAATCTTGCATTTTGGAACAGCCGATCGATTCTGATTCGACTGACGGGTTTTCGAGTGGTGACCACGACAAGGTGGATTGACGACCTGGTGAAGGTCCCGGGAAACCGCTGGATGCGGGAGTCGCAGGACCGGTCGTCGTGAAGATCCTTGGGGGAGGCCTATGTCCAGCAGTGGACGTCTTTCGGCTAAAATGATGATGGTAATCGATTCTGTTAAAATCTCACCGTGAAAAGCTAAGTGAAGTGATTTTTGAGTGAGCTCTCAATAGTCACAATCTCTAACATTAGTTGGACTGGCTACTCCCTCCCACCACCTAAGTTTTCACGATGACACGGTTACCAAATCGCATTGCAGTCCAAGATCTAGGTTGTATATAGTTTTTGAAAACACACTCTTAACACAAAAAAAAAAAAAATGAAAAACTAACATGTAACTACCGTACTAATTGTGACGCATAAAGAAATTTAGCAAAATACATCACTCATAACATAAGTCATAACTATTGGTAGATAGATCTAAAGACACAGTCTTGCGGAGATTTTTGGAAATGAAGTTCCTTGGTGACGCTTTTAAAAGTTATATAAAATCTAATAAAACCAATTATTTTCCACAGATACGGTCTACTCGGGCCTTCAGGGTGTGGCAAGACCACGTTACTCTCCTGCATAGTGGGCAGGAGGAAACTAGACAGTGGAAACGTCTGGGTCCTCGGTGGAAGACCTGGGGAGAAGGGTAGTGGTGTGCCCGGGCCTAGGGTGGGGTATATGCCTCAGGTATGGCTCAAACAATTTATTTATATTAAACCAAAAGGGCACTTGTGAATATTAAACATTAGAAGTCAGCCAGTTACGCGGAAAGTTAACGCTAGGTCCCAATCCAAAATGTAAATCTCTGTAGAGAAGAACGGGCAAGAAACTCCAATGATATATTTTAGCGGTACCTACAAAGCTACATGCGAACAAACGCGTCATACTGACGTCACGCAAATCCTGCATCTCGCAAGCAGAGTTTACTGTGCAACCAGCACGCATCACTCCCGACATCAACCGGTGGGCAAAGTGCCCGTCAGACAATACCAGCCTGTTCTATGGAGGATGAGTGAACTTTACACGCTATTCCTTATGCCTCCAAATTATCTTTACATTTAGTAAATATGCCATCTTCTGCATAGCCTTTTCCCAACTATGATAAGATCGGCTTTCAGTCTAACTAGATACCGCTGAATGCCAGTAACTTACATCCAGGATGCACCTATTCGACCCAGATCCCTTTTGACACGATTTTTTTTTAATAATTATAAACTAGTGCTTGAGCGCAATCCCGTCTGATGGTAAGCAGTGATGCAATCGTTGATGGTAAAACGCGCTAGTTTATTAAAAGAATATTCACTCAAAAAAACTGAGTGGAACGGCAGTTGAGCGAGGTGATGCAATGTTAAACCCGAAAAACACGAAAAACGATGTTGCGCCTGAGTGAGATTGATCTGGAGACCAACCATGACCAAACTCCCGACACAGCAATATTTGGCGCATCGTACGCGGCACACATCGCAACACAACTGCTCCGACCAGTCCTCTGTACGGCTTTACTAGACATCATGCCGGAACACGACGAATCGCTTGGCGGCAAGACTTTGTCTGGTGGGTGGTAACTTCTGCCTTATGTTGTGGCTACCACCAATATTCCTTGATAAGATTTGTTGTTAGACTTTCGGATTTCTGACTGCTCGGAACAACTGTCAGGGATCTGTGAAGGATATCCGGGACTTCAAGTAAGTTTAACACCCTTTTCAAGGCACTGAGAGGTTTTCCTATGTTACGATATCACCTACCCACGAAATAACCTCGGCAATCGTAACTTAACCTTGATCGACCCAAGTAGCTACTATTTCTTAGCGACAAGTAGATATCTCTACTGAGTAACCCACCGGATGGAAAGTGTGTCTACCGTCACTTATAGAAACTTGCGACACCAAGTGGTTTGTGGTGACCGATGCGTTTTCGACATTAGAGACTTTAGAGGTCTCATGAAGTCATGTGTGGTTGCATCGACCTTCAAATTAAATGCAGCTTTTAATTTTAGTTCCGAGGGACAATTCTCGTAATCTTTCATGTTGACTCTCTAATCTCAGTCTCGTCCATCCAAAACTGATATCCCTGCATTGTGGCAAGTTTTTCACGTTTCTTTATCGCCTAGATCTAGTTCGAAATCAAGTAGCAGCCTCGCTACAAGATTTCGAACATTTTCAATGCCCTTAAAGAATACACTGAGGGGCAGACATATCGATGCGCTAATTGTAACCAAGGATTCAGTACATGATGCGAGCGAACAACGTTGTCGTGGATTCTTCCTCAGCCTATAGATGTCCACTGCTGGACAAAGGCCTCCCCCAAGGCTTTCCACGATGACCGGTCTTGTGCTGCCCGCATCCATCGGCTTCCCACGACCTTCACCAGGTCATCGGTCCACCTTGTTGGGGGTCTCCCTACGCTGCGTCTTCCAGTACGTAGCCGCCACTCCAGAACCTTGCTGCCCCATCGGCCATCGGTTCTACGAGCAATGTGCCCTGCCCACTGCCACTTGAGTTTAGCGACTCGCAGAGCTATGTCGGTGACTTTGGTTCTTCTGCGGATCTCCTCATTTCTGATTCGATCACGCAGAGAAACTCCTAGCATAGCTCTTTCCATTGCCCTTTGTGTGACTCTGAGCCTTCGTATGAGGCCCATTGTGAGCGACCACGTTTCAGTTCCGTAAGTCATCACTGGCAACACACACTGGTCAAAGACTTTCGTCTTGAGACACTGTGGTATCTTGGACGACGAGAAGATGTAGCGTAGCTTCCCGAACGCTGCCCAACCGAGCTGGATTCGCCGAGACACCTCTTTCTCGAAGTTGGACCTACCTAGTTGGACTTTCTGTCCCAGGTATATATACTCGTCAACAACTTCGAGTGCAGAGCAACCAACTACAATTGGAGTGGGTGCGACATGAGAGTTCGACATGATCTTCGTCTTATCCATGTTCATTTTTAGACCCACTTGTTGGGAAGCTCTGCTGAGGTCATTGAGCATTTTGCCCAAGTCTTCCAGGGTCTCAGCCATGACCACGATATCATCTGCGAAACGGAGATTAGTGATGTACTCGCCGTTGATGTTGATGCCAAGTCCTTTCCAGTCCAGGAGCTTGAAGACATCTTCCAACGCAGCAGTGAACAATTTAGGAGATATGACATCTCCTTGTCTCACTCCACGCTGCAGTTGGATCGGTTTCGAGTCCTGATCCTGGAGACGGACTGACATGGTGGCGTTTTTGTACAAACACTTTATCACCTCAATGTATCGATGGTCAATTTGGCACCGCTGGAGAGACTGTAGCACCGCCCAAGTCTCAATCGAATCGAAGGCCTTCTCATAGTCCACAAACGCCAAGCATAGTGGTTTGTTATACTCCTCGGACTTCTGTATAACTTGCCGCAGCGTATGAATGTGGTCTATGGTGCTAAAGCCTTTTCGGAAGCCTGCTTGTTCGGGAGGCTGGAAGTCGTCAAACCTGCGAGCGAGACGATTCGTGATGACCCTAGAAAACAGCTTGTAGACATGGCTCAGGAGGGATATCGGTCTGTAGTTTTTCAGGAGGGTATTGTCACCTTTTTGAAAAACAAAACCACCACGCTCCTGTGCCACGCCTTAGGCGTTTCGCCTTTAAGAATGACGGAATTAAATAGCTTCTGAAGCGCTTTAAGAACCGGTTTGCCACCCGCTTTTAGAAGCTCAGCCGTAATTCCATCATCTCCAGCCGCCTTATCGTTCTTGAGCTGTTTCAGGGCCATACCAATCTCGTACAGGCTGACGTCCGGGATATCGTCGGTGTAGTGTCGGGTTAGTCTGGCTCTAGGATCATTAGCCAGGCTTACAACAGGTGCGTGTGTTGATGTGTATAACTCTCCGTAGAATTTCTCGATCTCACCCAAAAGCTCGGGCTTGGAAGTGACGATCCTACCATCCCCAGTCTTCAGCTTCGCAAGTAGACTCTGTCCAACAGACAATTCTCGTGCGAACACTTTGGAGCCTTTGTTCCGCTCGATAGCCTCTTTAATACAATTTGTATTAAATTGGCGTATATCGCGAGTCAGAGACTTTGAGATCTGTCTGTTAAGGCATCTGATGCGCGAAGCGTCATCAGGGGATTTTAAGATCACCTCCCGTCTTTCTTCCATTAGCCGGCGGGTGGGACCGGAGATCTTCTTCTGTCTTTTTGAACGGAGGGTTTTGTAGAACTTAGACCCTTCCGTTTGGAGAGTTTCCACAAACCTGTTGTTGTAGTCGTCCACATCTACGCATTCACCGAGGCATTCGAAGCGGTTTTGTAGTTCGATCTGAAAGCTCTCGGGGTTTTGGAGTTGTGTTGACGCTGGACGGAGCGTAGACTTCATAAGTCGAGAGCGTTCGAGCCTAATGTTGAGGTTCAAGATGCCTCTAACAATACGGTGATCACTCCCGGTTTTTACCGCATGGATCACGGAGACATCGTTGAACACTTGCCTTCTCGTTGACATTATGAAGTCTATCTCGTTTTTGGTCTGACCATCGGGGCTGAGCCAGGTCCACTTGCGGTGCAATGGTTTCCTGAAAAAAGAATTCATCGCAAAGAGTCCTTCCCTTTCCATGAAATCCATTAGCATCTGACCTCTGGGATTCCGATTTCCAACTCCAAATTGCCCCACTTTCGTCTCGTCCGCCTCTCGCATGCCCAGTTTTGCGTTAAAGTCCCCCATGACAACGGTGTAGTGGGTTTTGGAGGAATGTATGGCTCTACTGACGTCCTCATACATGGCCTCCACCTCATCGTCAGAGTGTTTAGACGTCGGGGCGTAGACCTGTATAACCTTTAACGAATATCGTTTTGTTATTTTCAGTACAAGGTACGCCACCCGAGTCGAAAGGCTCCCGACTTTAACCACGTTGTTCACGAGGGACTTGTGGACAATAAACCCGACACCACCCTGGGACAGCTGGTCGCCTTCCCGGAAATAGAGCAGGTTGCCAGACTTCAGGATTATCGAGTCCTCTCCCTCTCTTCGGACTTCAGATAACCCCACAATGTCCCAGCACAACCGGCTCAGTTCTTCCTCCAGTTCGACAATCTTCTCATCGGTCCGTAGTGTGCGCGTGTTAAATGTTGCCAGGGCCAAAGGTCGTCGTTTGTGATGGTAGCCGGACCTCTGCCGGAGATTCTTAGCACCCCTTGCTCCGCCGTAACCGAGTCCGCTACCGTAGACTGGAATAGCGGAGCTGCCGGGGACTAGGGGCCTGGGCTGTATCGTGTGCATCATTGGGGGGGTTTGCCATAATCCCCACGCTTGGCAGGCGGGTTGGGGATCGCAGTGATTTGATATTACACAGGAGAAGCGCTGCTGCCCGCTTCCCTGGTGATTTCCCTTAGTCGCCTCTTACGACACCCACGGGAGGATATGGGTTGGTACAATTCTAGGCCCGGTACCACACGGGTGTCGTGGATTATCAAATAGAAATTGCTGTTTCAAAAACTGACTGAGTACCTCCGAGTAAACCCGAGTAGGATCTGCTCTTTTCTATGATAGTCAGCAGTCTCTTTCAAAATGTATTGACCAGCACTTTTTACTGGATTCTGAATTATTTTCGTTAGTTAGATTTACATGCCAATTATTTACTCATTATAAAATGAAAACCTTATTTACTAGCTGGCTGCGGTAGGATGAGGATTAAAAGGGACAACCATTCCAAAGCACAACTTAGAATTTTAGGCTTAAAATTTTACTTTCGGGGAAATTCGCCCAATATTCGTAAAATCTTTACCTTTTTTTTGTAACTGTTACGTCTACCATCTTGAACTTATCAACGAACAGACTTAGGCCAATGACTGTTCACAGTAGTCTTAACAAAACACTATTTTTTCTCCAGGACATAGCCTTAGTAGGCGAATTCACAGTTCGCGATGCAATATACTACTTCGGCCGGATCTACGGCATGCAGATGGAAAAGATGGTGGAGCGATTTGAGTTCCTCTCCAACCTCCTAGACTTGCCAAGTGGATCCCGCCTTATTAAGACTCTATCTGGGGGTCAGCAGAGAAGGGTGTCGTTGGCTGCTGCCCTGGTACATGAACCAGAACTACTCATATTGGATGAGCCGACAGTTGGACTGGATCCGGTGTTGAGAGAAAGGTTAGTCAATGTTTTGTGTTGATAATCAAGTTGAAAATCAACACAGTAATTAGTATGATAATTAATAATAATTTTAGAATAATAACCTTGATTACGCCGCTATTAATTTTAAAAATTAAACGAGTGTTTTATTACGTTACCAAAGAACCAATTGTATAAGCTAAACTAATGTTAATTAAAAACGTTTATCATGTATTTTTTAAAGTATTTATCTAGTTTTTTAACTTAACTGTAAAACAATATTTATAAGTATAACATAAAATGTTTCCATAACTAAATAAAGTATGATACCTAGATACTTGACACTTTTCAAGGAAATGGCTAACAAAATCTGACACTTCATATTTCACTTACTATATTTGCATTAGTATGTAATAATTCGTATATAATATTTCCTATTAAATTATAAATGACATACTGACGCTAATTCTCTCAAATATAGTCACTTTATTATGACACAAACTAATACTCTGACGTACGTATGTCAAATGGACACAAAAAAGTCAGAGTTAGATACTTAAAGATTTGTTCTACTGTTTTTTTTTTTGTTGCTGAGTTAATGTGTTGAAATCAAACCTAATATTTTTGTTAAGTATGATAAAGTATTTTTGTACGTACAAAAAATTAAAAGCTGGTAACATAAGTGTCTAGGCATTATATACCTAGAAATTGCAGACACATACTCTTAAAATAAGTAATACGTCACTGAAAATAAAACTGTGTAAAAAAATCTATAGAGTCCATATACTTAAATCATTATATACATGATGTCTGGTGAAGCCGTACGGAGGAGGCGTCTGAGCAGTTGTGTTGCGGTGTACGTACGTGCCGGGTACGATGCGCGAAATGTTGTTGTGTCGGGAGTTTGGTTGTGGAGGGCCTCCAGATCAATCACCCTCTGGCGCAGCATCGTTAGTCGTGTTCTTGGGTTTAACATTGCATCACCGCGCTCAACTGCCGGCTTCCTTCCTATTTACTCAGTTCTTTTGAGTGAGTAGGCTTAATAAACTAGCGCGCCTAACCATCAACGATTACATCACTGCTTACCATCAGGCGGGATTGCAGTCAAGAGCTAGTTTGTAATTTATAAAAAAAAAATACATAATGATATACAATATATAAAGAAAACCCTGTCCGACCCATAAGGATAATAAAGGTTAGGAAAACCACTTCTGGGCACAGGTCTTCTCTCATACAGAAAAGGATTGAGCCGTCAGCGTAATCACCACGCTTGCTCATTGCGGGTTGCCGACTTGAAGTCCAGGTTTCCTCAAGATGAGGTAAACACATGAAAAAAATACATAATGATATACAATATATAAAGAAAACCCTGTCCGACCCATAAGGATAATAAAGGTTAGGAAAACCACTTCTGGGCACAGGTCTTCTCTCATACAGAAAAGGATTGAGCCGTGAGCGTAATCACCACACTTTCTCATTGCGGGTTGCCGACTTGAAGTCCAGGTTTCCTCAAGATGAGGTAAACACATGACCAAATAAAATATGAAGTTTTACTTAATCATCATAGTCACAATCGAATGAATTTTGAAATAATCTTTTTTTCCGCGAATTAATTCCAACTTCCCCAAATTTGGTATTTTTTTTAAAAAGTGACAACACCATTCTTGACGGTATCATTATGAGCGAATAGCGATGCGACTGCGTGCCGCGTGCCCTGCCCCCTTCGCCCGCGCATGTATTGCCTACCGCCCATGTATAAAGTTACCTCTTCTTGGGAAGTAATGTTTATTTTTTTAGAGTTTTTTTTTAAGTTTAGCCCGGCTCTGTAGGCATTAGTAGAATCAGTATACCTAACATACATAAATACCTAACATTACCTTCACGGATCGGACAGGGTTTTCTTTACATATTGTATACATATGAACATACATAATCAGCCTATAATGTTTCCACTGTTAAGGCACGGGCCTCCTCTCGGTGAGAGGGCAGTTGCTGGCCCAGTGCGGTTTTTTTTATAATTTATAAACTAGCGCTTGCCCAACCCCGCCTGATGGTAAGCAGTGACGCAATCGTTGATGGTAAATTGGTAGCTGTCACATGTCTTTAAAGTTTTTGACTCCAGGACACGCCGGTTTCCTCACAATGTTTTCCTTCACCGTTTTGAGAACAGCGGTGATGAAATAATTTACACAAAGTAAAGTGCCTGTGGGGGTTCGAACCTACGACCTACAACTTGTAATTCGCGGCCGATGCCACTAGACCACCGCTGCTCTCGTATTAAATTTAATTCTCGTATTAAATCATAATATAAGTGCTGCTATTCATTCGATCCATCTAACTGAGGCGCGTCCCACACTACGCCAGCCTATACGCCGTCTCCATTACAGGGGGGGCAGGTGGGACAGCTTGCCAGCGTGTTTGAAGATGTACCGTAAATTGAACTTGATTGTGTAGCAATTACAGTTATTTTTCCATAAACATTCATTTATACATTTTTGGCGAATATCTCGCAATAACATTTTACCTAAATTTCAGCCTACGCCCTAGAAACGTAGGTATGTCGGGGTAGTTACCACTGAGTCATGGCCGCATATCGGTTCCTTACATTAGATACAGGTTAGGTGAACAGACACTTGATAAGTTTACTCAACATACGGTTACCGACGCAGCGCATACTTTACGTTGCTTACTATTCATAAATTACGCAATGCCAAGTAAAAAGTGACATCTTATAATACTATGACGTGTGAATTGTCATGTCAATTTATCAGAGTGCGAAGAAACGTTTCAAGGTTTCCTTCAACAATAAATGTGTTAATAACTCTTGAAGGAAAATGGCGTCGGAAATTAAAAATAGCCTTTTTGCTAGTCTAAATATTTCATCTCTAATTTATTTATTTAGGACAACCAACAAATCTTACACTAGTTACATTTATCTTTATATATATAATTCTGCTGTACGTGTGTATGTCATTGAACTCCTCCTAAACGGCTTGACCGATTTTAATGAATTTTTCTATATGCGTTTGAGTGGCGACCTGGATCGTTTAGATTCACAAATCAACCCGGCAGATGGCGCTAATCGCTTGAAGAAGCATGTGATCTCGGAAAGGGCCCTGACGATTTCGCTGAAAATTAATATGTGGTGGTTTTCGGGGACGAAAAATCGATCTAGCTCAGTCTTATGTCTGGGAAAGCGTATATTTTCGAGTTTTCTCTCTCGCAATATATCACGCATAATATGGGGGCTAATTTCGCGCGGCTTGACATAGCGGCTGTAGCGTAGTCGATATTGGTATGGTCTACTCGCGATGGCTGGTGTTCTTAGGTTCAAACCCGGTCAATCACAAGTTTATTTTTTTGTTTTTAGACAAGTTTATAGCTTTTTTTTAATTTTCTTAGTTACTTAAAAATATAATTGTACATAAGAACTAAAAGGCGAAAAAATGAAAAAGATATTTTTTTTATTTAACTAAATTTGCACTTATGAACTAAAAGAGAAAAAAATAAATAGAAATAAATAATTATTTAAGATTTTTTATTTTACTTAAAGAGACAGAAACAAGAGCTCTAGGGGTAGATGACAATGCTTTCCATGGGTTTCTTCTTTCCATCCTAAATCTGCTGTACCTACGTGTGTACGTCACTGAATTCCTCCTAGGCTGGTCCGATTTGAATGAAGTCTATGTATATAAATGAAAGTCGAGTTAGTTACTATATTTATAACTCAAGAACCGCTTAACCAGTATGGCTCAAAATTGGTAGGGAGGTAGATAAGAACTGGGAGAAGGACATATCACATAGGATACTTTTTATCCCGTTCCCGCGGTTCCTGTCGTTCCCGTGTGACGTTGACATAAGACATGGTTTAACAAAACGCAACTGACATGGAATAACAAAACAACTCAGTCAAAATATAAGTTAGCGGTTCATTTGTTAAAAATGGTACAAACACACTCCTACACTACTCAGCATATTAAAAAAAGTCTTACCGGTTGAATGTTGATGCATTTATTTAAAGCAAGGAATATAAATGCTCTCTGCCGGTTTAATTTTTTTTAATAAAAGCCCCAAAGCAAACTTCAACTTCAAAATTTCTAATATTGTATTGCTGTGCCATTTACCACTTCGCTACATATTATAAAACAAAGTTACTTTCTCTTTCCCTATGTTCCTTTGTATGATTAAATCTTTAAAACTGCGAAACAGATTTTGATGAGGTTTCTTTTAATAGATAGAGTAATTAAAAAGAAACGTTTATATGTATAATAACATCCATTAAATTGTGGAGAAACACTATCCCTCGCCCACATGTGGGAGTGATGAGAGGAGGCATAACTCTGTTGCCGCGAAAAATCCCAGTACAGCGGACAGAGCTCCGGCGGGGTCTCATGTCAAAGTCAAAGTGTAATTGTCGCAATTCAGCACTGAGCACGCCGCAATAGCGGCGGTAAGTCCTCTCTTTGAGGAGTAGCTAGAGAGGCGCCACGGCGTCCTCACCTTCCGACTGACGTAGGTACTCACCGGACACGGCTGTTTCGGGAGGTTTCTGCTCCGTATAAGGCGGGAGGAAACGCCAGGGTGACCACTGTGTGCATCGCCCTGAGGACACGGTGAAGCATAAGGTGGAGGTCTGCCCGGCTTGGATAGAGCACAGCCGTGTTCTCGTGGCGGCGATCGGCGGCGATCTCTCGCGTCCGACCCTGGTCCGGGCCATAGTCCGGAGCAAGAGTGCATGGCAAGCTTTCACCTCCTTCTGTGAAGCAGTGATGCTGGCAAAGGAGGAGGCGGAGCGGGTGAGGGAGCGGAAATCCCACTACACTCACGGCTCAAACCGCCGTAGGAAGCGCCCTGGTCGGGAGGCAACATCGGACTCCCAATCGCCGTAGGCGCGGGCTTGCGGGCGGCGAGGGATAGGCAGCTCGCCTCCTTGTAAGAACCAGGCCCGGGTTGACGGCCCATTGTGTTTCACACGTGCCTCAAAGAGAGCACATCTTGACGGTGTCCTTGACGGTGTCCACGAGGACTGGTCCACAGGGTTACGGGTTGATTAAAAAAGAAACCATGTCACTGGCCGTTGCACAGGCAAGTGAAGGAACACGGGTGGGTTTTAGTCAATAAAAGTCTGACACCCGCCCGCCCAGAGCGGGAGAGGTCATTTGATGATTTCCCATCCACAACAAAAAAAAAAACTGAAGAAGAGCAAGAAATTGCACTTGAAGGCGCAGCCTTAGTATGGCTCGACTTCGTGCTTCTCACTCACCAGAGCAAAGGGAGGCAGCCCGTGAAATGGCTCGGTTGGCAATGCGAAATCGTCGAGCAAACCTCAGAGATCAAGCGCTAGATAATTTACGAAACACAAGAAGAAATTCATCAAATACTGATTTGAATCGGGCAGCGTTTCAATACGCATATAATATAGCGCAATGGCGTTCGCATTGGGCCAATGGATGTTGTTTGCGAGTATTGTAGCACATTAAAGATTTCCGGAGAATCGCCAGGACTGTGCTCCCAAATAAAGAATCATTGAATAATAATATTCATTCATTTAAAATTATCCTAATTTAAAAAGTAGTCATGTGATATTGCCTTTAAGGCGGAACGAAGTTCGCCGGGTCAGCTAGTCTAATATAATAATAGTAGCTTTCCGCCCGCGTGGAGTTCGGTTATATCGCGCTTTTTAGATTTCCCTCGGGAACATCAAATTTTTCCGGGATAAAAGGTAGCCTATGTTCTTTCTCAGGGTCTAAAGATTGTCTGTGCCAAATTTCATCAAAATCGGTTAAGGGGTTTAAGCGGGAAAGCGTAACAGACAGACAGACAGACAGACAGACAGACAGACCGACAGACAGAGTTACTTTCGCATTTATAATATTAGTATGGATTATCCATACAATACATACTAATACATAACATACATACATATGGATAAATCCATACTAATATTATAAATGCGAAAGTAACTCTGTCTGTCGGTCTGTCTGTCTGTCTGTCTGTCTGTCTGTTACACTGCAGTGAAAACAGGTCAAACGGGCAAATATCCAGTGTTCGCATCTAAAGCGCGATCTCAAACGAAGCCGCGGGCGGAAAGCTAGTACTTAATATAAAATCTTATGTTGAGTGCAGACTTAATTATGGGCTGCCACAGCATGTAGATTATAATGGTAGGTACTTAAAACGAAAAGTGTCATCTTATAATAAGACTAGCTTTCCGCCCGCGGCTTCGCCCGCGTGGAGTTCGGTTATATCGCGCTTTTTAGATTTCCCTCGGGAACATCAAATTTTTCCGGGATAAAAGGTAGCCTATGTTCTTTCTCAGGGTCTAAAGATTGTCTGTGCCAAATTTCATCAAAATCGGTTGAGAGGTTTTAGCGGGAAAGCGTAACAGACAGACAGACAGACAGACAGACAGACAGACAGACCGACAGACAGACAGACAGAGTTACTTTCGCATTTATAATATTAGTATGGATGACGTGTGAATTGTCATATTCGGGTTGCCACAATCCCCCCGCTTGGCAGGTTGGGGATTGCAGTAGTTTGGTATTCCACAGGAGTAGCGCTGCTGCCCGCTTCTCTGGTGAGAGATCCCTTAGTCACCTCTTACGACACCCACGGGATGATATGGGATCATGTCATCATCAACCTTTTATAGTCCCATTGCTGGGCACAGGTCTCCTCTCATAAAGAGAAGGATTGAGCGTAACCACCACGCTTGCTCAATACGGGTTGACGATTTCAGACTTTTAAAGACCAGGTTTCCTCAAGATGTTTTGATATGGGATGGTAGGTACTATTCTAAGCCCGGGCACATTTCATCACACGTTTCATCTCTAATGGTTTCTACTTAATACGAAATTAGTCTTATGCCTCCGCTATCTAATCATCATTTGCCTCGTCGTTTCCCAACTTTGATGGGGTCAGCTTCCAGTCTAACCAGAGGCCTATATGACCTCCACAACCCACTTACTGGGTTATACGAAACCACTTGATAAGGGAGGTACTCAGACTTCCTAGCTACTGACAACCCGTAACGAATAATAGCCGGAATCAATTGCCTAACGTGCTTTCGATGAAAGATTGTCACCCATCCCTGAACCTTAACCTGATCGATCCACACGCGCGGTTATTATTACTTAACCTGATCGATCCAGTCGTGCGGTTATTATTACTTAACCTGATCAATCCAGTCGTGCGGTTATTATTACTTAGCCACCCCACTTAGCTACCCTCCGCTACTATTACCATGATTGTGCCATTTTTTGAATTCTTACCGTCAGACAAATATTTAAATCGTTATATTTGCTTGCACTAAGTCGCATGTTAGTGGCCAAACTGAGAAGAGTGAACTCACACGTTTAAAATGGCGTCTCTATGTCTATTATCTGCGACATTGTTTATTACTTCTTTGTATAACAATTAATAGAACCTTGCCATTCCACTTCATCCTCATTTATAGCGACACAAGCTAATCTAGGACGATAGCTGTTAATCTCCTGGGTAAGATAGCCCGTGATTTTCTCCCATCGCAACGCAATTACCCCACAGTGGACAATCGATCACAATGTCTGTCATTTGGACAGTTCAGCCACGTCCATTGCGTTATTTACGTTGCCGAGAAGACAATTTTTCAAACATATGAAGCAATGGATAAGGAATATCCTCCAAAATCCTCGGATTGTGATTGAAGTTGTTACGCAATTAGGGTCACTAAACGCCCTCAGACGTGATAACAATTCAATTTCTATTGAGTCTCATGCAATGTCCTTCAGTGCGTAAATAAGGCTGAAATCGCCAATCCGCCTTGCGCAAGTGGTAATCAATGATTGTATTTCTCTTGACAGCTTCAATGGCAGAAGATGAAATATTAGTTTAGTCCAGAACATTATTTTGAGCATATAGGTAATAGACTCTCGTTCTAAGAATGAGAGTAACCGACATAACCCGAAGAATTACAACACTGTGGCAGTGGACTGGGCACATCGCCCGTAGGACTGATACCCGATAGGGCCGACGGGTTCTCGAGTGGCGACCACGCACCGGAAGACGCAGCGTGGGTAGGCCCCCGACAAGGTGGACCGACGACCTGGTGAAGGTCGCGGGAAACCGCTGGATGCCGGAAGCGCAAGACCGGTCGTCGTGGAGAACTTTGGGGGAGGCCTATGTCCAGCAGTGGACGTCTTTCAGCTGAAATGATGATGATGATATAATAGACCTTCTTTGATAGGCCTTCTAAGTCTACTATTGCCTCCAAAGTGTAGTAAAACTCTCTGCTACCTAACGTGTTGCCTACCGCATATGCATTAAGTTACCTCGCTTTTTCGAAATAATATTTATTTTTTAGGGGGATTTTTTTTTAAGTTTAGCCCGGCTTTGTACGCATTCTTAGAATCTGTTAACGATACCTAACAATGCCTTCACGGATCGGACAGGGTTTTCTTTACATAATTATGTATAGTACTATCGATGATGGTAAAGCGCTATTTACTCAAAAAACTGAGTGAATAGGAAGGAAGATGGCAGTTGAGCGTGGTGATGCAATGTTAAACCCAAAAACACCACCAATAATGTTGCGCCAGGGGAAGATTGACCTGAAGACCCTCTAGGACCAACAACATTTGGCGCATCGTACCCGGCACACATCGCAACACAACTGCTCAGACACATCCTCCCTACGGCTTCACCAGATATCAAAATAAATGAGCAATTAGGAGAACAAAACAGCAGTAGAAGAATAACTTATGAAGTAATGGATTAATACATACGTATACCTTAAAATAATTAAAAAAGAGATTTATAATATGCAACGCTGGTGCAGAGTTCGCCATCTCAAAACACACCGTGATAATTAAACTCCTATTGTCCCAAAAACTTCCTTTCCTTTACAATACGAAATGACATAATAAGTATTGTGTTACCGCGGATGTCCATTGTTTTAACTCACAATGAGCCAAGTTTGATCACTGATAAACCATCTATTGTCCAACGGTGAACTTTACGTCAGCGTTACGTCGAGCCATTGAATTTCTTTTGGAAAAGCTGGCGTATTTAGAAGTTCCAGCGCTCTTATCACCTTGGAGTTATTTTGGGCAGATTTCTTTTTTTTAAATAATTATAAACTAGTGCTTGACTGCAATCCCGCCTGATGGTAAGCAATGATGCAATCGTTGATGGTAAAGCGCACTAGTTTATTAAGCCTATTCACTTAAAAAACTTAGGAATAGGAAGGATGACGGCAGTTGAGCGAGGTGATGCAATGTTAAACCCAAGACCAACACGACCAAACGAAGCTGCGCTAGAAGGAGATTGATCTGGAGACTCTCCACGACCAAACTCCCGACACAACAACATTTGGCGCATCGTACCCGGTACACATCGCAACACAACTGCTCAGACCCGTCCTCCGTATGGCTTCAGCAAACATCATGCCGGAACACGACGAATCGATTGGCGGCAAGACTTTCTCTGGTGGGTGGTAACTTCTGCCGGCAGCCGATGTTATGGCCTACCACCGAGAAGTATTAGTATTTCTTTCTAGAGCTTCAAGGCTTAACAAGAACAGTTCTACATATACAACGTAATTTTTTGTTTATGAGGAACCCGAAACACGTGTCCAGTATTTTTATGTAAAGAATCTATGTACTAAATTTCAAAAAGATATCATCAAAAACCACAAAGTTATGAGCTTGTAATCCTGCTTGGCTGTCCTAACAAAAATATGGTCTACGTTTCTGTCGGGCGGGCCACCGGTGCGTTGACCTCTGGCGTCAGCTGTGCGTAGTACTAAATTTAGTTTAGTTTTTGAACAAAGGAATCGGGGCCAATGACAGTGACTTTTAGTTTACATCGTTTCATATCGAAGTTCTTAGTCCGGTAGTAGCCATTAATAGGGCTCTTTCTTTCCACATCGACCTTCACTTTCAGACTCGTTCTTTCATCACGTTAATGGTTAATCATAACTTCATAAGGTGTGCAATCATGACAGAGCAGTTTCCTTACCATATAGACTTTCGTCATAATTATTCGGTAAGTAATGTTCAAAAAGTAACATTTTTTTTTTAATTTTTCAGTAAATTTAGTAATAAAACGGCGCGTTTAAAATATCTAAGTGCATACTTGCATAGTTGCATAATCAACCAACGACAATAGCCGAACAGAGTTGAATAATGCGTGGTTAGTTAGTCTTAGTCCCTAAAGAAGTTTCTTAATTCTCTTCATTATTTTGGGATCCATCTTATTCTTATTCACGGCATCATAAATGTCGCAGTTTTAGCCCCATAAGCTTCGATCCCCTTGGAAAATCGGAATGAAAAGTATTATACCACGTAATTTTTTCTTTATACAAAACCTCAAAACAGTTTGTTCTGAATAAGCAACTGAATCGATTCCAATCATTTTTAAATGATTAAGCAACTAAATCGATTCCAATCATTTTTAAATGATTGGAATCGATTCAGTTGCTTATTCAGAACAAACTGTTTTGAGGTTTTGCATGCTTTAAAAAGCATGTTTTATTTTTTCCGAAATACATTTAGAAATTACCGCAATGTGGTTATGGCGCCACGCAGCTTACGGTAGATCATAGTACTGCGCATTCCCTCGCAATAGCTGACGACACAGGTCAACGCACCGCTCGCACGCCCGAGCGGAGCATGGACCGTATTTTTGTTGGCATAGTCAAATAGGATAACAAGCTCATAACTTTGTGGTTTTTCATGACATCTTTTGAAATTTTGTACATAGGTCTGTACATTCTTCATAGATCTGTGTGCCAAATTTCATACAAATAAAATAAAACGCAAAAAACACTTAACGAATTAAGTATTTTTTCGTGAAGATGTAATAAGCAGACAAACACACCCAAACACACTCACTCACACTCTTTCGCCTTTATAATATTTCTCGTGCCCCAACCCACCTCGTGAAATCATATCCTCCTGTGCTACTTATACTTAGCTTCGTTTTCGCTTGGCGTTTTTTCTGGCTATTATTCTTTTTGATCGACTCCTAAAGGTGCCAACTTGAACGTAATAAAGAAAAACAGATGCAACTTTTCCAACCCATCAATCACTAAAAACATCTAAAGAGCAAGAAAGTTACCTCGAAAATCTAAAATGTTATATGCCTGAACTTATATCGACAAACACAAATTACAACGCCAACGAATACTGCCAGAAAATCGAGCATTGTATATCGAATAGTCTTCAAAACATAAAAACAAACCGAAAACATAGAATACTATCTGATAAGGCACTACAACTAATGAAAGAACGTAACGAACTACAAAGCAAACGAAAATTAATCAAGAACGACAAAGACAAATTAAAAATGCTCTACAATTTTGTACGGCACGGTTGGTCGCAGTGGTTAATGGATTGACTGCTGCTCTGCGTGTGGCGGGTTCGATTCCCGCACGGAACAAATATTTGTATGACCTACAAGTAGTTGTTCCGGGTCTAGCTGTTTGTGTATGTGAGTTTATAATATGTGTTAACTTGTTAACGCTGTTTGTAAATGATAGGAAGACAGCAGAAGAAGAAGAAGAGAAGAAGAGGTAGAAGTTTCTTCAAGAGCTGTTCTATCAAATAGAGGTTTATTATTCTTATCTATTTTTCTGGAAATATCAGACAGATTTGAAAAATCTTATACGTGACGAACTTGTGAATATCTGGATATTAGCACGTTCAAATAAGCAAACAAAAATCTATACAGGTTTATAAAGTATGGATGCACGAAAATTTACCCAGCTAATTTACAAATAAAAAAGACGTCACAGTCAACCATGCATTGTCATCCAAACTGAATGTGTATACAATACTAGCTGCTCCCTGTGGTTTCACCCACGTAGGTTTCGATATGTTTTTTTTATATGCTCCACTCTTATTGGTCGAAGCGTGATGTTATATAGCCTTAAGCCTTCCTGGATATTCATCCAGGAAGGCCCATTAGGGCTATCCAACGCAAAAATATTTTTTCAAATCGGACCTGTAGTTCCTGAGATTAACGCGTTCAAATAAACAAACACGCTCTTCAGCTTTATGTATTAGTATAGATTTCAGCTCAATCGGTTAAAAATTCTATCTGCTAAATTGAGTTGCAAGAAACCACCAGAGCATACTTAGATACATTGTAAGTTAAATAAAAGCTTGCAAAAATCTCTAAATGCAAGCACCAATATCGAACCCGAAGGACTAAAACAAAACAGATCGCCTTCTTCTTCTTCTTCAGCCTATAGATGTCCACTGCTGGACAAAGGCCTCCCCCAAGGCTTTCCACGATGACCGGTCGGGTGCTGCCCACATCCATCGGCTTCCCGCGACCTTCACCAGCTCATCGGTCCACCTTGTTGGGGGCCTCCCTACGTGGCCGCCATTCCAGAACCTTACTGCCCCATCGGCCATCGGTTCTAAGAGCAATGTGCACTGGCACTTAAGTTTAGCGACTCGAAGAGCTATGTCGGTGACTTTGGTTCTTCTGCGAATCTCCTCATTTCTGATTCGATCACGCAGAGAAACTCCGAGCATAGCTCTTTCCATTGCCCCTTGTGTGACTCTGAGCCTTCGTATGAGGCCCATTGTGAGCGACCACGTTTCAGTTCCGTAAGTCATTACTGGCAACACACACTGGTCAAAGACTTTAGTCTTGAGACACTGTGGTATCTTGGACGACGAGAAGAAGTAGCGTAGCTTCCCGAACGCTGCCCAGCCGAGCTGGATTCGACGAGACACCTCAACAAAACTGTAATCTTCAATGTAACCATGATTCCTTAAGTTAAACATTTAAATAAATGCAAAAATAATCTTTTATAAATGTGTCACAATGTTTTCCTTCTCAGTTGACAATGACATATATAAGTTTGAGCACTCATAATAATTTCGCGAGTCTTTTGTTTATTTATTTGATGTCTTGCGGCTTCCTTTTAAAGGTTACCAAAATATTTTGAAAAACCCGCCAAGTGTAAGCCTGATTTACCCACAAAAGATTCCTTACCATTGTCAAAAACAAAATCACATATGTTGTTGTGGTGCGAGTCCCCACTTAAATATTTATTCTGTACTGTTTTTAGTATTTGGAGATATAGTGGCAATAGAAATTCATATAAAGGGAATTTAAAAAAAAAAATTATGGACTAAAGCTTTATGGACTAAGTAAGCACGCTTTGTTCACCTCTGTTCGGCTATTGTCATTATACTGGATTATGCACTTAGACAGATAATTTTGCAAGTTGAAAACTGGAAACATATTCGCAGTAAATTTAAAATTTATTCGTCTAACCTCTAAAATATAACCTTTTGATAAAAACAATCAATATTATAATTGGACGTAGTTAAGCAAAAAGGATCCAGCCAGCAAACTTGTTTTTGAGAAAATAGAGATTTAAATTTCCTTTTAAGTAATGGGTATTTTCCTGTATTTTTTGTGGCTTTGATATTTTTTGCATATACTAAAGTTAATGTGTATACAAGGTGTAACATAAAGGGTATATACATAAAAAAGGCATGGCATCTTTACATGATATCAAACGATATTGGAAGGGTTTTTTAATCCTATCTCTTTATGTTAGGAAGTTATAAGGAAAAACACCGCCTTTGATAGGCTACTATCATACTAGTCGCACAGAGATATTGAAGACATTTATCGGATTTTGGCAAGTAATGAGACGGGTAACGAGTAGTTATTAAAGTATCTAGTGTGCTGCCACGTTTGTTATGATTTGATTTTAAGAAACACACGAAACCGAAAGTTTGATACCAATTTTTTGAGTATTTTATTTTGAGTTGAAACCCTTCCGATATCGTTTGATATCATCTAAAGATGCCATGCCCTTGGTATGTATATACCCTTTTTGTTACACGTTATATATTAGACATTTGTGACAGTAACTCAAAAAATGGTTTCTGTGGGTCCATTTTGCATAACTGTGTCCAAATGATCACCTCGGAAGAGACCTTCGCGAATACTCAAAAGTCACAGAATTTAAGTACAGTTGACCTATAAACAGCTTGTAAACGTTACAAGACAAATATTTGTCATCCTTGTGCTGAATCAATGTCAAGAGCCAACAACACACCTGACCCTTAAGTACGAAGAAACGGTTTCACAATTCAATTAACATCGTCATAAAAGTCAGACATATTACCTTAAGAAGAAAACATTTTTACCCTTTTACATAAGGTTGAATTCGGAATTACTATTTCCCGAAAGCACGCTATCCCATCATCATCATCTCAGCGCTTATCCCGGTTGCATCCCCGGCTTTTGCGTTGGCGCCCGGGGTCCGCTTTCTTGCAGATTCTCCTCCATTTCTCACGATCTTTAGCATCCTGTGGTAAGAGCTTGTTGGCAGGCATGTCATGACTTACAACGTCAAGCCAGCATTTCTTTGGTCTACCCCGCTTGTTCCGGCCCAGCGAAGGCGCCATGGCAAGACATTTGTTACCCACGTAACGTGCCGGTTTGCGTAAGACGAAAGCACGCTATCCCAAATTATTGTTATTCCGAATCACTTAATTACAAATGCACGCTCGAACGAGTCACGTTAATTAGAATGAAAGCTATCCTGAATTACATCTTCTTTAGTTTTTATTTGAAAATACCATAAGTATAGCCATAAGTCATGACTGACTAATAATGACTATACACGAACATGAAGCAAAAGACCGCCGGCTGTCGCTGAAAACCAGCGCTGGGCTTTGTTTTTGCATAGAGTCGCAGCATAATTTCTTATTTTTTTTGTTTTTGTAAACTCTTGCGTCAAGTTTAATGCAAATAAACTTTTTTAGGGTTCCTTAGCCAAATGGCAAAAAACGTAACCCTTATAGATTCGTCATGTCTGTCTGTCCATCCGTATGTCACAGCCATTTTTTTCCGAAACTATAAGAGCTATACTGTTGAAACTTAGTAGGTAGATGTATTCTGTAAACCGCATTATGATTTTGATGCAAAAATAAAATAATAATAATAAATATTGGGGGCTCCCCATACTTCGAACTGAAACTCTAAAATTTTTTTTTCACCACACACATACGTGTGGGGTGTCTATGGATAGATCTCCAAAAATGATATCGAGGTTTCTAGATTTTTTTTTTTCTATACCGAATAGTTTGCGTGACAGACGCTTCCAAAGTGGAAAAAAGATGGTCCCCCTCTAACTTCTAAAACAAGATAATGAAAAATCTAAAAAAAACATATGATGTACATTACTATAAAAACTACCAACGAAAATTATTTTGAACGAGATCTAGTAAGTAGTTTTTTATTAATAAGTACCTCGTAAATCGTAAACCGCTTTTTACTGCGTAATCTTTCATACATATAACTTAAATCCTTTAATTTCATAAATCATTGGTACGGAACCCTTTATGCGTGAGTCCGACACGCACTTGTCCGGTTTTTTCTTTCTTCTTTCAAATCAGACGACTGTGCTGTTGGTACACTTCTTGTTCTTCTCAGCGAAAGAACTAAAAAATAGTGTAGAGCGGACATTTTGGGAGATCATATTTTGTCATTTTGACATTCGAAAAGTGCTGCTCTTAGCGTAATTTGAATAAATGACTTTTAACTTTAATTTATTTACCGTGTGAACGGTACCATAACAAAAGTACCAATTTACCAACTTTGTCATCCGCGAACTTGTCTATTTGACAAACTGCCGTGAATTTATTATTCTTTGTTCATGTTTAAGTATTGTTTTCGTCTATTTAAACATCGCACAATACACAACATTATACACAATATAGTGTAAGTCAATATAGTGTGTAAGTCGCGGTGGCCTAGTGGTTAAAACACCAGCCTCTCAAGTATGAGTGCGCGGGTTCGATTCCAGGTCAGGCAAGTACCAATGTAACTTTTCCGAAGTTATATGTACTTTTTAAATATATCTTGGACACCAATAACTGAAGGTGAAGGAAAACATCTTGAGGAAACCTGGACTTTAAATCTGAAATCGCCAACCCGCATTGAGCAAGCGTGGTGATGAAGCTCAATCCTTCTCTGTATGAGAGGAGACCTGTGCCCAGCAGTAGGACGATAAAAAGGTTGATGATGATACACAATATCAACTTATCACTTTTGTAGGAACAGTAACACTTTTCTAAAAACTTTGTACACCCTGTATTCTTATACCATGGGAATTTCGAAACATATGTCTTATTCTTTGTATGAATCATAAAAGAAACCTTTGTCTGTATAATACATCTTTATTGATCCAAAAATTTGACGTTTATAGATCTCGTTTATAAGTGAGCAGTGGTGACCCAGTGGTCACGGCCGTGAATTAAGAGTTGTAGGTCGTAGGTTCGAACCAAGTAAGGCGCTTTACTTTGTGTTAACCACCACCATTGCTCTCAAAAAGGTGAAGGAAAAAATCGAAAGTGTTCTAGAGCCAAAAATTACATGCAACATCTATCTGGGCTTGCGTGATGCATTTTAGCTCCACTTTGCTTGGTGCATATGTCCAAGAAGTGGGAACTTTTTCTCGGTGGTATAGAATATACCACCGAGATAGAAGTTACCACCCACCAGACAAAGTCTTGCCGCCAAGCGATTCGTCGTGTTCCGGCATGATGTCTGGTAAAGCCGTACGGAGGACGTGTCTGAGCAGTTGTGTTGCGATGTGTGGCGAGTACGATGCGTCAAATGTTGTTGTGTCGGGAGTTTGGTCGTGGAGGGTCTCCACAGCAATCTCCCTCTGGCGCAGCATCGTTGGTCGTGTTGTTGGGTTTAACATTGCGCCACCTCGCTCAACTGCCGTCTTCCTTCCTATTCACTAAGATTTTTTAAGTGAATGGGCTTAATAAACTAGCGCGTTTTACCATCAACGATTGCATCACTGCTTACCATCAGGCGGGATTGCAGTCAAGCGCTAGTTTATAATTATAAAAAAAAAACTGTCCCATTATGGGCCTTAAATATCGGCAAAAATTATGTTGAAAATGCATGAATATTTTCCTTTTTATAATGCCCCGATTCTTCTAGATAGACCGATAAATTGTCCATGTTTACATTAAAGAACTTATTTTTATTGCTTTACAACACTTAGGTGCTGTAAGGTGCTCACTGATGCTTGTCAGCCATTATTGCCAAATCAGAGTCTATCTCGTCACTGTGATCGCAATCCGTTAAGAAATGATGCCAATAATGTGATAGGTCCTTTTTAGGTCGCACTTTTTAGTACGATTTTATCTTTATTTGTTCAGGTTCAATCTACAATGTGTGTCATAACAGACGAAAGATAATAAATAATAGTAATATTATTGTAGCCCACTATATTTTTAGTATTCTTAACTTAATATTCTGAAGGCCAAGTGCCGTAAGTACTAACAAAAATGCTTTAAGGCACAAAAGATATTTTTTAAACTAAAATTTTCATCATTTTACATAAACAGCAAGTGGTTTTCAATGTTTCACAAGAAGGTATTAAATTTACGTACAAAAACTGGCCTTCGGTTTTCAGCCAATCACAAATTCTAATTTTATTAACATAGTATTACATAAAAGATTTTTTTTATTTCCTAGCCTGTAGTAAAAATAACTCAATCGTAGTGAAAACCATATAAAAATACTAAGAATTATTTTCGTACTTAACATGGAGAATATCATAAATCCTCCTGCGCTTTTCCCAATTTATTTGGGCGCGACTAAGGGAACTCTTACCACAGAAGCGGGCAGCAGCGCTTTTCCTGTGGAATATTATGATATTCCACAGGAAAAGCGCTGCTGCCCTCTTACTACTGCGATCCCCAACCTGTCTGCCAAGCGTGGGGATTATGGCAAACCTCCCCAATGTAATGAAAACCTTGGGGGAAGCCTTTGTCCAGCAGTGGACCTCTATAGGCTTTTTTTTAATAATTAATCGTTGATGGTAAAGCGCACTAGTTTATTAAGCCTATTAACTTAAAAAACTTAGGAATAGGAAGGATGACGGCAGTTGAGCGCGGTGATACAATGTTAAACCCAAGACCAACACGACCAAACGATGCTGCGCTAGAGGGAGATTGCTCTGGAGACTCTCCACGACCAAACTCCCGACACAACAACATTTGGCGCATCGTACCCGGCACATATTGCAACACAACTGTTCAGACCCGTCCTCCGTACGGCTTCACCAGACATCATGCCGGAACACGACGAATCGCTTGGCGGACTTTGACTTTGGCTTGGCTGAAGAAGAACTTTGTAGTAAAGTGGGCGTTTATTAGTTATTTAAGCTAAACACTTTTTAAACACGACGCCTTGATATAACGCTGCCATACAGACATGGTAACTAAGTGTTTGTGGTAAGACCATGATAAGCACAGTAACCAACATAGATAATCTGCTCTATCGTATTCTGATTTTGCCATTCAGTATATTCTTGCTAAATTGGGGCAATATCACCCGCTGCATATAATTACGTGTATCACTCTAGGTACATTCCACGCTGCGTCACTCGGCTTGGCAATGTCGTGGTCGTCAATTGTCGGCTGTTGCAACCGATCACAGTTACGTGCGTTTGCGCAACCGTTGCATGCTCTGTTGCTGGTTGTTGATGTTGATATGATAGTGATTGATAGTGCTTTTTGTTTTGTTTTGGCGTGATAGGTATCTGTTAATAGCTTAGAATGTAAGGCTTATAAGGTGTTTGTGTATTATGATAATTTGGTGGTTTGATAAATTCCTTTGATAAATGGAACTG
This sequence comes from Sesamia nonagrioides, assembly GCA_017933935.1. Taxonomy (NCBI): domain Eukaryota; kingdom Metazoa; phylum Arthropoda; class Insecta; order Lepidoptera; family Noctuidae; genus Sesamia; species Sesamia nonagrioides. The sequence continues at coordinate 119,200 of JADWQK010000088.1, forward strand.
CGTCACAAGGAGCGTCTTACTGAGAAATTCTTAATTCAAGCATATTACAGAAGATGGATAGAAGGATAGAATGGGACTCACCAGAATATCCAGGTTTTCTCGCTCAGCCTGTTGCGTAGGGGCCCCCACGTTGAACACAAATCACATTGGTTTAAAGATGCACTCGCTAATTGCGGATTTATCTCATTTTGGTCTGATGCTTGATCGATGATTTAATGATGAATGTCAAGAGATTGCTTGCTGTCCATAGACTATGTATCCGGTCTTGAACCAGAGACAAGTTGCTGGTTGTGTTTTTAGTAAGTCCCAAATGGCACGGGATAAGCCAGATGTGCATGGAAGTAGGGAGTACATAGGAGGGAATCGGGAAATTAGAATATGCTTGACTTTAAAATGATTTCATGCTTTAACATAAGGAAAATGAGGCGCAATTTATTTAATAAAAAAAAGACTGTCTCCTTGGTCGCGAGCGCTTAGCTGAGCCTGAAGTCGTGGATTTGGTTCCCAGGTCGCATTCCCGGAATCTGAAATTATGCCTGGTAGATGGCCGACACGACATCACATTAGAAACCTCAAAAATAATAGTATTTCTCCACTATTTAATGGATGGAACCGTTGGGGTAAACGATTCCTCGAGTTGAGATCGCGTCTCTCGGCAAACGTAGCGTAGGACGCCCTTGGGCGAGATGGAGCGACGACATCAAAAAGATGGCTGGTAGTGGCTGGAGAGCCGCTCAGGATCGAGTTTGTTGGCGTGCCATGGAAAAAGCCCATATCCAGTAGTGGACGATTAGAGGCTGATGATGATGATGATGATGATTTAATGGATGTTATTATCTATACTAATATTTAAAGCTGAAGAGTTTGTTTGTTTGTTTGAACGCGCTAATCTCAGGAACTACTGATCCGTTTTGAAAAAATATTTTTGTGTTGGATAGCCCATTAATCCAGAAAGGCTTTAGGCAACTCCACGAGAACGAAGTCGCTGGCGGCCGCTAGTACATTATAAACCTTCCTCTTTAATCAATCTATCTGTTAAAAAAAACCGCATCAAAATATTTATTGCAAATTGTCTCGTTGAATGACGATTTGTCTTGTTGAAATCATACAAAGGGACATAGGGAAAGAGACAGTGACTTTGAAACATAGTGATAATTATTAAGATTAGTTTTTTTTTGTTTTAGTTGGGAAATCATCAAATGACCTCTTCCGCTCTGGGCCGGAACGGAAGGGCGTGTCAGACTTTTACTGACTAAAACCCACTCGTGTTCCTTCACTTGCCTCTGTGCCAGGGCCACGGTTTTAGTTATCGGTTTTTTAATTAGCGAATTAATTAATTTTTACTTTAAAATCTTATCTTTATATATATAATTCTACTGTACGTGTGTATGTCATTGAACTCCTCCTAAACGGCTTAACCGATTTCAATGATTTTTTCTGTATGCGTTTGAGTGGCGCCCTGGATCGTTTAGATTCACAAATCAGCCCGGCAGATGGCGCTGATTGCTTGAAAAAGCATGTGATCTCGGAAACGGCCCTAACGATTCCTCTAAAATTTGATATGTGGGGGTTTTCGGGGACGAGAAATCGATCTAGGTCAGTCTTATGTCTGCGGAAGCGCATGTTTTCGAGTTTTCTCTTTCGCAATATTTCACGCATAATATGGGCGCTAATTTCGCGCGGTTTGACATTGCGGCTGTGGCGTGGTTGATAGAGGTATGGTTCTACTCGCGATGGCTGGTGTTCCTCGGTTCAAACCCAGGCAGACTCAAGTACTTCTTTTTTTGTTTTTAGACAAGTTTATAGTTTTTTTTTTTTTGGTTTTTGGAGTTACTTAAAAAGAAAATTGTATAAAAGAATTGAAAGGGGAAAAAATAAAAATAAATATATATTTTTTTATTTAATTAAAATTGTACTTAAGAACTAAAAGAAAAAAAAAATAGAAATAAATAAATATTTTAAATTTTTTATTTAACTTTAAGAGACTGAAACAAGAGCTCTAGGGGTAGAGAGAGGTGTGTTAAATTTGTTACGAAATGTAGATGACAATGCTTTCCGTGGGTATATTCCTTAATCTGCTGTACGTGTGTACGCCACTGAAGTCCTCCTAAAGCGCTGGACCGATTTGAATGATTTTTTTATGCGTTTAGGTGACGCCCTGGATTGTTTAGATTCACAAATCAGTCCGGCAGATGGCGCTGCAGTCGTGTCTAGGTTATTTATCGTAAACGGCTGAACTGATTTGAATGATTTTTTTTGTTTGGGTTTGGGTGACGCTCTGGATGGTTTAGATTCACAAATCAGCCCGGCAGATGGCGCTGCAATCGGTGTATAGGTTATTTATCCTAAACGGCTGAACTGATTTGAATAAATATTTGTTTATACATTCAAGTGGGGGCCTGGAAAATTTACATTTACAAATCTGCCCGGCAGATGGCGCTGCAGTCGGTATCTAGGTTATTTATCTATACCTACTGCAACTAAACGGCTGGACTGATTTGAATGATTTTTTTTTGCGTTTGGGTGACGCCCGGGATCGTTTAAATTCACAAATCAGCCCGGCAGATGGCACTGCAGTCGGTATCTATGTTATTTATCCCTTACGGCTGGATCGATTTGAATGAATTTTTGTTTATACATTTTACTGGAAAATTTACATTCACAAAAAAGCAATTCGGCAGATGGTGCTGTAGTCGGTATTTAGGTTATTTATCTATACTGCAACTGTACGGGTGGACCGATTTGTACGATTTTTTTTTAATTTGTTCCTTTTTTTTTTATACCTAGACTATATTAATCACTCTGGCAACATATAGTAATTAATCAAACATCACAGGCGCTCCTGACTTTTTTTTACCTCATTTAAATCGTTTAGTTCTTCGGCAGTTAAATTAAGCTCTGAAAATGTTATTCCCTCAGAAGATGATGGTGACATTGTTGAGATGTATTTCCGTTTTAACAAGTAGTTTCTTCACTCGATTTTTTTTTTCCTTAGCCCTACTAATTCGTATTATTTGGCTCAAATTGTGACCGCATTTGATGCAAAACTTGAAGGTTTCAGCGGTTATTGTAAAACATTCGTCGCATCTTAACAAGTTTTTCGTGCAATTATTGATTATAACGAATTGTTTTCGAAAAATTGATGTTGTTTCAAAATAAAGAATCAAAATCAAAAAATCAAAATCAAAATTGTTTATTTCAAATTAACCAACAGTTGGTACTTTTGAATAGTCAATGTCGGTTAGTCCAAGAAAAGTGAAGCTATATAGCACCTTCCAAAGCGTAGATCTCTATGGAAAAGAACGTGCAAGAGACTCCATGAACACTCTTCTAAAATCATAATATGGATTACATATCTTCATTACATATTTCTGTTGCTTCTATCATGTGAGCACAATGTATAATTATAAAAATCAATGAAAAGATAGAAAATTAATTAAGCCCACTGGCAGCTAAGAGATGACCAGTCTGCACTGACGGCCCCCGTTCACGAGCATGACGCGCGCATTAGCCCCACTTAGCTCAACCATTGTGAAGGGAACCAAATTACCTAACAACACTTGCCACTGAATAATAATAATATTATTGATCTTTCCTTTCATACTTTTTAATACCTACCCTAACCGCTTGAAATATCAAATGCAGGACAACGTCTGCCGGGTCCGCTAGTTGGGTTATAAAAGTATAGCAATTATGAACGGTCTAAAGTGAAAAAAACTTCATATATATTTTTTAATCATGAAAAAGCCGACAAAAAGTTCCACCACTGGGGGGTTTAGAATCATGTACTGGATCCATGGTACTCGTTTGTTTCGTCGATGTCAGATACACCCTTTATAGCAATAATTATCAATAGAATAGCATTAATTATCGGTAGCTGTTAAGTAAATATGTACTTTATACTTAATATCAAATAAGGTAAACGTGGGTTTCTTCAAATAAATAAGTATTTTGCAGACCTATGCTAAAATGTTAAAAGCATTTATTTCCATAAAATCATATTAGGTATAACGTCTCAATTATTCGTCATCATAATATTGAATCATATAGATTTCTTTTTTCATTGAGAGCAGCGGTAGCTTAGCGATCGACCGCGACTTACAAGTTATAGTTCATAGGTTCGAAACCCCATCAAGCGCTTTACTTTGTGTAAAATTATCTCATCACCACTACTCGCAAAATATTGAAGGAAAACATAGTGATGAAACCGGCGAACCAAAAGTTCGGATACTTGTGGCATGTACAGTAAGGATCAAAAGTGAACTTTTGAACTTTATTGCAATAACAATAAGTGTCAAAAGTGGCACTCCACTTTTGACACTGGAATACATTAAACTACTTTTGAACACTTACTTTTGAACACTTTAAAAGTAGTACTCCACTTTTGACTCTTACTGTAACTACACTTGGCCGGCGTGGTAGATTACGACCCACAACCTCTCGCCGAGATGAGGCCTGTGTCCCAGGAGTGGAATCATCATAGGCTGGTTATAATATGACGATAGATAGAAACACGCCACAGAAAAACGCCATAAAAGCTATTTTTGATCTGATTCCATTTTCTTGTCCTTATACAACATTTTTTTTGTTTATATGCGAAACCCGAAACACGTGTTCAGTATTTTTAAGTAAAGAATCTATGTACAAAATTTCAAAAAGATATCATCAAAAACCACAAAGTAATGAGCCTATTATCCTACTTGGTTGTGCCAACAAAAATATGGTTCACGTTTCGTTCGAGCGGACGAGCCGGGCGCATTGTTACCTGTGGCGTCAGCTGAGCGCGGCATGCGCACGCGCACGCTCAGTAACCATACTGTAATAATTTCTAAATGTATTTGTGAAAAAATTTAACATGGTGTAAAAATGATTGGAATCGAATCGATTTAGTTGCTTATTCTGAACAAACTATATTCAGGTTTTACATAAATAAAAAATAACGTTGTATACGAAAGTCAAAAAGAAAAATATCTACTAACCTTTGTTACAGAGAAATCTACATAGGACTCGAAACAGTTTACAAACATTGCCATTAATGTACCTGAGGAAATCGTTCAATTTCAAACAACTTGTAAATTACAATCATACATAACGATACCAGTTGGGTAAGCCCTATGTTTGAAGACCAAAATCTTCAACCAGTGCGTCCTACCCGTCATGACTTACGGAGCCGAGACGTGGACACTAACGGTCAGACTAGTCCATAAGTTTAAAGTCGCTCAGCGCTATGTTGTGTGGGCTATGTTGGGCGTCTCTCTGAAGGACCGCATCAGAAATGAGGTGATCCGACAGAGGACCAGAGTTACCGACATAGCTGAGAGGATTAGCAAGCTGAAGTGGCAATGGGCTGATCACATATGCCGCAGGACCGACAACCGTTGGGGTAAACGAGTCCTTGAGTGGAGACCGCGTCTCGGCAAACGTGGCGTGAGACGCCCTTGGGCGAGATGGAGCGACGACATCAAAAAGGTGGCTGGTAGTGGCTGGCGGAGAACTGCTCAGGATCGAGCTTGTTGGCGTGCCATGAAAGAGGCCTATGTCCAGCAGTGGACGAGTAAAGGCTGATGATGATGATGAAGCCCTATGCACTATTAGTAGCAATTGGTTTTATTTTGGCAGCTTGACAACATTCACTGCGTTGTTTACGTTATTGACCTACCACATTTTTCGAAGATATGGAGCAATGGAGTAGCAATATGCTCATGGGCGTACCCAGCTTCTGGCCTCGGGGGCAGGTCAGGGCTAAGTTATAAGTATTTTTAGGGTAGAATCGTCATATATCTATACTAATAAAGGGTGTATCTGACATCGACGCACAAACTAGTACCATGGATCCAGTACATGATTCTGAACCCCCCAGTGGTGGAATTTTTCGTCGGCTTTTTCATGATTTCAAAAAAATATATGTAGTTTTTTTTCACTTTAGACCATTCATAATTGCTATACTTTTATAACCCAATAAGATTTTAAAGTAAAATTAATTAATTCGCTAATTATACAAAAAAGCGCAATGAAAACAAAACTAGAAAAACTATCTTATCACCTGATTTAATAGAGTTCACATCAGGGATCAACGTCATACCTCCAAACCCGCACGGCGGCACGCTTGCAACGTTCAAAGGTCGAGCCGACACATTTTTTTAAACACTGTGAATTCTGTAATCGGTCATTAACGACATAAATGACTATAATAATTTTATTAGTGGCATGCGGTATAGCCTTTTCGCGAAGTTTGCGTTACGGCTATGCATGTTTTTTTTTAATCGGGAAAAACCGACGCAAAATTCCACCACTGGGGGATTCAGAATCATGTACTGGATCCATGGTACTTGTTTGTGTGTCAATGTCAGATACACCCTTTATAAAGCTGAAGAGTTTGTTTGTTTGAACGTGCTAATCTCAGGAACTACTGGTCCAATTTGAAAAATTATTTATGCTTTGGATAGCCCATTAATCCTAGAAGGCTTTATGCTATATAACATCACCAATAGGAGCGGAGCATAACTAACTTCACGCGAACGAAGTCGCTGGCGGCCGCTAGTAAAGTAATAATTCAAATCAAATCAAATTATTTATTTGTCAGAATGTAGGTATACAGATATGGTTGTCAGAAACTTCAAAAATCAATAACTCAATAATAATTATGTCTCTTGGGACGGACTAAGGGATATAACTTTACTCGTACCAACCTAAGCCATAATCATAAAGCATAGTAAAAACAACACATGTTAGTTTCCAGTAAATCAATAGAACATAAGCTAATAACTTATGTTTTGCGTTATTTATGCATTTGTTCTTCAAACAACTGATTATTGTACAGACAACAGCACATCAAGCTGCTACAATCTGTCAGATTTCTTTATTACATTTTCAACTTTATCCATAAAGCAATAAGGCTCAAGGTTGGTTTGGATTTTTTGACAGTTTCGGGTAGGTTGACCAGCTGTCGTCCGTACAATCTCGTGTTCCTTTAGGTACCTACTTGTTAGAATATCTGGAAACGTCGCTAATTGTTCACCACATGAAGTATTCATACAACGTTTGTTTTGCCTAATGTACAATTGTTTGTTTCTTATATAAATATATATCGTAAGGTGCTAATACATAAAATCATCGTTATTATCTTACCCGTAATGCTAGATATGGTTACCTAGTCGCGAAAAAGCGAACTACGAACTCAGTGTCGCGGTGAGCAACGAAGAGCACTCGCAGTGTTGTTCACTTTATCGCGATAATGGATCCTTCACTGTTATGCTCTGGGCACACAGTTCCGATTCCCAAGTCAATTGTCTTATTTACTTTCTATTCACCTTACAACTTAGGAGATCACTATGACCTAAATACTACATAATCTGTGGATGGCAGTCGAAAACTGTTTTTAGTGTACCTCAATAGTCTCAACTCTGTAGTATATAGGCCATATCATCATCTCAGCGTATAGTCCCGGTCGCAACCGCGGCTTTCGCGTTGGAGCCCGGGGTCCGCTTTCCTACTAATACGCCTCCATTTCGCACGATCTCTGGCATCCCGTGGTGTGAGATTGTTGGCACGCATGTCATCTCTTACAACGTCAAGCCAGCACTTCTTTGGTCTACCTCGCTTGTTCCGGCCCGGCGGAGGCGCCATGGCAAGACATTTGTTACCCACGTAACATTAAGACGTGACCGTACCAGCGCAGGCGACTCTCTTGCAGTTTGTCTGCTATGTCACGGACACGGAGACTGCCACGGATGCAGGAGTTCGTGATGCGGTCGTTCCGCGTAACTCCACACATCCTCCGCAGCATGTTCATCTCCGTGACACGCAGCTCCTGCTTGTGTCGCTCAAGCACAGGCCACGCCTCACTGCCATACAGAAGGACAGTTCTAATGATGGTCTTATAGACCTGTCCCTTAAGCTTAACCGGCATTTTGGGGTCACAAATGACACCTGTCACCTCACGCCATTTTGCCCAAGCTGCGGAAATGCGTGCTTTAACGTCGCAATCAATATCGCCGGGCTGGAACTCTGTCATCAGTCAATATGACAGAGCTTTAGCGATGTGCAGCGCTGTAAGGCGCTGGACATACAGAAATGACGTAAGGCGCAGACGGGGCGCGGACATTTGTATCTACTGAGTCCCCCAACGATTGCAGCAGTGATGCAATCGTTGATAGTAAAGCGCACTAGTTTATTAAGCCTATTCACTTAAAAAACTAAGGAATAGGAAGGATGACGGCAGTTGAGCGAGGTGATGCAATGTTAAACCCAAGACCAACACGACCAAACGAAGCTGCGCTAGAAGGAGATTGATCTGGAGACTCTCCACGACCAAACTCCCGACACAACAACATTTGGCGCATTGTATCCGCCACACATCGCAACACAACTGCTCAGACCGGTCCTCCGTACGGCTTCACCAGACATCATGCCGGAACACGACGAATCGCTTGGCGGCAAGTCTTTGTCTGGTGGGTGGTAACTTCTGCCGGCAGCCGATGTTATGAACAAACTACATATATTCAGATTTCGAAAAACAAAAAAATAATGTTGTATATCTGAAACAGTAGTGTTTGGTGAAAATTTTTCATCAAACACTCTTGTTCCCATCACACTATTATTCTAATTGAGGTCACTGTGCTAAGTTATAATTCCCACAAACTTATTTCATTGTATTCTACTTCAGCCTTCATTTCTTTTGCTCGTGTTTTGTCTCCATTCATAACTGCCATTTCGCAAATCATTGTTTTACGTGAGTCTTTAATAAAATAATGTTCCATATTAGGGACCTTAGGTGGTAGTGAAAGAGATACCATGGTCCTTGGCACGGACAAGTGAAGGAACTCGGTTGGATTTTAGTCAGTAAAAGTCTGACACGAAGCATGTGAAGTTCTATTGGAAACCGATGGATATTATCGAAAAAAAAATTTAATTCATCATCATAAACCTTTTTTTCTCGTCCCACTGCTGGGCACTGGTCTACTCTCATACAGAGGAGGATTGGGCGTAATCACCAAGCTTGCTCAATGCGGGATGGCGATTTCAGACTATAAAGTCAGGTTTCCTCAAGATGTTTTCCTTCACCTTGACATCAGTCATTGGTGTCCAAGATATACTTAGAAAGTATCAACCTATAACTTAGAAAAGTTACATTGGTACATTGATGACCTGGAATCGAACCCACACACTCATACTTGTTACTGGTGGCTGGTGTTTTAACCACTAGCTGGTGTTTCATTTTATCAAATTTTAAATCATTCGATACTATCAATCATTCAATCAATCAAGAATGGTTGAAAAATAACAATCAGTTTTATTAGTTTTAAAGATTCACACTTGATATCGTATCCACTAGATAACATTATTTATCATTGCTTGTCGTCCTCCATGGCGCAGCGGTCAACACGCCTTCCTGTGACGTGGAGGCCCCGGGTTCGATCCCCGGCCAGGTCATGATGGAAAAACAATCTTTTCCTGATTGGCCTCGGTCTTGGATGTTTATCTATATCTGTATCTATTATAAATATAGTATCTTAGAGTTTATATCCCATAACACAAATCTCGAACTTACTTTGGGGCTAGCTCAATCTGTGTGATTTGTCCCTATATATTTATTATTTATTGCTTTCAGAATATGGGACTTCCTGGCGGAGCAGGCTCGACGTGGAACGACGGTCATCATCACCACACACTACATCGACGAGACGAAACAAGCACACAAGGTTAGCAAAACTGCCTTAATTTGTACCTTAGGATGTTTTAGAACTGTAAAAATCACCACATCACCACTACCTATACCTATAGGATGGATTTCGGAGAGTGTAAAAGGGAATTACGTGACTTAATTCTCCCATCTCCGTTCCATCATCGGACGACCCGTCGTACGGCTAGTATCCACCCTTACATTGTTAACACCACTACGATCCGGACGAAGCGTTTCGCCTTGTCTTTTATACTGCGTACATCGAAGGACTGGAACAATTTTCCGACGGCGGTATTTCCGCCTGACTACAATTTAAGTGTTTTCAAGGCTACAGTAAATAGTCTTTTTTTTATACAGTATGTTAAATAACAGAGGGCGTTCCCTTAAACTCGTTAATATATATCATTAATAGATTAAAATAAAAATATCAGCATAGAAAAATAAGCATAAAAAAATCCGAATAAAAAAAATTATAATTGAAAATTAACTTTGAAACCTCCTGTTTTAAATCAAAATAGTAGTCGTCATGTATAAATAAATTGCGACGTTGCTGTCTTTCATGTTCGCGTGTACAGTGTGTTTCTTTTACATGTCAATTTAAATTTTTTATTGAATATTTTCTTATTGGAAAAAATTTTAAAACATTTTGTTTTCGAATGGAAATATTTTTTTTAGCATGTATGTATGCTATACTATTTCGGGTTAACGGGAACGCCCTCTGTTAGTTAACATACTGTATATTATAAACTAGCGCTTGACCGCAATCCTGCCTGATGGTAAGCAGTGACGCAATCGTTGATGGTAAAGCGCACTAGTTTATTAAGAGCCTATTCACTCTAGCCTTGAGACACTCAAATTGTAGTCCGACGGAAACATTGCCGCTGGCAAATTGTTCCAGTTCCTCGTATGTACGCGGTATAAAGGAGGAGGCGAAATGCTTCGTCCGGATCGTAGTGGTGTTAACAACGTAAGGGTGGAAACCAGCCGTACGACGGGTCGTCCGCTGGTGGAACGGAGATGGGGGAATTAAATCATGCAAAAAAATAAAAAATGTAATGTCTCTTAATAAATTTTGCCAAATGTTCTTGTGTCGGGAGTTTGGTCGTGGAGGGTCTCCAGATCAATCTGTCTCTGGCGCAGGCGGATCGTTGGTCGGGTTTAACATTGCATCATCTCGCTCAGCTGTTGTCTTCCTTCCTATTCACTCAGTTTTTTGAGTGAATAGACTTAATAAACTGGCGCGCTTTACCATCAACGATCGCTTCACTACTTATATTGCTTTGGATTGCGATCAAGCGCTACTTTATAATTTAAAAAAAAAACCTTCAAAACGGTCTCTTGCAGAAAAATATCGTGAGACAACTATCTTGTCGTAGAACCAAAATATCGAAAATATTTGACCTCTACTTATCAACCCGCACATGCTGCGCGTTGTAGATGTATTTCAATAGTTAGCACATTACAGGCAGTCCTCGTACTTGTTGCATGGCATGTTAGATTCTCAAAATAAGGGACTTAAATCGAAACGACAACACAAGATTTCAACATTTAAAAAAAACTGTTTTTATAACCAAAAATCATCATCATCATCTCAGCGTATTATCCCAGTCGCATCCGAAACTTTTTCAGTTTGGAGTCTGGGGTCCGCTTTACCAGTCGTAACTGCTGATTTTCGCTAAACATCGATATTTTCCGTGAAGCGACTACCGTCTGACCTCCACAATCCGAATGAGATATCGGAGCATTGCAGTTAGACCATTTGTTGGACTTTTGAGGGCTGCAACAACCCGTAACGACTGCCATTAGATGTTCGTATGGCAACCGGTGCCAACAGCTTAACGTGCTTTCCGAGGCACGACCATTTATAATAAAAGATATGTACACTTTCTTATCAAAATTAAGTGCTTAGTAGCCGGGCCCGGATATTGACCTCGCGACAAGTAAATTCTCGTTGAGAAATCGAAACTATTGACGTATGTTTGAAGAATAGTGTCAAAATATTGTACGACGTAACTTGAAACTACGTAAGTCGAGGACTGCCTGTATATGCAGATAAAGGTTCTTCTTTTTTCAAGTTGAGATTCAACCTCAACTCTTGATCAATGACCTCTGTGGAATAGATACCACAATTTTGCCAATAACACGTGTAACAAATTAAAGAAATTCTTTGAAAATTTTATTTCGCAATAATTTCGGATATCGCCAATGACAGCTAAAAAGCGGCCACGTGAACCGTCTAGGAGAGAGATTTGAGGCAAAGTCATGATGTGGCCACTATGCTGCGATATTTCAATGTTCTTTATGAATTACCTATTTACTGAATGCACTTTTTACTACATAAATCACGCGCTTTTATTTAGTAAACGACACTATAAATAATTTTAAACGGCCAATGAAAAATGCGCGTGACACTCATCTTAGCTTTCCCGTCAAAAAAAAAACTGCAGATTAAGCAGGCTTTCAGAAACCCAGAGTAAGTCATTAAAATCGAATCTTACTAACCATGAATGAGCTGTAATAAAAAGTGTAAGGAACAATTAAAAACAATGATTGCGTTACATCCACCCATCGTAACAATGCGTTCATAATGAGCTGTTATTTAACAACCTTGAAGTTTTCTGTCATGGAAGTTTTTTTATTTGCGGTTTCATGACATCGTTGATAGAAATGCTTGAATTGTTTTGGCATGATTTCATCGATAGAAAATTAGCTGTATTTGGATCAGTGTAAGGTTGATTTTTAATCGCCAAATATTTCAAGCTTGGTTCCATAGTTATAGTTGATCATGATGATGAGTACAATGTTCCTTTTAAAAGTTATCCATTTAATACCGGATATTATGTATACACTCATAGCATACAGGATGCAGCACCTTAATTGCGTACCTAACACAGCATTATTATCAATTTAAATCATTTTGAAGTATATTGCTATTCCATTGCTCCGAATTTTCGAAAAATGTGTCTGCTCAACAACGTAAATAACGCAATGAATTATGAAACCCATTGCTACTGATCGCTTGTTACACAAATACCCTGCAGGTTGTCCGGTAATGGATGGATCCATTTTCTCGGTGGTAGGCAACAACATCAGCCGCCGGCATAAGTTACCACCCACCAGACAAAGTCTTGCCGCCAAGCGATTCGTCGTGTTCCGGCATGATGTCTGGTGAAGCCGTACGGAGGACGGGTCTGAGCAGTTGTATTGCGATGTGTACCGAGTACGATGTGCCTAATGTTGTTGTGTCGGGAGTTTGATCGTGCAGGGTCTCCAGATCATCCTCTGACGCAGCATCGTTGGTCGTGTTGTTGGGTTAAACATTGCATCACCTCGCTCAACTGCCGTCTTCCTTCCTATTCACTCAGTTTTTTTGAGTGAATAGGCTTAAAAAGCTAGTGCGTTTTACCATCAACGATTGCATCACTGCTTACCATCAGGCGGGATTGCAGTCAAGCACTAGTTTATAACTAAAAAAAAAAACCCTAGACTATTTTTTAATAGTTATTGTAAAAATATTTCTGAGAATTATTAAAGGTATTTTTCGTCGGCACAGCAAGCCGTGTTCTTCGTCACACCTCTACCATATGTAATGAAAACCCCGTCCGACCCATAAGGTTAATAAATGTTAGGTATACACATGACCAAATAAAATATGAAATTTTACATAATCATTATAGTAACAATACTAATGAATTTTAAAAGATTTTATTTAGGAATTATAAAAAATAATATTTATTTTTAAGGGTTTTTTTTTTAAGTTTAGCCCGGCTTTGTAGGCATTATTAGAATCAGTTAACAATAGGTACCTAACAATACCTTCACAGATCGGACAGGGTTTTCTTTACTACGACTTCAGGCTATACAGGTCCACTGCTGGACAAAGGCCTCCCCCAAGGCTCATTACATTGGGGTTTGCCATAATCCCCACACGTGGCAGACGGGTTGGGGATCGCAGTGGTTTGATATTCCACAGGAGAAGCTCTGCTGCCTGCTTCCCTGGTGAGAGTTTCCTTAGTCGCCTCTCGCACGGTAAACTCTGCTTGCGAGATGTAGAATTTGTGACATCAGTATGACGCGTTAACATGTGGTGTTTGTTGATACCGCTTTTCAGTTAGAAAGCTTCCCTTCAAACACAAAATACTCATTGAATCTTTCCCAACAGATCGGTTTACTTCGCGACGGTCAACTCTTAGCTGAAGATTCTCCAGAGGATCTCCTGAGGAAGTTCGACTGTGACACTCTTGAGGAGGCGTTCTTGAAGCTGGCGATGAGGCAGCATCAGTCGCCGCAGCGGCGGTCTAGTAAGTAAACGAAATGCAGGATAGTGGCCTTAATTTTTTCTTTTCCAACCTATAGAAAATTATTAAAAGCTAAGTCATAACATACATTGCAGGTAATACTGTCATAAAGTATAATGTTACCCTACTGATAACTGTTAACCTACTGATAAAATTAACCCCAAATCATTTTTCCTTGGGAATCAGGAAAGTTCATCGTTTTGGAGAGATTGTATGCACATAGTTTCTTTATTAGATTTTCAACTTTATCGTTAAGTTTTAAGGCCCAAGGTTGATCGGGAGGTATTTGACAGGAACGGGTAGAAACCTGCTGCCGTCCGTACCTTGTGCATACAAAGTTTAAATGTCTTTTCCCAGGCCGATTTTGAAACAGAAATTATAACCCTATAAACGTTCTCTGTGGGCATTGTCTAGAAGCCTTGTTGCCTTCATACGCTGAGAAAAATTAAAGTAATGTTTTGACTTTTAAATTCCAGCACTTACAGTGTCTCCGGACGTGATCCCTGATAGTGTCTGTAGCGGCGTGGACAGCCGCTACCACTCGCGAGATGACTTCCCCGCCATCACCTCCAGCACTGATGTGAGTTAGATTAGTACATCGTGATCTATCTATGACCGTGTCTATCAGAATCAGAAATATTTCATTTGTAATAAATAAGGGGCAGTGGTTATTTACATTTGAAGTTATAGTGCGCTAAGAACATATTTGGGGCCTGGGAGGAATCGCAAGATGCTCTTGGTATTTTTTGTGATTTGTCCAAGGCCTTTGATTGCGTACATCATGGTACTCTTATTAGAAAATTGTACCATTATGGTTTGAAGGACAGAGCTCTCGACCTTCTGACTTCTTATCTAAATAATCGAATTCAGAGGGTTGATGTTAATGGCAAGAGATCTTCAGGATCTGTGGTCACCATGGGCGTTCCGCAGGGCTCAATTATAGGTCCATTCTTGTTTTTAATTTATATTAATGACTTACCTCATCACGTGGGGAGTGTCCATTGGTTTAATGTAAATAACCTCCTTTTAAATGAAAAAAAACTAAAGTCATTAAATTTTCTACGCCAAATGTCAGGCAGCTAAGTACCAATGTTCAACTGAATGGAGTAGAGTTGATCCCTGTCGAGTCGACAGTTTTTCTTGGATTAACTATTGACGCCACGTTACAATGGGGTCCTCACATTGAGAAGCTGTCGGGTAGACTCAGTTCTGCCGCCTTTGCTGTTAAGAAAATTAGACAGATAACTGATGTGGATACAGCCAGAATTGTTTATTTTAGTTATTTTCATAGTCTTATGAATTATGGGATTCTTCTCTGGGGAACTTGTGCGGACATCAATACCATCTTTGTTTTACAGAAGAGGGCTGTTCGAGCCATTTACAACCTTGGTCCTAGAGATTCTCTTAGAGAAAAGTTCAAAGAGGTGAACATTCTGACTGTAGCTTCACAAATATTTTTATGAACATACATAAGATTTGAAAATCTTATGTATGTTCATAAAATATCTCGAATTTTAAGAAAATAAGCGATATTCATAATATAAATACCAGGAACAAACACAATCTTACTGTACATCACACTCGTCTCCACAGAGTAGGCAACTCGTTTATGGGTCAATGTATACACTTTTACAACAAGCTTCCCATGAACATTCGAAACTTATCCATTAAACGATTTAAGAACCATATAAAGGCCAAACTTTGCAAAAAGGGGTATTATAAAATCACAGATTATTTAGAAGACAAAAAAGCTTGGGACTGAGCTGCTCGCTCTGTTAAGCATTGTTATTTAGCAATATGCGTAATTATAAGGTAAATTATTGTAAACATTTTCATTTTTAATGTCTGGACTTAAAAAAAGATGATGATCCCTGAGTTTGTTTCAGCTATTTCTTCTCAGAGGTAGTCAATTAGGAAATGCCGGCTTCATCTAGTAACTAGTTAACAAAATAAAATAAAAAATAAACATGACGTGTAAAAGTGATCAGTGATCCTACTTGCTTAATAAACGATTTCATTTCATTTCATTTCATATGATCAGCCTATGCATACAAATACAAAAAATAAAATAATAAGAAAGAAGCTTATGTCATAAAATCAAAATAAATTGTTAAGTTAACGCCAAAATAATTCTGATTTAAATACAATATTGTCAAATAAGCAAATTACATAACATTATAAAAATGAAAAATGGCAGCTACCATACTAGTAGACACTGACAAAATGTACGGTGCAAATGTATTGCCAAAAAACCGCGTGCAATAGCGCACAAAGATTACTCACTCTAAAAATTTGACCTTGGTAAATTTTTTTCACGTTTTCTAGGGGTCAACACCTTTTTTTTTCCTTGTTGGAAATCCTCAATGGATGTCCGCCGCCCTGGGGTGGGCGACGGAGTCTGTCAGACTTTTACTGACTAAAACCACCCCGGTGTCTCCGGGGCCGCGGTAGTCTAAATTCTTCCACACCCTCGTGCTGGCCCGGTCTGTCCGGGCCTCGTCCCCTGCCCGTGCAGGGGCGTGGGGTGTGGTAGTGGGGTGTTAAACTACCCCGTGCATCGCCTCTGAGGCGCGTGCCGCCACTCGCGCGCGCCTCCGCTTCGGGGTCCATCGAATAGGGGACTTCCCCGTGTCCCTCGCCCCTAGACCCATTCATGGGGGGCGGATGAGGGCGTTATCCACCCATCCTCGGCGCCCGGTGCGTCTTCTGCGGACCGGGAAGGGAGTTAAGATCTCCCTCTCCCGTTCCGCAGCTTCTTTCTGCGACATCACGTCCTCGCAGGAGGACACCACTGCGTCCCACAACTCTGCGCTACCGACCATCCTCCGCACTACTGCCGGCAGCATCAGGTCGCCTAGGGGGCAACCCGTAGGCCAGAAGCTGGGTACGCCCACTAAGTTAACTTAACTGCTATTTGAACACCTTATTATAATATTTAGACATTGAAGTACACGTTCACCTGGCCGTCATACGAAAACGTGCCCAAAAGACTGTGCCACATTGAATGGAAATGCTAATTCTTCGGTCACGTCAATATATTAGTTTTATTAATTAATTATTAATTAAATAAATTGAACTGAAGGTATCATAATAGAAATATCTTCAGCGAATCTATACTAATACTAGCGGACCCGGCAGACGTTGTCCTGCATTTGATATTTCAAGCGGTTAGGGTAGGTATTAAAAAGTATGAAAGGAAAGATCAATAATATTATTATTATTCAGTGGCAAGTGTTGTTAGGTAATTTGGTTCCCTTCACAATGGTTGAGCTAAGTGGGGCTAATGCGCGCGTCATGCTCGTGAACGGGGGCCGTCAGTGCAGACTGGTCATCTCTTAGCTGCCAGTGGGCTTAATTAATTTTCTATCTTTTCATTGATTTTTATAATTATACATTGTGCTCACATGATAGAAGCAACAGAAATATGTAATGAAGATATGTAATCCATATTATGATTTTAGAAGAGTGTTCATGGAGTCTCTTGCACGTTCTTTTCCATAGAGATCTACGCTTTGGAAGGTGCTATATAGCTTCACTTTTCTTGGACTAACCGACATTGACTATTCAAAAGTACCAACTGTTGGTTAATTTGAAATAAACAATTTTGATTTTGATTTTTTGATTTTGATTCTTTATTTTGAAACAACATCAATTTTTCGAAATCAATTCGTTATAATCAATAATTGCACGAAAAACTTGTTAAGATGCGACGAATGTTTTACAATAACCGCTGAAACCTTCAAGTTTTGCATCAAATGCGGTCACAATTTGAGCCAAATAATACGAATTAGTAGGGCTAAGGAAAAAAAAAATCGAGTGAAGAAACTACTTGTTAAAACGGAAATACATCTCAACAATGTCACCATCATCTTCTGAGGGAATAACATTTTCAGAGCTTAATTTAACTGCCGAAGAACTAAACGATTTAAATGAGGTAAAAAAAAGTCAGGAGCGCCTGTGATGTTTGATTAATTACTATATGTTGCCAGAGTGATTAATATAGTCTAGGTATAATAAAAAAAAAATGTATCAAATTAAAAAAAAATCGTACAAATCGGTCCACCCGTACAGTTGCAGTATAGATAAATAACCTAAATACCGACTACAGCACCATCTGCCGAATTGTTTTTTTGTGAATGTAAATTTTCCAGTAAAATGTATAAACAAAAATTCATTCAAATCGATCCAGCCGTAAGGGATAAATAACATAGATACCGACTGCAGTGCCATCTGCCGGGCTGATTTGTGAATTTAAACGATCCCGGGCGTCACCCAAACGCAAAAAAAAAATCATTCAAATCAGTCCAGCCGTTTAGTTGCAGTAGGTATAGATAAATAACCTAGATACCGACTGCAGCGCCATCGACTCAGCGCCGGGCAGATTTGTAAATGTAAATTTTCCAGGCCCCCACTTGAATGTATAAACAAATATTTATTCAAATCAGTTCAGCCGTTTAGGATAAATAACCTATACACCGACTGCAGCGCCATCTGCCGGGCTGATTTGTGAATCTAAACCATCCAGAGCGTCACCCAAACCCAAACAAAAAAAATCATTCAAATCAGTCCAGCCGTTTAGGTGCAGTAGGTATAGATAAATAACCTACATACGACTTGAACGTAAAAACAAAAATTCATTCAAATCAGTTCAGCCGTTTACGATAAATAACCTAGACACGACTGCAGCGACATCTGCCGGACTGATTTGTGAATCTAAACAATCCAGGGCGTCACCTAAACGCATAAAAAAATCATTCAAATCGGTCCAGCGCTTTAGGAGGACTTCAGTGGCGTACACACGTACAGCAGATTAAGGAATATACTCACGGAAAGCATTGTCATCTACATTTCGTAACAAATTTAACACACCTCTCTCTACCCCTAGAGCTCTTGTTTCAGTCTCTTAAAGTTAAATAAAAAATTTAAAATATTTATTTCTTTCTATTTTTTTTTTCTTTTAGTTCTTAAGTACAATTTTAATTAAATAAAAAAAAAATATATATTTATTTTTATTTTTTCCCCTTTCAATTCTTTTATACAATTTTCTTTTTAAGTAACTCCAAAAACCAAAAAAAAAACTATAAACTTGTCTAAAAACAAAAAAGAAGTACTTGAGTCTGCCTGGGTTTGAACCGAGGAACACCAGCCATCGCGAGTAGAACCATACCTCTATCAACCACGCCACAGCCGCAATGTCAAACCACGCGAAATTAGCGCCCATATTATGCGTGAAATATTGCGAAAGAGAAAACTCGAAAACATGCGCTTCCGCAGACATAAGACTGACCTAGATCGATTTCTCGTCCCCGAAAACCCCCACATATCAAATTTTAGAGAAATCGTTAGGGCCGTTTCCGAGATCACATGCTTTTTCAAGCAATCAGCGCCATCTGCCGGGCTGATTTGTGAATCTAAACGATCCAGGGCGCCACTCAAACGCATACAGAAAAAATCATTGAAATCGGTTAAGCCGTTTAGGAGGAGTTCAATGACATACACACGTACAGTAGAATTATATATATAAAGATATGTATAAAGCTGAAGAGTTTGTTTAAACGCGCTAATCTCAGGAACTACTTGTCCGATTTGAAAAATTCTTTTTGCGTTGGATAGCCCATTAATCCAGGAAGGCTTTAGGCTATATAATATCACGCTGCGACCAATAGGAGCGGAGCATAACCAACTCCAAATCAAGGTATAAAAATAATCAGAAACCTTTGTCCTGTCTTTCAAAATATTAATTACTTAATCTCACTTTTCAGGTTCTAACAAAGAAGGAGAAAAGTCCAAAGGATAGCAAGAGATTGACAAAGTGTAGATATAAAGCCGTCTTTATCAAGAGTATTCAGCAATTCTCTAGGCATCCTGGGTAAGTCATACATCCAGAAATCCATTCCCTTTATTTTCTAAGAACTTCTTGTTGGACGAAAACGACAAAGAAACTTAGTTCGTGTATGGGTCTACCATCATCCCTGCTCTAATAGCAAGCTGTATAGGCTTTGCAGAGTCTATATTCCAGAGGGCGCAGATTAGTAGCAATCGCTTTCATCATCATTGTCATCTCATCATCATCATCTCAACGTTAAACCCAGTCGCATCCGAAGCTTTTTCAGCTATACTTCGATATTGTTCGTGAAGCGACTGCCGTCTGACCTCCACAACCCGAAGGCGATGTCGAAGCATTGCAGTTAGACCAATTGTTGGACTTTCGAGGGTTCCAACAACCCGTAAAGACTGCCAGTAGATGTTCATATGGAGACCGGGAACAACGGCTTAATGTGCTTTCTGAGGCACGACTAGACCAGTGCAATATTCATATTCATGCATAAAAATATTTTCGATGGAAACCGCGCCTCCTTGCGCAGCGGCCGCGTTCGCTATCTCTACGCTACGGAGGCTGTCAATGTCATCATCATAGTCATCTGTCTAGCGTTTTCAACTTCGTTAGAGTCAGCTTCCTGTCTAACAGGATACAGCTGAATATCAGTATTTTACATGGAGTGACTGCCGGACGTCCACAAGCCAGTTATTGGGTCCTTCGGTACTTTTTAGTAAAACTGCCCCCTAATCGGCGAACACATTTCTGGACCGAACGGACCAATGGGCTGGCCGAACGATCCCAACTAGTCGCAATCATTTGACAAAAATGTGTTTGCTGATTAGGGGGCTGGTTGTTAAACTTTCGGGCTCTTAACGACGACTGTCAAAGTTCCTCCAATAACAGCTTGGACCTCCGGCATAGCGTACTTTTCAAGGCATACTCCTCCATAGCTTGTACCCTTTTTTATTTTTTCTGGATGGGAAATCATCAAATAACTTCTCCCGCTCTGGGCGGAGCGGAAGAGCGTGTCAGACTTTTACTGATTAAACCCACCCGTGTTCCTTCACTTGCCTGTGCGCCAGGGCTACGGTTTCTTTTTTAACCAACCCGCAACCCTGACTCAGGAGGCATCGGTCTCAAATGACATATTAACATGAAATATGATGTAGGGATGCAGTACCAGGCTTCCTTCACTCGCTCGTCCTTTTTTTGTTTGAGTGGGAGATCATCAAATGGCCTCTCCCATTCTGGCTCGTACCTTAAATTTTTACTTATGAAAAAGGTTGCCTGTAAAATATCGGTCTTAGCGATAAGACCGCCCATTGTGTCACCCTTTGTAAAATCTTTATATTCATGTTCTGTGATCTATATGCTGTACATAATAAAGAGTAGTTCTATTCTATGAAGAGCCTGCTAGTAATATAAAATATTTTCTTTTCCAGCGGTCTTATCTTCTCCGTGCTGTTCCCCATTATCCAAGTGGTGGCGTTCTTCGCAGCAGTAGGTCACGATCCACGGGATCTGCACATCGGTGTAGTCAACGAAGAAGCCGCGTTCTCACCACGTAAGTAGATTCAAAATTTTATTTCAATTAATCCATTTAAAAGCACTTTGAATTGACAAAAAATAATCCTTACTACTTAATATTATAAATGGGAAAATGAGAGAGCGGAACAAACAAACAAACTCATTTTCCCATTTATAATATTCAAAGCAATCAGTTCAGTAGTTACCTACTGAACTGATTGCTTTGACATTTTGTAGATGTAAAGAGTGAAGTCCGGATTAAATAATAGGGTACTTTTTATCCCGGAAAAATTTGATATACCTACCCGAGGGAAATCTAAAAAGCGCAATATAACCGAACTCCACGCAGGTGAAGCCGCGGGCGTAAAGCTAGTATTAAATAGTTCGTCAGACAATAATTGAACCTAGTTGGCTATTTTAAAAAGTAGATTTCTATGGACAAGAACGGGCAAGAAACTCCAAGGATACTCTTTTAAATCGAGATATTGTTACGGGCTAGGGGTATTAAAGTGCCGAAGACGAAGACGAAAAAATGACGAAGTATATTTCCAACGAACTTTCGTTGCCAATATACTTCGAGGCTGTACCTACAGCCCATGGTAGGCAATGACAAGTAGAACGTAGCTGATGTCGCACCGAAGTCTTTCCTTATGTTCATGAAGTCCGTGCAGTACACAGTCAACAATACTCCAGAAGTCACCCGGCGTAGTCCTCAAAGTTCTTAATGTAGTTGTCGCTGTACATGTTCTCGATTATCGCTTCTTATTTGTCGCTTGTTTCGCTTCGATAGTAAAATGCAGATTGACTCATCCGCTGAGTCACGCCGCTTTTTATATGCAAGCACGTCGAACATCCCAGATCTGTCTAGAAGTAATAATAATAGCGCTTAATTTCGAGTACGTTCAGCAGGTACTTCACAGGAGTAACACTCACACTTTCCAGTAATTTCGATGTAAACCCATAGTTGTCAATATTGATGAAACCTGTACTGTTAGATAGATCACCTTAAGCCTAGCAATGTATTATAGATAAAATAAAAAAAAAACAAAATCAAAGCATTTATTTCAAATAAACCAGTTACAGGCACTTTTAAATTGTCAGAAGGTCGCTCAGTCAGTAAGATGAAGCTAGTCGCCCATTCCAAAGAGTAGGTACTTATGGAGAAGAACGGGCAAGAAACTCCATGGACACTCTTTTAAATTAATAATAATAATAAAATTATTTACTCAAAGAGAGACTGTAGTAGGTACACATGGTTAAAAAAAAGTTTCTTACAAAATATGTTGGGTATTCTACAATCAAGTGGGTGAAGCACTGTTCTTCTAGCTAGGTTACAGAATAACCTGTGTTAAGGAGAAGCAGTCTCGTTCCACTGTGCTTAAGGTACAAGTATATAACATGATATTGTATAGTACTTGTGCTGACACTACTATTTTAGCAGAATTAATTAAATATTGTGAGTAAATACTACTTTTAAATTGTATACAAATCTTGCTTAAATTATTAAATGCAGGTGTGTTATGTAAATGAATGTGAATGTGTGTAATGGTGTATGTGTGCGTTTATGGGTTTAAGTGGTACGTGTGTGTATGTATGTGTGGTGTATGTACAGCTCAGAGCTATTGATACAAATATTTGATGACATCATTCATGTTGAAATCAACCGTGTGAGAACGATGCAGAAATATATTGTACGTCTGATCGTACCTCTACAAAGCCTAGGTTTCAAGCTATAGGGTTACGTACGACATGCCACGCAATATAGAACCTTATTCCATTGACATAAGGTGCATTCGTAATAATAATATCAATAGGACTAATCGTGGTCCTCATATTTGATTTCAGTCGGACTAGATATATGCAGAAACACAAGCTTAATAACGACAATACGTAACGAAGACGAGTCCTGTGACTTCTACATGCTGAGCTGCTGGTTCTTAGAGGAAATGGAGAAGAAGATGCTGTTCCAGGTATAGTTGACCTTCTTTGATAAGTCTTCTTCTTAAGATGCCTGTTCACTCATGCTTTGGAGGTAGATGGGTGCTTTGAGGGTAGTTCCAATACACTTTAGTGGTAGAAGTAGACTTACAAGAGTGAACAGGCGTCTTCTGGGCACGATCGTTCCATCATAGACACACAATATACTGCTGAATTTGGGCATCTTTAATGAAGAAATTTGTGATAATAAAGGAAAAAAATTGCATTGCTGATTGTGATGGTGATTTGATGCGGTAACTTCAACACCGCTAAAAAGATTGTAAATAAAGAATTAGCTTGAGAGATTCTCTATCAATCTCACCCTGAAAAGTCAGGTGAAGTGACCTGCCAATCCCTTGCAATACTTAGAATGACACTCCACTCTCACATCAACTATGTATTCACGCTGAAATGGTCACAGAACCGCACTACCACCGATCTCATCATCATCTCAGCGTTAATCCCATTCGCATCCAAAGCTTTTCAGCTTTGGAACCTGGGGTCCGCTTTACCAGTCTAACTGATTTTGGCTAAACTTCAATATTTTCCGTGAAGTGACTGCCGTCTGACCTCCAGAACCCGAATTCGATATCGAAGCATTGCAGTTAGACAAATTGTTGGACTTTTGAGGGCTCCTACAACCCGTAACGACTGCCACTAGATGTTCGTATGGCATACCAACTTTCCGACACAATCGTGAGGCAATTGCCCGCCAGACAAAACACCATCTGGGCGGAGGATCCTCCCCTTTTCTATGGCGAATGATTGAACTTTACACCCTGTCCCATACCTTTATACTATTCACGGCTTGCTTCAAGCTGACTTCTTCGAAATTTTAATGATGTGATTTTCTCAATAAGAACAGCCACATTTGGGCTGGTGCTGCCAGGTGTCACCTGGCCACTTTGGATCCAGTGGAGAGACGTGCAAAGAGGCTGATTGGTGACCCTGATCTAACTCTAGTTGGTCTCCAAAGCCTAGAGCACAGGCGTAGAGTAGCCCGTCGGTGTTCTAAAGGATTCATTTCGGGGAGTGTGCGATGGAATTGCATGATTTAATTCCCCCATCTCCGTTCCACAAGCGGACGACCCGTCGTACGGCTGGTTTCCACCCTTACGTTGTTAACACCTCTACGATCCGGACGAAGCGTTTCGCCTCCTCCTTTATACCGCGTACATCGAGGGACTGGAACAATTTGCCAGCGGCGGTGTTTCCGTCGGACTACAATTTGAGTGTCTTCAAGGCTAGAGTGAATAGGCTCTTAATAAACTAGTGCGCTTTACCATCAACGATTGCGTCACCGCTTACCATCAGGCAGGATTGCGGTCAAGCGCTAGTTTATAATATAAAAAAAAAAAAAAAAAAGAAGGCTCCATGAAAAATCGTTAATCGTGTAAAATTTAGATTTTTCTCTAAAATTCGATGAATTCGTAAAGAAAAAGGTATTGCCACTCAAAAAAATAATATGTATGTTTTTGAGTGGCAATACTTTTTTCTAACTTATCTAAAAAAGAATATGTGTGCCTTTTGTCAAATGTAGACGCCATTCAACACATCAGAAGAAGCGAAACTAGCGGTATCTACCGGCAAGCTGTACGGAGCGCTGCACTTCTCCAGGAACTTCAGCTCCGCGCTGGCCAAGAGGATCGCGGACGGGGAGGTGGACGACGACATCGTGGACGACAGCAGTGTCAGCGTGTGGCTGGACATGACTAGTGAGTCAACATTTATCTTAAGAGGAGACTCTTCTTCTTCTTCAGCCTATAGATGTCCACTGCTGGACAAAGGCCTCCCTCAAGGCTTTCCACGCTGACCGGTCTTGTGCTACCCGCATCCATCGGCTTCCCGCGACCTTCACCAGGTCATCGGTCCACCTTGTTGTCCCTACGCTGCGTCTCCTAGTACGTGGCCGCCACTCCAGAACCTTACTGCCCCATCGGCCATCGGTTCTACGACCAATGTGCCCTGCCCACTGCCACTTAAGTTTAGCGACTCGCAGAGCTATGTTGGTTACTTTGATTCTTGTGCGGATCTCCTCATTTCTGATTCGATCACGCAGAGAAACTCCGAGCATAGCTTTCCTCTAGACGCCTCTAGACGCGAGACGACGTGCCAAGGAATTTGAAAAATATGTATTTGAAGAAACTATTGCTGTCGCGCCGCTTCCAACCTCTCTCTGTAAAGTGCGAAAGGGACAGTTGCAACTCGGGCTGATTTTACCTACAAAACCATTGGCCAAAATACATTTCGTATTCAGCTGTTTTCTTTTTCAAAACACGACAGATCTCAATTATTTTTATATCAAAAGTTAGAGGATGAGTATACTATGCCTCTATTATTTTCTTTTTTGTCAAAAACTTATCAAATTTACCTAATAGTCGTCTGAACATCGCGGTAAAAATGTCTTATTTTTCGGAACTTTCAAATATCATATTTCCTTTACTAATTAGGTTTTCGAAAAAATCAAATAATAGGGGCACGTATAATTAAGGTTTAAAATCCATACTAATATTATAAATGCGAAAGTAACTCTGTCTGTCTATCGGTCTGTCTGTCTGTCTGTCTGTCTGTCTGTCTGTTACGCTTTCCCTCTTAAACCTCTCAACCGATTTTGATGAAATTTGGCACAGACAATCTTTAGACCCCGAGAAAGAACATAGGCTACCTTTTATCCCGGGAAAATTTGATATTCCCGAGGGAAATCTAAAAAGCGCGATATAACCGAACTCCACGCGGGCGAAGCCGCGGGCGGAAAGCTAGTTGTAAATAAAAATAATTGTTCTAAAAGCGTTATCCACGAAGAAAACAGCGGAATACGTAAGTACGGAGAAAACGTCAATAGAGTCCCCTCTTAACATTGTACCATATTATACCAAATGTTATTAAAATTGGTCCAGCGGTTTGAGCATGATGAACCAACATGCAAATCATGCCATCACAGCGGTCCCTCTCAGAATACCAGCGCTTCGATTCTGATTTTTGGTTACTTTTTCTATCTAACTGCTGATTTTGGCTAAACTGACTACTATTACCCAACCTAACTTCGCCACTGCAGGACAAAAGTCCGTTTTCATACAGAGAAGGCACTCTTGCTAAAGACGGGTTGACAATATTATTTATTTTTATTTTATTAAAACTTCATGCACAATGAAAAAATTGCACAATGGCGGACTTAATGCCTTAGGTATTTTCTACCAGTCTACCTTAAGGTGATGCAGAGACAAAACATGGTAGGTGCAAGGATATAAAAGAGAAATTAAAAGAGAAACACAAAAAAAATATTATAATAAATACATAAATACATACATACAAAATATAAACAGTAGAGAATATTAGACTGGTCATCATCATTATCATCTCACCGTTAATCCCAGTCGCATCCGAAGCTTTTTCAGCTTTGGAGTCTGGGGTCTGCTTTACCAGTCTAACTGCTCATTTTGACTAAACTTCAATATTTTCCGTGAAGCGACTGCCGTCTGACCTCCACAGCCCGCAGGCGATATCGAAGCATCGCAGTTAGACCAATTGTTGGACTTTTGAGGGATCCAATAACCCGTAACAACTGCCACTATAGTTGAGCCAAATTCGATAACGAATAGAGGTAAACAAACCGTTGCTAGGCAACGAGTAGTTTACGCCTAATAGACAGATGTTATCAACCTTTTCTACATATATGATTTTCATAAAAGTAATAATCCTACTTCCTACTAATCTAAACAGTTTATTTATGATTTGCATAGAACGCTTAACCTATTTGAATGAAATATGACATACATGTAAGCTAAGTTCCTAATAAGTTATTTTTTTTGATACATATATATTATAATTAGTCCATTTTTGAAATATTACAATGCATGTGTTATGTAGTTGATTTAAAAGTAATTAAAATACGCAAAATTGTATTGACAAATGCCTCAACCTTATTCATTGGTTGAATTCCACAAAATGTGTTTTATATCTGGATTTCATCCATCTTTCTTTTTTTGTAGGGCTATCACGTAAAATTAATGTCGACTTTTTAATGTTTTTTTCGAAATACCAAGTTACTATGCATGTTATTTTAGTGATTCTGTTGAAATATGCTGCAATAAGGATTGTTAATAAATAGTTAGCATGTAAAAGTCGATAATCATGTAAATAACAGGAGATTTGTAAAACGAGAGTTGTGATAACCCTAAATTGGTTTGTTTACCTGTATTCTTTATGGAGCTTGGCGGGAATATAGATGTTCGTATGGCAACCGGGACCAACGGCTTTTCCGAGGCACGACCAGACCAGTACCAATATACATATTTATGCATACAAATACACTGCGCTGGGATCGAGTACGCGTCTCCTTGCGCAGCGGCTGCGTTAGCTAAGAGCCTGTCTTATTGTTTATAATTCAAACACACACACATTCACAAACTTTCGCCTTTATATAATATCATATATATATATATATAATATCAGCGTGTTATCATTCTCCGCAGACCATCAGATCTCAAACTTCATGAAGACTCAGCTCCACAAGGCGTATGAGAGCTTCACGAAACGAGCCATGATTGCTTGCGGCCGGCCTGAGAACTTAGTACAGGTATGAAATATTACTGGTATTAATCATCATCATTATCAGCCTCTACTCATCCACTGCTGGACATAGGCCTCTTCCATGGAACGCCAACAGGCTCGATCCTGAGCAGTTCCTCGCCAGCCACTACAAGCCACCTTTTTATGTCATCGCTCCATCTCGCCCAAGGGCGTCCCACGCTACGTTTGCCGAGACGCGGTCTCCACTCGAGGTCTCGTTTACCCCAACGGTTGTCGGTCCTGCGGCATAAGTGACCAGCCCATTGCCACTTCAGCTTGCTAATCCTCTCAGCTATGTCGGTGACTCTGGTCCTCTGTCGGATCACCTTATTTCTGATGCGGTCCTTCAGAGAGACGCCCAACATAGCCCGCTCCATATCTCGCTGAGCGACTTTAAACTTATGGACTAGTCTGACCGTTAGTGTCTACGTCTCGGCTCCGTAAGTCATGACGGGTAGGACGCACTGGTTGAAGATTTTAGTCTTCAAACATTGGGTTATGGGCGACGAAAATACCCGACGAAGTTTACCAAATTGGTATTAATAACTATTATTATTAAAACTGGTATAAATAACTATTATTATTACTATTGTAGCGGTATCTACAAATGCCACATACGAACAAAGCGTCATACTGACGTCACACGAGAATTCTACATCTCGCAAGCAGAGTTTAGCGTGCAACTAGCATACAGAGTGATGCTGACAATACGACAATAAATGAAAACACGAACAATGCTGGTTCATAGGAATACTCCTAAACCATAGAAAAAAACCTAGCATCAAAAATAAAAAAATGGACATTTCAAACAAACTCAATCGCATAAAATTGCAAACGGAATAGAACATCCTTTAAAAATATTGGTTCACTGACCTCCGATCGGCGACAGCGCGATCCTGTATCGACTTGCTTTTTTCGCGCCATTATTATTAAAGTTTAGTACCGCTGGATGCGGCGGTCATCAACCTGTAAGCGCTTCCTTATCTTATTTGGTTTTATCTATTTTTACTACTGCAGGATGCGGCGGTCATGTCAACATGTACATCATGTAGAAAATGTGAAAATAGAAAAATAATTTCCTGTGACTAAAGTAATGGACATATTTATATGATTTTTTATGAGTAGATTGAGAATGTGTTGAGGTACACGATGTTTAATTTAGTGTCGTATTGTCATCACCACTCTGTATACAACTTCCCGAATCATATATTGTTCAAAGACCGTGTTTCTAATTTGCTGTTATGTGCGTTAGATTCCAGTGCACTTCGAGAAGCCAGTGTTTGGTAAGAGTGAGCCCCAAGTGGTCAGCTTCATGGCGCCCGGGATCCTCATCACGTAAGTTATAAATACCTTTCTATGCAATGCCATCCTTTTTTGGATGGGTAATCATCATTTGACCTCTTTTGCTCTGTACCTTAATTTTTTGCTTACTTACCCACCCGTGTTCCTTCACTTGCCTTTGCGACGACCAGGGCCACGGTTTCTATTTTAACCAACCCGCAATCTTGACCCAGGAGACATCGGTCTTCGTGGACCCCGTCACAATTTGCTGACATTTCTTTAAGAGGGGGTGCTGAGTCATTTGAAAAATAGGTACTAACCGCCGCTTCTAACCTCTGCCCGTAAAGTGCGAAAGGGATAGTTGGAGCTCAGGCTGATTTACGTACAAAAACATTGACCAAAAGTCGTATTTCACTGTTTTCTTTTTCAAAGCACGGCAGATCTCAATAATGTTTAAATCTAAATTTAGAGGAAGAGTATACCTATGCTTCTATTATCTTTTTTGTCAAAAACTTATCACGTTTGTCTTATAGTCGTCTGAGCATTACGGTAAAAATGCGCAATTTTTCCAAATTTTGAAATATTAATACAATTTTAGAAAAAAATCAAATGATAGGGGTGTAAATATAATTGCTCTAAAAGTGTTATCCACGAAGAAAACAGCGGAATACGTCTGTATAAAGAAAGCGCCATTAGAGGCGACCGTGAAACACAACGCGCCGTCGACTTGGGCCTGCACCCTTATTACGTAACAGTCTATTATTATCAATTGAAATCATTCTGAAGCCAATTGCTAATCCATCGCTCCATATGTTCGGAAACTGTGCTGCTCAACAACGTAAATAAGGCAGACACACTGCTAGACATGGGCGCACCCAGCTTCTGGCCTAGGGGTGGGCGAGTCATGCCTAGGTGGGCAAGTCAGGCCTAGGAGTGGGCGAGTCAGGCCTAGGGGGCAAGTCAAGCCTAGGGGGCAAGTCAGGCCTAGGGTTGGGCGAGTAAGGCCTAGGGGGCAAGACACGGTTAGGGGTGGGCGAGTCGGGGCTGGGGGGGGGGCAAGTCAGGCCTACGGATGGGCGAGTCCGAGGAAAGGGAAGGGGCAAGTCAGGCCTAGGAGTGGGCGAGTCCGAGGTTGGGGGGAAGGGGGCAAGTCAGGCCTAGGGGTGGTCGAGTCCGAGGTTGGAGTACAAGTCAGGCCTAGGGGTGGTCGAGTCCGAGGTTGGAGTACAAGTCAGGCCTAGGGGTAGGCGAGTCAAAGGTGGGGGGGCATATTTTTAAAATAATCTTTGTGTGCACTGTATTTTGGCAAATTACACCGTACATTTAGTCAGTGTCTACTGCGTGGTTTATTTAAAAGTTAGAGATAAGTCCTCGTTTATACTTTTTTTAGTAATCAAGGGAGGTCATACATGTTCTGTGAGATTTCCAGGGGAGCAGTTAATCAATTTACTACTCCCCTCCCCTCCCTCGGTATGTCCATGCTACTAGATCAATCCTATACAAATATTAGCCAAAGTTGGTGCGTTGGTGTTGGTTGGTAACCCATTTAACCCAGGTCTCACGTACCATGTGTCAGGATCATCTTCTTCCTGTCGGCCATCGTAACGTCGACGCTGATGATCTCTGACCGTCTGGAGGGCGTGTGGGAGCGGTCGGCGGTGGCGGGAGTCAAGCCCAAGGAGATGCTCAACGTGCACATCACGCTGCAGTCTACCATCATCATGTTCCAGGTTGGGTCACTGTTTCAACACCGATTTTATTGCAATGAAATTGTTGTATCCGCTATCAATTTATTATCCTACTTAATAATAAACATAATTTTTGTTTATGCCAAACTTCGGTTTTGGAGATAGAGTATAAAGAAAAAGACTCAGCTCTTGGATTTTATCATGTCGCTATACAACGTTTCAAATTGAATAAATAAAAAATAAAAGCAACCCTATGTTAATCCAAGAATAAGATGAAATTTGTCCATACCAAATTTAATCAAAATTGCCTCTGTAATTTTAGTGTCACAGCATTACCCTAAACTAACCATATCTTTCCAACTCCAGACAGTGGAGATGATGGCTCTAGCCTTCATCGGCTATGGCATCCCCTCCATAGGCTCCAAGCTGGTCTGCGGGCTGCTGCTGTTCCTGCAAGGTATCTGCGGCATGTGCTACGGGTTCCTACTCTCAGTCTACTGCTCCAGCCATACCATGTCCTTCTTCGTGGCTACAGGGAGCTTCTATCCTATGATTTTGTTGTGTGGTAAGTTGATAAAAAATCCATTCGCTTTAGTATGATCCATATTAGCCGTGGACTAATGACAGTTGGGTTAGATGTGTTTTTGAGAAAAGACTTCGGATTGGTAAACGTAAGGTGTTAGGTGCATAAAATATTGGATTTTCCAGTCAGCAGATTAGCAGCAAAAGCGTGGGTTTCTCCTTGGTTTTCTTTCTTTTCCTAAATTCTTTCTTTTCTATCTTTTCTTTCTTTTCCTTCTTTTCTTTCTTTTCTTTCTCTTCTTTCTCTTCTTTCTTTTCTTTCTTTTCTTTCTTTTCTTTCTTGTCTTCCTTTTTTCTTGTCTTTCTTTTCTTTCTTGTCTTCCTTTTCTTTCTTGTCTTTCTTTTCTTTCTTGTCTTTCTTTTCTTTCTTGTCTTTCTTTTCTTTCTTTTCTTTCTTTTCTTTCTTTTCTTTCTTGTCTTCCTTTTCTTTCTTTTCTTTCTTGTCTTTCTTTTCTTAATATGTTAGTTTAGACCTCTCAAATTAGTGCGCTCCTGACGTAAACTGGCGTATTTTAGTCGCCCTGTTTATCACGTCTAAACTGTCTATAGATGGAGTATCTTAATTTGATAGAATTAAACTAAAATGCTATCTTCTATCCTTTTCTTAACGAAATGGAATGAAAAAGATGCACATAACTTAAAATTAGATTAGTTTGTGAACAACAGAATCGGCGCCATTGTACGAATATTCTATTCTATTCCACTCTCTTCTACTCTATTCTATTCTACCCTATAATAATATACGAGTAGATAGTAGGTCTTTACCGATGAAGTTTATTCTACTTTATCTAAGATAGCACTAAAATTTAGAAAAACATTCTGCTTATTTTTTTATTTATTTATTTAATCACTCTTTCCTACCATTACATACCTACTGTTTTCTAAAAACCCTCTTTTTTTCAGGTATCCTCTGGCCTCTAGAAGGCATGTCCTATACCCTCCGCGTCATAGCCCTCACGCTCCCTTTCACAATCCCTTCCAAATCCCTCCGAGACATCATGGAGAAAGGAGCCACCATCATGGACCTCTCAGTTATATACGGGTTCCTGACTACAATCGCGTGGATAGCGATAACTCTAGCCTTAATATACTTAAGATTGAAGCTGAAGAAGACGTAGGATATAGAATCTGGTTCTTAGAACTGTTAGGAATTATGTTAAATATTGTGTTGTGATAATGAAATTCAGCATCCTAATTGAGTAACACGTTATTACTATTGTTATGGGCTAGGGGTATTAAAATGCCGGTTAAGGGTTACGAAGTTCGGGCCTGCGGGCAGTGAGCAGTGGGCAGCTCGCCGCTCGGTAAGGACCAGGCCCGAGACGACGGCGCGTCGTGTTTCACCCGCGCCTCAAAGAGATGTCAGCACGTCGTGATGGGGTCCACGAAGACCGATGCCTCCTGGGTCAGGGTTGCGGGTTAGTTAAACAAGAAACCGTGGCCCTGGCCGTCGCACAGGCAAGTGAAGAAACACGGGTGGGTTTTAGTCAGTAAAAGTCTGACACGCCCTTCCGCTCTGCCCAGAGCGGGAGAAGTGATTTGATGATTTCCCACCCCAACAAAAAAAAAAGGGTTACGAAGTTTATTTGCTGTACCTTCGTTGTACAGTTGGTAGTAGGCAATGATAAGTAGAACGTAGCTGAAGTCGCACCGAAGTCTTCTCCTACTTCCACGAAGTCCGTGTCGTACACACACAACAACAATACATAAGTTACTTCACGTAGTCCTCAAAGTGTAGATGTTCTTGATTATCGTTTCTTATCTGTCGCTTGTTTTCACGTCGATAGTCAAATGCAGACTGACTGCGCGTTCGGGAAACCGTTCGGGAAATCGCGACGCCCCCGTTAGGGGGCGTGGCGAGCGGATCCAGGGCTATGCCCCCCGGCCGCGGAGTCCGTTTAGGCGGCCCGTTAATACGGGCCTCTCTTCAGGTCGGCGACAATGGGCTGTCGGATGTAGTTACGTGCGTGAGTTGCGCACGTCTGTGTTATTGGTTGCTATGTGTTATTCTGTAGGCGCGCCACAGGGCCCACTCACGACCCTGCTTGCTTCACGGCACTCCAGCGGTCAGTCCCCGCCAGGTGAGACCCCCAGTTGCCCTGGGGGAAGCCCAGCGGAGGACGACCAGCGACGAGTGGTGCCGACTCGACGCTCCTACAGAGTACTGACTGCGCGCTGGCGCCACGGCGCTTTATATAGGGAGCTGATCGAACATTCCAGATTTGTCTAGAATTAATAATAATAGCACATAATTTCGAGTACGTTCAGCAGGTACTTACAGATACTTCACCGGAGACGAGTTTCTAGTAATTTCGATGTCGAGGCTTCGTTCACAAACCTGTACCATTCGATAGGCCATCCTAGGTCTAGCAATGCGTTTTTATATCGTACCTCTACAATGCCTAGGTCTCAAGATATAGGCTTTAAAGTTACATAAAAGTCACGCAATATTGAACCTTACGTCATTGACATAAGGTGCATTCCTAACACTATGAACTTGAATCATCTTGAAACGTATTGCTAATTCATTACTCCGTATGTTCGACAACGTATATAACGCAATGAATGTCGTTGAACTATCAAAATGAAACCCATTGCTACCGATAGTGTGTTACTCGATTACTCTGCTGTTGGTTGTTGGGTGTCGCTTGTGCAAGCGATTTCGTAAGTTATTAATTGTTTAATACTGGGGTATCCTGCTACCCAGGACCTGGGTTGTGGAGGCAGTCTCCAAGCAGTATACTAGTATTCAGCTCCATCCGGTTAGACTAGTAGCTGAACACAACAAAATAGTTGGCAAAAGAATAGGCGGATGGTGATAAATAGCCTATTGTTGTACCACAGCAGGCCAACACCTGTTCTGATACAGAGACCAATGCTGCCTGCATTGGTCACCATTTGCTCAAGATGGATTGTCGTTAGTTTTTATTGAATTAGTGCTAGAATCTTGCATATCTAGGAAAGCAATCCTTAGGTAAACTTCAGTATCTTCAACAGAAAAAATAATTTGAAAGAAAACAACTCACTCAATTATTCACCTTCCAAAAGATACGGTGATGATTTAGAGTATTTTTACCCATTTTGGATAATATACAATATGTAAAGAAAACCCTGTCCGATCCGTGAAGGTATTGTTAGGTATCGTCGTATCGATAACTGATTCTTCTAATGCCTACAAAGCCGGGCTAAATTAAAAAGAAATCTTCCTAAAAAAATAAATATTATTTCGAAAAAGCGAGGTAACTTAGGCATCACGGTAGGCATACATGCGCGGGTGAAGGGGGCACGCGGCACGTGGTCGCATCAGTCAGAATAATGCTGTCTAAAAAAAATCGCGGAAAAAAAAAAGATTATTTCAAAATTCATTAGTAGGTATTGTTACTATGATGATTACGTAAAATTTTACATTATAGTTGGTCATATGTTTACCTAACCTTTGCTATACTTATGGGTCGGACAGGGTTTTCTTTACATATTGTACTTATACAGATTTAGGGTAAATGTTGCCCATTTAGGGTCAGTTTGACTAATTTTGGGTAATTGTTACCTAGCCGTTTGTGTTGTACATTTCAAGTAAATTAACTTTAATACAAGCTTACTTACACAATGAAATATTAGCCATTTGTTATTTTTATTTCATAAAAGTTGAAATTTTGAAATGTCCTTTGTAAAAGCCTTACTAAAGGTCCTTTCACAGTATCTCAGTAGGTAATTGTGCTGAAACTGGTGTGGCAACGGATTCAGTAGCGATTGTTACAAATTATGTAATAATTATGAAATTATTAATAATTAAGTAATTATTAGTTGTATAATTTAATCAATATAAACATAATTAATTAAATTATTAATAATTAATTAATTAAAATATATTAATTAATTTATTGGTTTTATTCGTTACTGAATCCTCTGCTTACTCATCACGACGATAATAAAGTCAATTCTCCACTATTAAGTCAGTACCTACATGTAAATCGCATTTATGAACATTCATCGGTCTGGGAATAAAGAAGTTGACACAAATATTTTTCTTATTTTTTCCTCACATTAGTGCTAATTGCATCTAGTGGTGAATTAAAAAGACTTTAAACGATATTATTTTAATCTTCAAAATGTACTTTCTGATCACTGTTGCAGACATCAAAAACATTTAAACTCAATATTCACTTCACTGGGTACAATCATTATTTTGTAACTAAATATTTTTGTTGCAAAGTCTAAAACAAAAATATTTACATATTGTGCGAATTGATAATGTGTTATGATAAATTCACACTTATAATTTTTATTTTTTCAAAACCTGTGACTTAATAATCTATAAGTATTTTCGGTTAAGTGGTGTATTTAGTTTAATTAAGGAATCTTTCACGATACCAAAATGTAAATAAAATTGGTAGATACATACATAATTATGTTTCAATTAAAAAAAGGTTTTAAAAAAATTGTGAAATGAATACTTTCCATTGGCTAGCTGTAAATACCTAGCTTATAATCATATTTCTATGACTCACTCTCCAGGATTGCAGAATATGTGATAATTTACTTCTTAAATATTCTTTAAAATATTCAGTTTTACGGTTATGGATTAGTTTAAAATCATAATTATTCTTTTATTGTATTAACATAATAATTATGTTTTTAAACTTATAAATTAAAGTAAGTTGCTACAGATGATTACGGGACCAACTACACATTTGAATAAAGGTTAGGTTACAGAGTTAGTGGAAGGTAAATCATGACTGATTTAAAAAGCTTGAACTATTATGGATAGCCTTTATATAACGTAATTTTGTGGAAAAGTTAGTTCAAAAAAATTTAAATGTAATTTAAATCTTGGGTTGAATATTTTTATAGGGAATTTTTAACATTCCAATGTACTCTAGTTTAACTTAGTATAGATTCCATACACAATATGTAAAGAAAACCCTGTCCGACCCATAAGGATAATAAATGTTAGGTAAACACTTGACCAAATATAATATAAAATTTTACATAATCATCATAGTAACAATACTAATTAATTTTGAAATAATCTTTTTTTCCCGTGAATTAATTCCAATTTCTCCGAAATTTAGTAATTTTTAGAAAAGTAACAACACCGTTATTATTATAAGCGAATAGCGACGCGACCACGTCACAGGTGCCGCGTGCCCTGCACCCCCGCCGCCCGCGGATGGGGTGCGGTTACCTCTTTTTGCGAAATAATATTTATTTTTTTAGGGGGATTCTTTTTTTAAGTTTAGCCTGTCTTTGTGGGCATTAATAGAATCAGTTATCGATACCTAACAATACCTTCCCGGATCCGACAGGGTTTTCTTTACATATTGTATATGGAATCTATTCAGCATGTATCAAAAAGGGTACAGACAAACAAATTGCACAACTTTCTTTAAGAGACCTGATACAGGGTATACTTTTGGGCTGAATAGGTATTGAAGTTGCGTCCGAGGCAGCTGCTGAGTACTATGACGTGTTGTCACCATTGTTGTTGTTTAGTGATAAAGAAAGATGGAGCTATACAGGTGAATAACGCTGTCTCTTTTTCACAACTGGACAATGATGTTGTAAACATGTCGAACCCTGATCAAAATTTTTTTTTTACGTTTTCGAAGCACTTGTGGCCCATTAATAAAGTTAATTAGATCAAGCATGACTCGTGGTCCCCCCAAGATGTTCCCCTGGGGGGACGACAAGGAATTTTGCGTTTACTCGTTGTCCCCCTGACACACACTCGACCAGAAATTAAGCAATGTGGTATGTACAGTAAGGGTCAAAAGTGGAGTACCACTTTTGACCCTTATTGTTATGCAATAAAGTTCAAAAGTGGCAATGCACTTTTGACCCTTGATTGTAGGATATGGTACGGGAATTTATTTTTGTTACGATTGATGGTTTGTACAATACGACAGCACATCAAGCTACTACAATCTGTAAACTTTCTTTATTAGATTTTCAACTTTATAACTAAAGCATTAAGACTCAAGGTTGAGTATACTTTTTGACCTTTTCGGGTAGCTTGACCTGCTGTCGTCCGTACTAAAACCCCTGAATATGACAACCCAGGTACATGTTGTATATCATACCTAAAAGACACGTATTTTCTGTAATAATAAAAAATATGCCTTAATTTTAGAAATTTTACCACTGTTAGTTTGGCACTTTACAAAGGATACAAAAATACTACGCAAGTATTTGGTAGACGCATTTTTATTGTATAGTTTACTTATATAACAATATTTTGTTACCTCTTTCTTCTTATAGTGAGAACTTTGCCGAAGTGGTGACATGATACCATGTGATTTGGGTACCTATTTATGAATAAAGATTTTTCTAAAACATTATTTTTCATTGCCTTGCTCCCATTTTTATTTTATTACATAACATACAAACATCATCATCAGGTTATAATGTTCCCAATCCTGGGCCACAGGCCTCCTCTCGGTGAGTGGGCCGTTATCTACCATGCGGCCACGTCGGTAGATATCACATGTATTCGAAGTTATGGCTCTAAGACATGTCGATTTCCTCTTTTCCCATGACGTTTTCCATCACCGTTTTGAGAGCAGTGGTAATGAAATAATTTACATGAAGTAAAGAATCTAATGGGTTTCGAACCTACACCTTTAAGTCGGCCTATATCAAAAGGCCACCGCTACTCTATATTATCAGTCCGTCATCTGTATACCCATAGATTCCGGGCATCAGCAGATCGTTAATATCCAGCAGGATAAGAGAACAAACCCCTGAGGAACACCGGAATTAGTCTACATGGGCTCCGGTGAGCATCCGTTGACAATTGGGAAAAACGTCGACGTTGCAGAGTATGGAGGTTACATTAGAAGTTATGATTGTTTGTGCTCTAAAGAGATTATGACCCCGAGTTTCTAGGCTTTCCTTCTCAGACGAGAAGACATCGTCTATCTAACTTAGTTGGTTTAATATTATTACGATATCCTATTTATAAAATAAACAATGCCACCGTTTTCCCAAATAAACTAAATTCAATGCGTCTAAAATTAAACGCCAAGTAATTATTAGATTAGACCTTTAAAATTAGTCCGTGCC
Organism: Sesamia nonagrioides; assembly: GCA_017933935.1. Classification (NCBI taxonomy): domain Eukaryota; kingdom Metazoa; phylum Arthropoda; class Insecta; order Lepidoptera; family Noctuidae; genus Sesamia; species Sesamia nonagrioides. The sequence goes on from JADWQK010000088.1 coordinate 157,687, forward strand.
TAACGTAAATTGATGTATTTTTAGACGCCATGTTTTTAATGACTTATAAAGTATCTATGTTTTAATTCTTCTATATTATAATTTGACCGATCTAAACTAGTTTTTGAACAAGAAAATCTAAGCCAATTTCATGAGTGTCATCATCAACCTTTTTATCGTCCCACTGCTGGGCACAGGTCTCCTCTCATACAGAGAAGGATTGAGCGTAATCACCACGCTTGCTCAATGCGGGTTGGCGATTTTAGACTTAAAAGTCCAGGTTTCCTCAAGATGTTTTCCTTCACCTTCAGTCATTGATGTCCAAGATATACTTAGAAAGTACATATCACTTTAGAAAAGTTACATTGGTACTTGCCTGACCTGGAATCGAACCCGCTCACTCATACTTGAGATACTTGAGAGGCTGGTGTTTTAACCACTAGGCCACCACAACTTTAGTTTTACCAAGACTTTTCATGAGTGTGATTTTGTGTAGGAGGCAAAATAAAAACAATCAAAATTCAGATATAAAAATTTTATTATTTATAGGAAATATTTTGATTTAACAACAACTCTTTCCGTATGAAGCGCCCGCGCCGCCAAGCGGACGAAGATCATGGCACATTGATATTAACTCGATATTACTTGTATGGATACCGCTGATTTACGATTAAGTTATATTTAGATACGGAAGCAGTAAGTTACCGCAAAACATAACAAAATCGTAAGCGCGGCATTAAAATGTTTCAAACAGTAGATTTACGAAGCCAAAATTGTGTGTTCAGTACCAGGATATAACGTCAACATTCGTCCGGTCGTTGAACTTCGTAAACAAGCGCCTGCGCGGCGATGCGAGCGCTCACACTGACAGCACGAGGTTTCGTTGTCAGCAAACCGTCAGAGGTTCCTCTCAGCGCAAAACGGTACCTCAAAAAGAAAAAAAAGTCTATCCACTTCATTATTTCGTCCGCAGACCACAACACACCGCTTATTGCGACATTATCACATTTATCAAGCATTATCTGTTGATCCCTCGATACAGGAAAAAAAAACTGATTTTTTTAATTCTGTGTTTTCACAGTTTTCGCCTAACTATAAACTAGTACTTAAATTATAGCTCACTCATCACCTATTTCGCTCGCATTCTCGCTTCGCAACCACACTCTATACAAGATGTCTTTGCATTTATACTACAGAGCGACATATATTTTTACATTGGATCTCACGGGGGACAGTCAATTCCTATACTATTTATTGCTTTTGAAGCAATTATATATTTTAAAAACAACTCTCTTCCACTTACAACCGTCTTAGACAATATTCGTACATTATTTAGAAACGTTTATAAGAGGAAACAGTACAAGCTGCATAGGCATATTTTTAAATATCACACATTTTGTTTAAATTACATAGCGAAACAGCGTGTTCAGCTATTATCGGAACATCTAGAAGGAATTGACCGGGCCCCTTACAAAATAGACGAGAAAAAGAAACTAAAACTTAACGCAGTTCCTATACAAATCGATGAACATAAAAATGTTGTGGAGATTATGGAGAGGGCCTGAATACAGCCGAATATTAAAATAAAAGTTAGCCGTTTTACGTGTCTATGTACAGAACCAAATAATTTGGAGTCCGCCTTGCAAAACTTCGGAGCAAGATACTTATGTACGAAATGGGATAGGTTCAGGGTATTCTAGCGATCACAAACCAAACAGAACAAATACACACGATTCACGATTGCTGTGGATTACACTAGGCCTTGTAAAGGTTTATTACAACTCCAAAATCCTATTGATATTTTTATGCAGACTTATAAGTTTTGCAGAAACAGACACCACACAGGCGACGTTCTACCGAGCGACGGACCTTCTACTTATCTCAATATGTGGCTAGCTTTCATAAACACTACCTTTTAACTATTATCATTATCATGTTTTTAGGAAGATTCCGCTCGATGCAACGTTGGTTTAAAGCCTCGATTTACATATTATTAAAAACAATTTCAGTTATAAAAGTATGCATGTAGATACATTAAACACTAGCTGTTAACGTAGAACTAGACACAAAGTTAAAAACAAATTCATATTATATAGTCGAACATAATTTCAAAGCATTACACAAAATAGATATAATATTAACTGTACAATTGTGACATAGTCTATTGGTTCAGGCCTCCATTCAACACTACATATATTTACATTATAATAACCATACTGTTCAAGCTTCGAATCACAATTTTTCAATAAGTAATATTTGCCGAAATTAAATTACGGTGTGGTCTTGATGAGCGTAGCTGGTGCGGCAAGTTAAAAATTCAGGATAGTTAAGTTTCAATAGGAAAATAATGACGAGAATCCTGTTTTGCAGATTCCAATATCCTGGAATCATGACAAAATGCATTTGTACAGGAATTAAAAGCTACATAAAAGACATGCTGACACAATGTTTTTCCCAAAACTAGAGAAAACTAATCAACGAAGAAATCTAACGGCTTAGTTTATTGTAACATTTTTTACTTCAAATACAAATCTAATTTAAAATCAATTAAAACTAATTACTATAAAATAATCATATTTAGAAACAAATAAAAATACTACATCACAATACTCATCAAGACCCACAAAGCACAATTTAAACCATAATCGTAACAAGAAAACGTTAATTGCCAATGATTGTAAAGAAAACATAATCACAAAGTAACTTGGTAAAGAAAAATACATAATAATATATAGTAAATAAATAAAGTTTGTTATACCAACAACTTCGAGCGTAAGGCACATTGCCTACAAACTTTTAACGGCATATTACGCTGAAGTTACATTTTACGTATGTATTCTGTCGATTTTTGAATTGTAACTGTGGCTTATAAACATGAAATGGGACTAAAATTATCATAAGGTGTTCCCACTGTTGGGAAAAACACTTCCTCTCTGTGAGAAGGAGGAGTGGGTCATAATCACCACGCGGGCCCAGTACGGGTTGATAGATGTCACATGTCTTCGAGTTTATGATTCACAGACATGCCGGTTTCTTCACCATTTTGAGTGCAGTAGTGATGAAAAAATTTATTCCAAGTAAGCGCCTCTCTGGGTTCGAACTTACAACTCATAAGTCGCGATATCAAATTGAAGTGACTAAAATCTAAAATAACAGAGAAAAATTGCTATATTTTAGACCCAAATAATACAGATAATGATAAATTCGAGTTGAGTAGAAATGAACCCCGTGGTAATTGAAATAAAGAATGAATCATAACAAAATATAAAACAGTTGTTTCTTTGTGATATTTAAAAATACTTTCTTAAGCACACTTTTCAAGTAAATAAAACACAGTTACAGTACAAACCGACCATTTTAATATGGCGGTGGATTCCTTAGACCTTTTCGGTTATCTTTACTAAGAGTTTGATATCTTTCTGAGCGCTGTACTAAAAATGTATGAGATCTAATCAAATGTCAAGAGATCATTCTGCCTACCCAACGGACGCGGCTTGAAGATATGTATGTATATTGTAATGTGCTCTGTATTCGAGATTATCAGAAATTACTGAAACTTTTTGATGAAAATCAAGTTGTATTTGTTTGGCGGATTACACAGACTGGCCGAATATTGTATTCTTCAGGAAATTAAAACCATATTGTACGTATTTCCACAGACGTGATGATATCGTATCGCTAACGATGGAAGAGAATCTCCATACATCTCTCATAGAACATGAAATGAAACCCGAATGAGACCCACAGTGGTCCGATCTCATACATTTGTTCCTCCACGCTTGCTTTCATTACACCTAACTAATCTCATACAGCGGATGTGTCCATTCCTTAAAAAAGGATTTATGTTTAAACAATAAATACTTAATTATCGCTTAGAACCTTAAGTAAGAAAAGCGTATAAATTATTTTTTTCTCAGAAATTTGAATTAACGGACTTAGTTCCTATCTACCTAGGAGTTGTGACGTATTGTATGGGGATATACAAATGTATGGAGTCGCTGGGTAACGGGTTTGTGGAGCAAAAATCAGTTTATGTTGTCAGAAATGTCAAGTCTATACATTGACTTGTCAACACCTTTTTTTTATTGATGTCATTTTGGCTTAATGTCGTAAACCATAAAATTAACCATGACGGCTCCTGCGGACAGGGGCGGTATTGGTGCAACCTGATTCTGTTAGAACAATTTCCTTAAAGTTTTTATATAACTTGTTCTACTCTAGAGTTGCGTCTTGCTGTAACGTAACACCTGTGTGGCTACCATGAGTTTTCATTACGAAGACTCGATCGTCTATATCGACCGCGTTTGGCTCATCGATTGGCTCGCTCATCGGAAAAAAAAGTTTGTTTATAAACGGTGAGTGCAGTTTTGTACAGTGGCAGTGAGTTCTGCGATTAAAATATAATTTTGTATTATGTATTTTTATGAGTGTTACATATTAAAATAATTATCGAGATTTGTTCTTTCTGGGTGTGTATAAATACTTTGTATCCAATGTCTGATAAGTTGTCTTTACTAGTGTTAAAGTGGACGATGAAATTATTGCTCATTGTTCATTGTGTGGCGGATTTTCGTCAAGTTTTTGTTTGATATAATTATCTTAAAATATGACAAAATAATCCCTGAAGAAAAAATTGTTCATATTAAGTAATTAAATAGATTTTTGTTAAAAAATAAGAAGAAAATGACGAGGATTTTGTGAGCGTTCGGCGCGGCTCGATACCGATCGCGCGCTCGGACGTACAACGCATTCCTAGCTGTCACATCGGGACGTTCAAGTGGCTATACAGGATAAAATTTTATCCAGTGCGCAAACTTTGTCAACTTATAGCTAAATAAGTTTTATAGATAAAAATATTATTACTTTGGTATGTTTTAGTACAAAACAAATAGTTATTGCTAACGAAAGATGTTTATGAAATCGATGTTATGGTCACCGCACGCGGTCCCATTCATGGTCGGCGGAGTGGGGACGGCGGGAACATCACAGGACCCCGCGCGCCCGCATGTTCACTACGCGGCCATATGCTAATACTACGATATTGATATGAATAATTGGTCTCTCATTTGCTGATTTTAGGGCGGACAAAAACTTGATTTTTTTTATTTTAAACTAATAATGCAGATTTGTTCTGTTATTGATTCTGAGCCACCCATTTGTTTTTGCGCACTCGAAAAAAAGTTTCCTTGTAGATTGAGTGTTCAACCAATGAGAGCGCCAAACGCGGTCGAAGCGTATCATCGAGTCTCGTAATGAAAACTCATGGTAACCACACTGCCCGTTGGAGCCTTCATGCTAACATTAGTAAGGTTCAGTTACAATAGAAAAGTGATGTCATACTAATTGCTGATTCACTCGCACACATACCAACGGATGAAATTGAGACTATTCTTTGAAAAATGACTTTTTCCTCATTACAATACAACACAACTTTTACAAGGGCGGCTTTCAACGACGAGTTTTAAAAGGTGTCGCGCTTAAGGCTCGGTGTAATGATGCTAGTGTTATTGTTATTTTATTCACTTACATTTATAACATTTCTATTTCTTTTTTCAGACTTATTCTGTGATGACAAACTTCTATAACTAATTTTGATTGTACTTTTAAGGAACATTTTCTTGAAATTAAAGATTGCTTCTAATACCCTCTTATCTTATTGCTGTTATAAAGTCAACATTACTCCACAATAATTCATATTTTAAAAACTCATCAGCGCAAATGATGCAGTCATGAATCACGATTCAAAGCTTTCACTTGTTACTCGATACACCAATGAGGAGTTTTTCTTTTATTCTTGCAGTACTTGTACGTGTGAGCAATAAAGATACAATGATACAGATTTGAGACGACCGTCCATAATACCGAGCATCTTCTAAAACTACTTGTGAAGTTGCTCTTGCTAAGAACTACGGGACGCTTCGACTCGCTCTGGTTTCGGGTGCAAAACCGACAAAGATAGAAACCACCCGAAAGAATCCGAGGTTGCACGAAGCTGCCAAGGCGTATTTTAATTTCTGAATTGATTTTTGTGTGTTTTCCATAATGGACGCTCTCAGCGTACAATATATTTCTGAATCGTTCTCGCACGGTTGATTTCAACATGAATGATGTAATCAAATTTTTGTAACAATATCTTGAAAATTGAAAAGCATGTCCATGAAGTTTCTTGCCCGTTCTTCTCCATAGGTACCTACTCTTTGGATTGGGCGACTAGCTTCATCTTATTGACTGACCGACCTTCTGACAATTCAAAAGTGCCTGTAACTGGTTTATTTGAAATAAGTGCTTTGATTTTGATTTTTGATGAAGCAACCGAAAGCGCCATTGCGAGAGTGCCATTCTATACTCTCATATACACTTGGATCAAGTTTTCAAGAAGACTGGTGTGTTCCCGGGATTCCTTACACATTATGTTTAGCAGCGACTTAAAAAACGCCATACAAAATTTGTGATGCAGCGATATCAAACGATATGTCGTGAAAGCCACCTTGCATTATAACAAGTTTATATTTAGACGCCCGACGCACCGAGAAAACGCTTATAATGCCTATATATAAATTCTGTATTTCAATGAGCTTTCATTGTTTTTGTAGTGAAATATATTGAGCACTGTTTAATATTCATAACGGAAAGTCAATTTAAACTGAACATGAAATGAAACTGCTATTACTATTTTCGTCCGCATGCGGTTTTGGAAGTTTATATGGTGTTTTTTCAACAAAAAGTTGGATATAGACGCGACTATCATATCATAGACGCGACTATCATATCATAGACGCGACTATCATATCATAGACGCGACTATCATATCATAGACGCGACTGTCATATCATAGACGCGACTATCATATCATAGACGCGACTACCATATCATAGACGCGACTATCATATCATAGACGTGACTATCATATCATAGACGCGACTATCATATCATAGATGCGACTATCATATTATAGTCGCGACTATCATATTATAGTCGCGACTATCACATGATAGACGCGACTATCATATCATAGACGCGACTATCATATCATAGACGGGACTATCATATCATAGACGGGACTATCATACCATAGACGCGACTATACCCTTTTGCGACTCTCGTGGCACCGCGATTTCTTAAAAAGTCGCATCGCACAGGGATGTGTGAATCACACGCGACTTTGAAACCTGAGGCATACCTAAGTTGATGCAACAATATTGCAGTCTCAATAGTGTTTGGACAATGCAAGTCTTTTATAGCTTCAGTTTTGTTGAGAGCCACAAACGAGAATGGAGTTAGGAAAAAATATCGCAATGCGACACGAAAGTCATGTCTACGTATCGACTCGACACATGTCATAAGTATGGCCATAACATTTTCCGCATGCAGTACAGATCCACAATAACAACATCCACATAAGGTAAAACAAATTATTGCTATCTTGCGTATACGCATACTATTTAGTCCACATGTTAAATAGAACGCTCATAAGCCCTTGCCACCGATTGGCTGGCGGGTCAATGGTGCTGACATTATAGTTTGGTGAAGGTGCAACTCTGCAGTCGATTATAGACCTTATTTTTGACAAGGTATGAGATATTTCCCTATGCATGTGGATCGCATTAATTTGACATTCCACAGGGAGAAGTTCCCTGGTGAGAGTACCCTTAGTCGCCTCTTGCGATACCCACTGGAGGATATCCTCGAAGAATCGTCGTAGCAACTCATGTGGGTTGTGGGACACAAGAAAGGGCCAATTAGAAGTGGTGAACTAGGTTTAGAATTCGGATGTCGACAGTTTCAATTCCATTTATCCTGTCACTGCATTCAGTGCAAAAGCGAGATGGAGTTAGGTTAAATGTCATCTCCCTTTTTTCACAACAGAACAATGATGGCATTAACGCTTCTGGTCTCCCGATTATTATCGAGTTACAATCAACAGCCATTTGATCATTCCACTGACAGTTAATCAACTGTTGGGCTACAAGAATCCGTGTAGCTACCATGAGTTTACATTACGAGACTCGATCGTCGATATCGAGCGCGTTTGACTCATCGATTGGCCCGCTTCAAGGTTGTAAGAACTCTCACCCAATGAGAGCGCCAAACGCGCTCGATATCGACGATCAAATCTCGTAATGAAAACTCATGGTAACTACACAGATGTGTCACTGTTGGTGGATATGTGTGAAATTGTTTTGTAACATAAACTAAGAGGCGGCATTCGTTTTGATTCTGGCCTCGCGCTAAAATCTATGATTAGTGTGCGGTCTAAAACTGTTTATCAACGGCAGTAGAGTTGCACCTTCTCCTCCACATTTATGCACTTCCCACACATTTCCTTACAAACCTAGGCGGCATTACGTAAGATACATGCGGCACAAGTGACGTCCCGGTGCGCGCTAAGCGAGGGCGGCTGCTAGAACTTGTCTTGGAAGATGAACAGGTTGTTGGTGGCTGCGACGGCGATTATACTTTCTTGAGGGTGCCATGCTGTATGCAAGATTTTCTTGTTGAAATCCAGGCAGTCTACGCTTATTTCGTCCTGGGGAAAGGAAAAAAAATAAGGTGTCAAATTTAAATTCGGAGCAATTGTTTCAAATTACAACTTTTGTCTGCAGCTTTGCCTATATGGACGTAGGAAATTATTACATAGAAATGTGATAGTGGGATAAAAATGTAGTCTACTAGTTGCGCCCTGTGGTTCACCTGCGGAAGTAGTAAGTAGTAGTCAAAATAGATAAAACCTAATAAGATAAGGTAAGGAAGCGCTTACAGGTTGATGACCGCCGCATCCAGCGGTACTAAACTTTAATAATAATGGCGCGACAAACCAAGTCGATACAGGAACGCGCTGTCGCCCGCTGATCGAAGGTCATTGAACCAATATTTTAAAGGATGTTCTATTCCGTTTGCAATTTTATGCGATATAGTTTGTTTGAAATTTACATTTTTTTTATTTTTGATGCTGGCGCGGTCTCTGCGCGGCGTCGCGCGCGGCCTCCAGCGTGAGCTCTATTATTATTATTATTAGTTGAGCCTACCTTCTTCCTCTTGGCGGTGGTGGCGACCCTACGCGCCCGGAGCGGCTGGCGCGGTCTCTGCGCGGCGTCGCGCGCGGCCTCCAGCGTGAGCTCGCCACGCCGCGCCGCACCGCAGCCGCCGCCGCAACCGCCGCGCTCGAATATCCTGCACATACATCCATACTCACCTCTTACAAATCAAAATCACTCATTATTCCTCAAAAGCCGTCCAGAGAACAGGCTTTATATAACCATGACTCTTGTGGTTTGCTAATCAAAGGTACAACTGAACGGCAAAAGTCTGCGCCTGGTGAAATGGACCATTATAGGACGCTGCTCGCTAAACTTTGCCACACAATTCACATTGACTCTGCTCGCTAAACAAATGCCGCCAAGCAATACGCAAACGGAGTCCCTTTTAAAAGGCTTGCATAGAGGCTGACGAAATCGTCGCACATATGCCCTTTCAAACGCACAAACATCACCCAGAGTAAGTGAAAAACCCTCAGGACACTCACATCTTACACAAACGTTCTCAAGAAGCCAGAAAGAAACTTCTAGAGGGGGGCGGGCCGGTTGAAATAAACACGACGACCGCCATGCACCGCACAATGGTCCATTTAAGACTAATTGAGAAATCAAAATCTTAAAAAAAATTTTTTTTTACTTCTTTCTACACTTAACCGGCCTATCCTGTGGCTGCCTTAAATGAATTTCAAGCCTCCAGCCAGGGGCATGTATAAACTAAACATCAACACACTAAGGGCACCCCCTGTGGGGTACGAACCTCGGCTTAGGGCCTCGCTGAAGAGAACAGCAAGGGATGGATGGATCGAAATCTTTATTTGTTCGGTTTCATAACCGCTGCGTTTCCTAGTACTAGGTCTGAGAAGAAACGCCGAAGCAAACTCATAGTTCATAGTCGAGAATTTATATTTATTTGCTCAGTTGCGGTGCGGGCTGGCCTTCATCGGACAAGGGAGCCTTTACCACAGAACATAAAATGAAAAATTTCACTCACCTAAAGAATCCATTATAAGAACCAGTCATGAGTCGCTGGTCATCGCCGCTCCAGCAGCACTCAAACTTGTCGAAGATGCAATCGTTCTCATACAGAGAGCAGAGCTTGGACCGTAAGTACTCATGGACAGGGTATGTTTCTACAGGTTTAGTCTCCATACGGAGATCCCACACTTTTAAACCTAGATAGTCCCGTGACATCATGTATCTGGAAGGAGATGAATTTAGTTAATGGCTAGCTTTTATCAAAGCTAAAAAATTAGTGTCAATAAACAGCAGGTTTGCGACTGAGTTAGCACCAGCAGTTAATAAAAAACAAACTGTCTTCCAAGTACAGTGCTATACCTTTAGGTACTAAAGGTAGGTTTAGGTCGTTTACTGAATTTCTAAATGTTGTTAGGGTTCAGTAGCAACATTTTTAAGCTCTTTTTAAGCCCTTTTTAAGCCCTGGATAAGCAATTATATTATATTATATTATCCAGTGCTTTTTTTTGTGGACTATTTCCAGTGACTTCTGTAGAGTTGTGTGCATTTTGCAATGGCACACAGCTCTATAGAAGTCACTGAACAGACTTAGTGGACATAAGGGAAGACTTCGGTGCGACATCAGCCATGTTGTACTTGTCATAGCCTGTACCTTCGTTGCCAATAAACTTCGTAACCCGTAGCAATATTAAAAACATCTTACCTGCCAGAATTACTAAGCTTAACATCGCTGATAGAAGATATGATCTCGGAAAAGAAGGACCTCGCGTGCGGGTCTTCTGGCTCCTCAAACAGTTTGGCGTGACGGTCGCAGAGGGCCGCCGCGCGCATGTCGCATAGCCTTATGGTACCTACAGGGATAGAAATAGGGATCAGTATTGCCTGTCATATGAGTAGTGAAAGTTGCAGTTACACAGCTGTTGCCGCCTATTACAACAAAAATAAATCTCAACTTCAATTGATTGTAACCAAAGATTGTAGCGGAATTGGGTATTTGACTAAAAAAACTAATTAGTCCGTCAGACAGATTTCCAAAAAATACTAGACACGATTTTTCTTTTTTCATATAAACAAAAATTGACAAATGTAAAAGGCATCAAAGATCAGAAGTGGTGGCTGGTGACGTCACTGGTCGCTAAAAAGTGTACCGCCCAGTGACGTCACACGAGTTTTCAACGCGCTGTGTCGTTTTCATTTTTTGTTTATATGAAAAAAGAAAAAATACGTGTCTAGTATTTTTTGGAAATCTGTCTGACGGACTAATTAGTTTTTTTTTTTTTTTTTTAAAGAATATTTAAACTTATTTTAACGTTACGATGCTGAATAAATATAATCAGCAATATGAACACCAAATTAAACATATATACCCATTTCTTTTCCAATTTAGATTCTAATATAATGATGTAAAATTTCCAAGCTGAACTTGATTTTTTATTTAAACCAGTAAATTATAATAAGATTATTTTTAAATTACAAGCAGAGTTAGAAGGTATAACCCAAATTGGTTGTACTCACCCTTACTACTAGAATAAACAAAGAGATTGCATTCAGTTGGATGAAACTCTGCAGCGGTTATGACCTATAACACCATAAAAACGCTTTATTATTAAAAATTGTAAATACGAAAATTTGTGAGTTTGCATCTTCAAGTCAAAATAGCTGGACCAATTTTGATGTAATATAGCACACAGTTAATAATTAGGCTTAACATGTAGGTTTTATCCGGATATGCCTATGGGGTTGAAACTTACAGTGGGGCGGTGCAGCTAGTAACATAATATATTACCTCTGTAAGTTCTTCCATATTGGCAGGTTTAATGTCAACAATGTTGAAGCTCTGGTCTGTGATCTCAAGATGCCAGAGGTTGATGCGAAGGTCGTCAGCAGAGAGATAAGTCTCCTGGTCTGAGTTCAACGATATGGAGTTTATGTGGTACGTGTGAGCGTTGGCAAATATTCTCCTGTTGACAATACAATGATATTAATAAAATATGGAGTAAGAACCGAACAATAACACTATAGTGCATTCAATCAATCATTTCTGTTTTGCTTTAGAATCACTTGGTTTAGAAAATTCGCGTCTCCATAGGAAGGCAGTTTCTTAATAAATCGATGACATCTGTGTTCAAGTATCATTTAATGAACACCTTTTCCATAGGAGTTACACAGTCCGCTGTTCAGGGCTTGCATGGATGGCGACGAGACAGCAGCACATGTGCTTCTAACTAAAGTGCTTCGTGGTTGCCATTATTTGGTTGTATTCCCCAGGGAAATCTAAAAAGCGCGATATAACCGAAATCCACGCGGGCGAAGCCGCGGGCGGAATGCTAGTCAGCCTATAATGCTCCACTAATAAGAAACAAAACAAACCCCTCTGAGAGAGGAGTGTGCCATAATCAACCAAACAGGCCAAGTAAAGGTTGCTAGATGACGTCTTCGTTTGGTTCGAGGGCATGACAGTTTTCTCACTGTTTTCCATCACCGTTTCTGAGCTGGGTTTGAATCTACGACCTACAACTCTTAGGTCGCGCGTTACCACTTGAGCACTACTGCGCAATGTGACTGTGCGCATAATGATAAAAAAGGAAAAACGCAATACACGACCAGTGTAGCTACCATGAGTTTTCATTACGAGACTCGATCGTCGATATCGAGCGCGTTTGGTGTTCTCATTGGTTGAGAGTTCCTACAACTTTGAAGCGGGCCAATCGATGAGTCAAACGATAACGATATCGACGATCGAGTCTCGTAATGTAAACTCATGGTACCTACACTGATCGAGAGCAACCGACGTCAAGCATTTTTGCCAACTTCAATAAAGCAATTTCATAAAGCCATATAAACCTACGAATTATCCAAAATCTCATAAAAACAAACCAACTACCGTTAATCCACTTTCCCCTCTTAGATAACCATCGCTTTATGAAAACGGATATCAGATAAAAAAAAAAGTATATTAAAAATGTAATATAATCCTATGGCTGAACTCAAAGTCAAGTGCTGAGGTTGGGGCGCCTGAATAATAATTTAATTAGATCCTCGTTGCTTATCGCAGCACAAACATTGGGTGCCAATACTGAGAATCTCAGTTGTGTAATACTCCATAATATAATCTATTAAAACCTTTGGATCTATTGAACCAATTCTTTTATAGACCATTTTTGAGTGTCATAGGAACTTGGTGTTTAGGATAGGTTGGCAAAAACTGAAATAGAAGCTTCAAAGATTTATGGATCGAAAGTCGTTGGAATTTTCCCCGGGAAAAAAATCATTTTTCCGACCGTTTTTCCACTTGATTTGTGACGTGTTGTTACGTATTTTTTAATAAAATTAGGTAATTTTATTAAAAAATACGATAAACTTCTAACTCGCATAATATAATCCTTCCTCCTCTAACTTGCATACAACAATAAAGTCACTACCGGAGGTTATTCACCTCATAGCTGATTTCGTGCGCTTAGTAGATATCGCAACGAAAACGTTCACCTTGCGTTTCCTGGAAGTTATTTATGCCACTGTCAAGCAATGATAGCTATTGTAATAAGAGTTATAGTTTGTAATGTTGTTTTGTTGTTATGATCCCACAAATATAAGGCAAAGGCATATCCATACAGCCTAATAACATGCGATGTTTACCCGTGACGCAAATACGCGCGCTTTTTGGGCTTAATCATATGATGATTTTTTGATGCCATGGCCATAAAAAAAAAGTTTCATTGTAGTACGGTTTATCCGTGTAGAAATGGTCATTGTAACACGACTTTGCAGGAATGAATACTATTGAGATATGACTTTTGGTTATGTATTAAGCAAATTACCAAATAGTCGAAGAAAAAATCTTTTATAATCTACTACTTACTATACCAATCTGAATTCATACTTTTCGTTTTTGCCAAGCTATCCCACACACACAGTATTAAAGTGAAAAATTAAAAGACTAATGGACATTCATGGCCCTCTCTCGGATTTGTGTGGATTTGAATGGGCACTGGGGCAGCCAGTTGTTTATAACAGTGTTAGACGGAGTGTGTGGAAAGTAGAATTGAAATGGGTCATATGCTTTATTCTAACTACAAAAGTCACTATAACGCTTTCACTGCTGAGTGGGAGTGTTACATCACCTTTATTTTTTAATTTGGCAACGTTACAAATCAAATCATAACATTGCTAAATTGAAGAGTAAAACTGCGACGTGTAATGACAATTTGAAGTGACTGGTATTGCGTTTAGTCAATTAACTAAATAAATCACATGGTTCATGTTTACCTTTAGGTAATTACCCAAAAAGACACCTGTGTAGCTACCATGAGTTTTCATTACGAGACTCGATCGTCGATATCGAGCGCGTTTGCCGCTCTCATTGGTTGAGAGTTCTTACAACCTGGAAGCGGGCCAATCGATGAGTCAAACGCGCTCGATATCGACGATCGTGTCTCGTAATGTAAACTCATGGTAGCTACACTGGTACAATCTTATCGAGAAGGTTGTCGAGTTATGTATTTATATGTAGTTGTTAAGGTGACGGTAGGGAGTTCCATGCTATCATCATCATCATCTCAGCGTTAATCCCAGTCGCATCCGAAGCTTTTACAGCTTTGGAGTCTGGGGTCTTTACCAGTCTAACTGCTGATTTTGGCTAAACTTCGACATTTTCCGTGAAGCGACTGCCGTCTCCTCCACAACCCGAAGGCGATATCGAAGCATTGCAGTTAGACCAATTGTTGGACTTTTGAGGGTTCCAACAACCCGTAACGACTGTCAGATGTTCGTATGGCAACCGGGACCAACGGCTTTTAACGTGCTTTCCGAGGCACGACCAGACCGAGGAGTAAAATGCTCTGACTGTGAATAATCTGCCTATAATGTTCCACTAATAAGACATAAAACAAACCTCAAGAAATCAACCAAGCGGGCCGAGTAAAGGTTGCTAGATGACATCTTCATTTGGTTCGAGGGCATGACAGTTTTCAAACGATGATGTTAAAGCGATGGAGTTAGTACAGCACTGACCTTGGAGACGCCTCCACCATGAGCTCAGCGGGCCGCACGGTAGGCACACGCAGCTGAGTGATCCGCGACGGGTCACGGGGCCGGCCGCCTTCCTCACGCGTGTTGTACCCAGTCACACGCTTGTCTCGTTCAGATACCTACAAATGTTCTGACATTAGTTATTGGAGTCTCTGTCCTGGTGGTTACTTTATGGTGCCTAGAACAAAGGCAACATAATTAGTATGATATATTCATGTATCTCAAATGCTGGCCAACTTAGCTGACTCCTCCCAACGCATCGGTCTCCGGATGAACTTAGATTAAGACCAAAATTATGTTCAATCAATGAACGGTTGCCGTAAACGAAATGCCGCTCGAAGTTGATTCAGAATATGTGTACCTCGGGCAAACGTAGCAATTAGGGAAAAACAACTTAGAGGAGGCAAATAAAAGGATCCAGCTGGGATGGGCAGCATTTGGCAAACTTCGTCGGGTATTTTCGTCGCCCATACCCCAAAGTTTGAAGACAAAAATCTTCAAGCAGTGCGTCCTACCCGTCATGACTTACGGGGTCGAGACGTGGACACTAACGGTCAGACTAGTCCATAAGTTTAAAGTCGCTCAGCGAGCTATGGAGCGGGCTATGTTGGGCGTCTCTCTAGTGTGTAGCTCTGAAGGACCGCATCAGAAATGAACCAGAACCAGAGTCACCGACATAGCTGAGAGGATTAGCAAGCTGAAGTGGCAATGGGCTGGTCACATATGCCGCAGGACCGACAACCGTTGGGGTAACCGAGTCCTCGAGTGGAGACCGCGTCTCGGCAAACGTAGCGTGGGACGCCCTTGGTCGAGATGGAGCGACGACATCAAAAAGGTGGTTGGTAGTGGCTGTCGGAGAACTGCTCAGGATAGAGCTTGCTGGCGTGCCATGAAGGAGTCCTATGTCCAGCAGTGGACGAGTAGGGGCTGATGATGATGATGATGATTCATGTATTGACATTTTATTGAATTAGATTATTTTGTAAATGGTGCGGCTAGCAACCCATCATTATTTGTTTGTTGTTTCGTTCTAAAATCACTACTTCAAAACCAAAAAACCAATTAATATACAATATGTAAAGAAAACCCCGTCCGACCTATCCGAATAAGGATAATAAAGGTTAGGTAAACACATGACCAAATATGACATAAAATTTTACGTAATCATCATAGTAACAATACTAATGAATTTTGAAATAATCTTTTTTTTCCCGCGAATTCAACTTCCCCGTAATTTGGTAATTTAAAAAAAAGTGACAACACCATTTTGACGATATTATGCGATGCGACCAATTGCCGCGTGCCCTGCCCCCCGTCGTCCACGGAAGTGTTGCCTACCGCACATGTATTAAGTTACCTCTTTTAGCGAAATAATATTATTTTTTTAGGGGGATTTTGTTTTTAAGTTTAGCCCGGCTTTGTATCCATCCATTAGTAGCATCAGATATCGATACCTAACAATACCTTCACGGATCGGACAGGGTTTTCTTTACATATTGTATATTAGAAGTTACACACAGCACAGCCACAGCCTCCGTGGCGTAGCGGTAGCGAACGCAGCCGCTGCGCAAGGAGGCGCGGGTTCGATCCCCGCGGAGTGTAAATATTTGTATGCATAAATATGAATATTTGCACTGGTCTGGTCGTGCCTCGGAAAGCACGTTAAGCCATTGGTCCCGGTTGCCATACGAACATCTAATGGCAGTCGTTACGGGTTGTTGGAGCCCTCAAAAGTCCAACAATTGGTCTAGCTGAAATGCTTCGATATCGCCTTCGGGTTGTGGAGTTCAGACGGCAGTCGCTTCACGGAAAATATCGAAGTTTAGGCAAAATCAGCAGTTAGACCGGTAAAGCGGACCCCAGACTCCAAAGCTGAAAAAGCTTCGGATGCGACAGGGATTAACGCTGAGATGATGATTGTATATTAGAAGTTGAATAACCTCAAACCATATTGGAAGGGTTTTTTAATCTTATCTCCAAATGTTCGGAAGTTATGTACATTTTAATACATTCAATACCAGAAACAGAATTTTTCAAATTAAAATAAAAACGCATAATTGTGGAAAGTTATTGACCCATGTAGGTAGCGATGACACGTTTGTTATGATTTGCATTTAAAAACGTGAAACCGAATAATTGGCATCAATTCTTCTCCCATCCGTTATCTTTAGTGATAACGATTTTATGGATAGCAATTGGGTATTATAATTTTTTTATATCAGTATACCTGACGTTTCTTGATTAGTAAGTTAGTTGACTGTCAACTGTAAATATTAGTCATATTAACATCCATACTAATATTATAAATGCGAAAGTAACTGTCTGTTACGTTTTCCCGCCTAAACCTCTCCACCGATTTTGATGAAATTTGGCACAGACAATCTTTACACCCTGAGAAAGAACATAGGCTATCTTTTATCCCGGAAAAATGTAATATTCCCGAGGGAAATCTAAAAAGCGCGATTTAACCGACCTCCACGCGGGCGGAAAGCTAGTTGATAATAAAAGTAATTGGTCATTTCTGTCTGCTAGTATTTTAACTTTCAGATACCTGTACAGTAAAATAAAATAATTTAAATGATAACTTATTTATAGTTATACCTGTTAGCAATTAACAGGTAAAAGCCATAAATACTGCAGTATCAATGTTTTTACACACAAAGCATATTGGACACATTAGGTTCGTATCGAATGACGTAACGCGATCATCAATAACGATCAATGGCACATGCTCACAAATGGGCTGCGAGATCATAATACTGTGGAATGTTAGCGTCCAATTGGGTTGTATCCTAAAAAATAATTTAATATCCATCAGATAGATTTATAAAAAACATTGAACACGTATTTTTTTTTCTTTCATTCATATACTTATAAAGATATATTGATTTGAAATGTCGCAAGACGTAAGACGTAAAGCTGAAAAGTTTGTTTTTGTTTGAACCCGGGTAATCTCAGTAACTTCGGGTCAGATTTGAAAAATTATTTTTGCGTTGAATAACACATTAATCCAGAAAGGCATTAGGCATTAGGGGATTATAACATAGCCGCGACCAATAGGAGCGGAGCATATAAAAAAACGCGAGCGAAGTCGCGGGCGACGGCTAGTTTCTCTATATCTGTTTATTCCCACATGTGGACAAAAGCTTCCCCGTTACCACAGTAACAATTTGTTTTTCTATAATTGCTCAACCAGGTTGGTGTTCCATTAATTTGTTCTGATTGCCACAGCCAAATCGAGCCTTCATATAAACTAGTAACAAATCTTCCCCATTACTTGCATGTAAAAATGAAATAAGGTGCCAATCTTTATTTTATTTATTTGGGACAAAAAACAGTTATTTGTTACAATATTAATAGTCGGCTAAGGTATAACTGTAACCCACAACAATGTCCACGGAATCATATTGACTTTACAAAAAATAAGGAAACGGATGTATAATCCGTGGCAGAAATAATGAGTACATAATGCTGTGGCGATCAAAGCTTAAAATATAGAAAGAAAAAGCTAGAGTCCAAACGAATTTCGTTTTCGACATTTTCGACATCTTAAATTTTCGGCCGAAAAAAGCAATTTTCGGTTGGATTCTAGACAGACTTAAAACTAAAAAGAAAAATAATAAAAACTTTGAATACATACAAGACTAACCTTCCACAATTTGATGGTCTTGTCATTTGTCGAGAGCAGGAAATGGGCCTGGTTCTTCCGCTTCAGCCACCGAATCTTGTTGATTTTCTCTTCAATCTCTAAAGACTTGAGGTAATCAAACTCGGGTTCGTGTGACTGGAATGTCGAGTACACGTTGTACTCGCCTTTCTTCGGGACGCATTGCTTTGAAGCTGGGTCCCTCTGGAAGAAACAGGATAATTTTGAGGCTCAGACTACTTACATGAGCTTGCTTACAATCATCATCATCATCTGCTGGACATAGGCCTCCCCCAAGGTCCTCCAAGACGACCGGTCCTGCGGCTCCAGCAACCAGAGCTTTCCCGCGACATTCACGAGGTCGTCGGTCCACCTTGTCGGGTGCCTACCCACGCTGCGTCTTCCGGTGCGTGGTCGCCACTCGAAAACCCGTCGGCCCCATCAGGCATCGGTCCTATGGGCAATGTGCCCAGCCCACTGCCACTTTAGTGTCGGCATTCTTCGGACTATGTCCGTTACTCTCGTTCTTCTGCGGATCTCCTCATTCCTGATTCGATCGCGCAGTGAAACCCCAAGCATAGCCCTCTCCATTGCCCTTTGCTTACAGTCGGTCATAGATAAAATGTCTTCAGATCTAGGTCAACGAGGGAGATTTTTTTTTTATTCATTTTCTGCCTCATTGGTCTGATGATTGCAATTGCTAATTTGTAAACATAGCGTCATAGGATTTTCCATTAGGCTGTATTTTTGCCCGGTTCTCCCCTTCTCGTCTTCTATTCTACGGGAAACTGCGTAAACAAGGATAACAGACTACCACTATGTTGATGAAGATTTTTGTATGTTGTAAATATGTTTCCTTCTCTGTATGAGAGGAGACCTGTGCCCAGCAGTGGGACGATAAAAAGGTTGTTGATGATGATGATGACTATGTTGATGTGTAAGTACACCTCTGCCCAACCTTGTGGATTGCAGGCGTGATGTTGATGTTTAAATTTACACAGTGCAATCATCCAGGGCATTGCAAGCTGAGCAGGGGCGAAAATAACAGATTTTACTATTTCTCAAGCTGTATGTAATGAGTATAGGCGATGAACTGTTCGTTATCAACCTTTTTATCGTCCCACTGCTGGGCACAGGTCTCCTCTCATACAGAGAAGGATTGAGCGTAATCATCACGCTTGCTCAATGCGGGTTGGCGATTTCAGACTTAAAGTCCAGGGTTCCTCAAGATGTTTTCCTTCACCTTCAGTCATTGGTGTCCAAGATATACTTAGAAAGTACAAATAAGTTTAGGAAAGTTACATTGGTGCTTGCTTGACCTGGAATCGAACTCGCGCATATTTGACAGGCTGGTGTTTTAACCACTAGGCCACAAAGACTACTGTAACTAGTAGATACTACAGTTTAGGTGAGATAATATTTGGTCACATCAACAGACATAAGAAAGTGGAAAGAAACAAAATTGTAAAAGTGACTCATTATGTTGACTTTGCATCGGTTGACGTCAAGTTAACGTCAATGTGACGTGATCGTGCGTGAAACGCCGTCGCATTGACGAGTTGATGTCTCGCAACTCGCAAGCAATTTATACGTTCAATAATATGACGATAGTATATTTCTTATATAGATATCTAAGATAGTGTATTTCTTCCACATTACAATGAAAGACGTCTTGCGTATAATTAAAGAACAAAATTATCACTCGTTTTACTGTGGGTTTTAAATTAATTTAACCACGATTTTTTAAATCAGGAAATATCCTTTGCATAAGATTGAAGAGAAAGTCGTGGTGGCCTAGTGGTTAAAACACCAGCCTCTCAAGTATGAGTGTTCCAGGTCAGGCAAGTACCAATGTAACTTTCCTAAAGTCATATGTACTTTCTAAGTATATCTTGGACACCAATGACTGATTACAAGGTGAAGGAAAACATCTTGAGGAAACCTGGACTTTCAAGTCTGATCTCGCCAACCCGCATTAAGCAAGCGTGGTGATTACGCTCAATCCTTCTCTGTATGAGAGAAGACTTGTGCCCAGCAGTGGAACGATTAAAAAAAGTTGATGATGATGCTTTCAATTTACATATGTAGCATATACATAGAACCGTGGAAAACCGTGTCCTGGTTTAGTATGACCCAGCGCCGGTTTTATTACATAAAATAAATTGTCTAACCTGAAATATAACAACCCTGCCTCCCTTGTCCCCCGTAGCAAGTAGTTCTCCATCATGGTTGAACTCCACACAGGAGATCAGGTCAGCTTCTGTGACGTCGTCTTCCAAAGTGCCCTTCACCTGGCTGAAACACCATGTCGTCTCGCCACCATTGCCTGGAACACATACCATTGGAATAAGAACTAAATTGCCTAAATATGTATAAACCTACTCTGGTTGGGCTGGGTAGACTTTGAATCAATAACGTTTTTTTTCTTGGTTGTAAAACGTAGCATGGAGTTTCTTGCACGTTCTTCTCCATAGAGATCCACGCTTTGGAACGTGCAATTTAGCTTCACTTTTCTTAGACTGACCGACATTGACTATTCAAAAGCACCAACGGATGGTTAATTTGAAATAAACAATTTTGACTTTTTTTTTGAGCCATTTTTTCTATCCTAAATAGTCTAATGCCAGCTTGCGCCGTCCTGTCCATAGGTATGGTTATACAGTGAAACTTGGTTAAGTGGGACCTGGATAAGTGAGAAACCTCCATAACTGGAACTCATGCTGAGGTCCCAACACTTTGGCACTGAATTACCTCTGTTGGTGGGACGAGGTAAGCCTCTATATCTGGAATTTGTTCTTTCAATTTATCATCACAGTTACCTCTATAACTGAGGTAGCGAGTAAATTTTATTTGCATAAACCTCTGTAACTGAGATAACAGTGTTTGATTACTCATTCTTATTCCACCCACAAATTCCACCCTCTGTAAATGGGACAGATATTTATGTATACCTGTATATCTGAGAATTCTGAGACACTGGGTAAGTTGGAATACCTCTATAAGTGAAACGACATTGCAGGTCCCTTGATGTCTCACTTAACCAGGTTTCACTGTAATAACAACAGACAAATCTTCTCGTTACATCCAAGTGTCATCATCATCTCAGCGTTAATCCCAGTCGCATCCGAAGATTTTTCAGTTTTGGAGTCTGGAGTCCACTTTACCAGTCTCACTGCTGATTTTGGCTAAACTTCGATATTTTCCGTGAAGCGACTGCCGTCTGACCTCCACAACCCATGGCGATATCGAAGCATTGCAGTAAGACCAATTGTGTTGGACTTTTGAGGGCTCCAACAACCCGTAACGACTGCCATTAGATGTTCGTATGGCAACCGGGACCAATGGCTTAACGTGCTTTCCGAGGCACGACCTGTTACATCCAAGTGTGATTAGATGAAATAAAGCTTTTTGTATATTGTAAATATTTTTGTATTTTGTATATATCAATCAATCCAAGAAATACAAAAAATCCCACATCCTTATTGGGATGACTTGTTATTATTGTATATCCAATTGTTTACAGAAGCCAGTTACCCCATGCCTACTAGCCCGCGGCGGCGGGTAGTGACGAGTTGACGACTCAGCAAGTAGGCGAGCACTAGCGCGTCGTAGGACAACCTATGCGAAAGATATTCAGAAGTGATGCTGTCAAAGGAGGAGGCGAAACGCGTGTGGCAGCGGGAATCCCAGCGCCCTCACGCCACTAGCCGCCGCAGGAGACGCCCTAGTCGGGAGTCGACATCGAATTCCCAGCCACGGTAGGCGCGGACCTGCGAGCGGTGAGCAGTGGGAAGTTCGCCACCCGGTAAGGACCAGGCTAGAAGAGTCGACGGCGCGTTGTGTTACACGCGCGCCTCAAAGAGATGTCACCACATCGTGACGGGGTCCACGAAGACCGATGCCTCCTGGGTCAGGGTTGCGGGTTGGTTAAACAAGAAACCGTGGCCCTGGCCGTCGCACATGCAAGTGAAGAGACACGGGTGGGTTTTAATCAGTAAAAGTCTGACACTTTAATGAAGACTGATTCTTTTCATCGACATGACAGGATGCTTTTCAGCGACAAACCATTGCAAGCGATGATCTCATTTGAATATAATCACGCAAAACCCAACTATTTACGAATTAAAAGTAAAATTTATGCATTTGACCTCGTTTATATATCGTAATATCCACAAAAATTCAAGATTGCTTCATCAAAATATTAAAAACTAGTTTTAGATTGTCTCATAACATCGTTTTACAAAGTTATTTGGGTATTACGCATTTAGTCCAGTTTGAGCTTTATTATTTGTTTAAACACACAAATGAACACAGACGAACTTGCCGTTAGCCCATAGGTGGTAATGACACTACCTATGAAATGTTTTTTTTTTCTTTTGCTGTAGCAATTACTAAAAATCTACCAAGTAATGTAAATAATTTAAAAAAAAATTGGAGCTAAAATACTGAAAATAATTGATGTAATTACATAACTTGTCTATGTACCAGCACCCTAATTGCGTAACACATTATCAATTGGAATCATTTTGAAGCATATTTCTAATTCATTGCTCCATATGTTCGAGAAATGTATCTGTTCAACAACGTGAATTACACAATGAATGTTGTTGAACTGTCAAAATTAAACCCATTGCTACTGACAGTGTGTTACGCTTATTATTTTTTTTTTTCGTGTGGGATTATTATCACTTATTACCTTGCCGACCCTTTTTAGTGTTCTTGGCATCACATAAATGTCAGTAACAAAGCGACACTATAAGGCTGATTGAAATCAATAATATTAATTTCCATCATAAATTGAGTTTCAACTGATCCAATCAATATATAAGGGTGATATTTTATGTACAAAAACCTGGACCTTTTAGGTATTATCTAAAAATCTTATTCTTGTATTGGCGGATTACGGCCCACTCCCTCGTGTCACTCTCCTAGGCTTGTATAGTAGAGGCTTGTGTCCCTATGTGGGATGGGAATATTATAGGCTGCTTTAATAATGCTAGTGTAACGCTACATGAATAATAAAAATATTTACTGTGCAACTAGCACGCAGACAATACCAGTCTGGTCGGAGGATCTTCCCTTTCCTATGAAGGATGAGTGAACTTTACACTCTGTTCCTCATACCTCCAAACTAGCTACTGTTGTAAGCCTGGCTAATAATCCTAGAGCCAGAATAACCCGACACTACACCGACGATATCCCGGACGTCAGCCTGTACGAGATTGGTACGGCCCTGAAACAGCTCAAGAACGATAAGGCGGCTGGAAATGATAGAATTACGGCTGAGCTTCTGAAAGCGGGTGGTAAACCGGTTCTTAAAGCGCTTCAGAAGCTATTTAATTCAGTCATTCTTAAAGGCGAAACGCCTAAGTCGTGGCACAGGAGCGTGGTGGTGTTGTTTTTCAAAGAAGGTGACAATACCCTCCTGAAAAACTACACACCGATATCCCTCCTGCCTGTCTATAAGCTGTTTTCTAGGGTCATCATTAATCGTCTCGCTCGCAGGTTCGACGACTTCCAGCCTCCCGAACAAGCAGGCTTCCGAAAAGACTTTAGCACCATAGACCACATACATACGCTGCGGCAAGTTATACAGAAGTCCGAGGAGTATAACAAACCACTATGCTTGGCGTTTGTGGACTATGAGAAGGACTTCGATTCAATTGAGACTTGGTCGGTGCTACAATCTCTCCAGCGGTGCCAAATTGACCATCGATACATTGAGGTGATAAAGTGTTTGTACAAAAACGCCACCATGTCAGTCAGTTTCCAGGATCAGGACTCGAAACCGATCCAACTGCACCGTGGAGTGAGACAAAGAGATGTCATATCTCCCAAATTGTTGACTGTTGCATTGGAAGATGTCTTTAAGCTCCTAGGCTGGAAAAGACTTGGCATTAGCATTAACGGCGAGTACATCACTAATCTCCGTTTTGCAGATGATATCGTGGTCATGGCAGGGACCCTATAAGACTTGAGAAAAATGCTCAATGACCTAAGTGTTGCCTTAGCTAGAGAGAATTCCCAGCTTATGACGAGGTTAGACTCTAGACTGCTCTAGAATTGAAGTACGCGAATTTATTTATTTTCTTGTGGAGAAGCGTTGGTGTTTCAAATTAGGCTAAGAATTAGCTTTTTGCTGGTATTTGAGCGGGGATGAAGTGGCGCAGCAAGTTACCTGTATAGTTTTAAAATTTTCAACAAAGAGAACCACAAAAATAAGTTAGTAAAACACACGAGCGTCGAAAGTCACAATAGATGAAAATCCTGGAAGCGACGACCACGTCCTAATACAGTTTAGCTGAGAAGTTTTGCAAGTGCAACTCCCCAAAATCAAGTATTTGTCTGTCTGATATAAAAGTAAATAATTAAGATATTATTATAAAAAAATATTAGTCAACACATTAATACACAAAAAGAAATGTTAGTAAACAATAAGCATAAAGATATTATAAAGTCGTAAATGCAATATTATATCTATAAAAGAAAAAAAAACAAACATGTCAAGATAGCGAGCGTAAAGAATTATCATTCCGGTGTTATCAATAGCTTAGTAAAGTTATTTAATTTAAAACCAGGGTTATCCATTATAAACTAAAACTAATAATTAATTATAACATAATATTAATAAGTAATATAAATTGTTCTCTCAATGGTCTTTCATTCGTATATTTCGTAAGCACGAATTTGAGCAGACATATAAATAATTTTAGTTTTTTTTACAATCTGACTTTTAGTATTCAGTATTTAGATAAATATCTGGGGAGGTCAATGCCCGGCCTCAGGTAATTTATGAGAACCTTGAATATCATAAAATAAAGTCGAGTAAATAACACAGTTGTAACTCAAAAAAATTCTGGACCAATTTTTATTTCATTGGTTGGATCTGTCTCTGTGTGGAAGAAATTACAAAACAAAAAGTGAATAAAATGTATGGAATGCTTTTTTTTCATGAGAGATTTCATTAGAGGACAGTACGAAGTTTGCTGGGTCAGCAAATGATGTGATAAATAAACTGGCTCAACTTATGATGGGCTCACTTAATTAAGTCGAAAAATATCTGGCGCCGGTCAATAACACGTGAATGGCAATGAAAAGATTGAAAATTGACCTATTTATCAAATGTACGTACAATCACAAGTCGTGTTCCAGTGCACCCGACACGAATGATGTCTCCAATTGGCGAAATTGTCTTGGATTCTAATACGATGGTTGGAATACCACGGTACTTCTTTCTTTTTCAACATCTCTATACTAACTTATCATAGAATACAATAAATAACCACGCATCTTACTAATTAATTAACAAAAAAAAAAGTTAAACAGTACAGTTCTGTAACATGTCCCGACCGTAAATGGCGAAAAACTTTAAATTTAGAACCTGTTTTTTGAACGTAGAACAGTAATACTATACTTGTGAATGAGACCAGTACTTTGGTAACAGTACACCTTTCTTTTGAGCCTTTGTAGGGTGGATTTAGACAATGGACCCACAAGGCTTGACGCGTAACAATTAGAGGAAGCACCTTGTACACATGTGTAGTACGTAATTGAAAGATATAAATAGCGTTGTGGTGATAATTAGTGCTGGCAGTTGCGTGTCTGCCGTAAGCTAGTTCTTGTATTGAAATACTGAGAAAATCTGACGATTATGTTTTACTATGGGACGCAATATACCTGTAATTTTAGCATTTTGGTTTTTTAAGCCTCAATTGAAAAGAAGTATGTATTTATAACTATTTCTTTACTATGGAGGTTTATCTTCTTTGTTCAATTTCCTTTTGCCTACAGCAAGCTAAAGGCTTTTACCCTAATTTGAATTCATATCTAATACAAAAAAGGGTGCCTAAATCAACACTTAACCCTTCAACACCAACGTCACTCCCGATAAGTGGCAAAGTTTGTGACGCAAAAGGCCGCCAAAGTTATCGACTGTATGTCTCGATTTATAGACATACTAATGATATATCTATAGAAACAAAAGTGTCGTCGGCATGTTTTGCTGTCGATACGAAAGCGACAGGTTAAGTAGACTGCATAGCGGAGTTGGCTTAGCGTCTAAAATTGTTGAATCTACAGAAAATTTTGATGAATAATAGTTACCAGGGGCCTTAAATTAAAAATTAATACCAGAAATCCTTGACCTAAATTGTTCCCTAATAGAGCAAAGATTAGGAGAATTAACAAACTGAAAATAATGATATTGAAATATGGGAAGACGACTATGTGTCGCATAGAGCAGTATTACGATTTGGAGAAAATTGGAGGGTAGACGTGAGAGACATATATACATAATTTTAGTAACGCAAAAAAGCTGTATCAGTCTTATATTCAAAAGTTTTTGTTGTTTGTAACTGCACATGCTACTCCTTGTTTTTTTTTTTTTTTTAAACAAAGTTTAGGTCTAATAAATAATTGTTTTTATTTGTTGTTTGCTCATGCCGCAATCACAAATTTGGTGGTGAATGAATTCGTTGGGCACATTTTGATGGACCTAAAGGCAAATCCCATTACAAAAAAAAAAAATCAAAACTGTACGGAAAATGTATCTATGAATTAAAATAAAATTTAATATGAGATAAAAAAAAGCCCGGTTTAAGTACACAAAACTCTCGACGTTCCGACACCGTAACTACGAACCATACAATAACAGCCTATCAATTACTTCATCAAAGGTTCCATGAAGCCATAAAAACAGATATCATTTTCTTGATACAAATGCTTTTCAAATCAAGATCTAAGTCATCAGTAAGGTCAAGGTCTTTGAGAGGCAGTCTGTTATCACTGTGTAAACATTGTCTGTTTACGTACTGATATCTTGATGCACGTCATCCGTCCTTGTCACACACTTAGGTAGGCAGGTGACGAGAATATTTAGAATGAGGAAAAAAGCTAACCGCGTTAAGGATAGGTAGGATTCTGCGTCTAAGGAGCTGTAGGTTATTTTATAGTTTTTCGACTAACAATCTGCCCATTCTTTTACCAAATATGTTGAGGTCAGCTTCCAGTCTTTTATTATTATTATTAATTATAAACTAGTGCTTGGCCGCAATCCCGCCTGATGGTAAGCAGTGGTGCAATCGTTGATGTTAAAGCTCGCTAGTTTATTAAGACTATTCCCTCAAGAAGCTTCAATCATGCCATTCAATCATGGAGAGGTTACACAGAAATGCGCATGTCACAGCTAGGGCGCCGCCGCAAAACGGCGCGCAGGAACCTCGCCCGACTCCTGTGACCTGTGGGCTAGGGCTACCGTGTCAGAGGCGGACACGGCTGAAGAAGCGAGCCCAAACTATGAAAATCCGTTTCGCGTCGTGGAACGTTGGCACGCTAACTGGACGCGCGAGGGAGCTGGCCGAAACTCTCCACAGGCGGAGGGTGGCCGTGGCATTCCTGCAGGAGACTCGGTGGAAAGGCAGCAGATCCCGGCTTATTGGGAATGGCTACAAGCTGATCTAGACGGGTGCACCTAGTGGGAGAAGTGGGGTCGCCGTGGTGTTGTCTGACGAGCTCCAGGATAACGTCTTGGAGGTGAATCGCATCAGCGATCGGCTAATGTCGATGCGGGTGCTTGTCAATGGGGTTATAACCCACTTGATAAGTGCCTACGCTCCGCAGGCCGGGTGCGGTGAAGCCGAAAGGACGCTGTTCTGGACCCAGCTCGAAGGATTGCTTCGCGGGATTCCGTTATCCCAGGAAATCGTTCTGGATGGTGATTTGAACGGTCATGTGGGTGAGAGGTGTGCCGAGTTTAAGCATATTCACGATGACTTTACCGGAGCGGGCGAAGCGCTACCCAGATCGATTTTCTACTAACTAGGAGGCACCACATCGGCAAAGTAGCCAACTGCAAAGTCATACCCGGTGAGAGTCTCACTGCACAACACCGTCTCTTTGTCATGGACCTCTGCGTAAAGGCCCAACGTAGACGTGTAGAGCACTGTTGGCGCCAGATCGGGTGGTGGCTGCTTGATGAAAACAGGTCCCAGGATTTTGCGTCAGTTATTAGCGACAAGTGCGTCGGTACCGACGGAGAACCTGTGCAAGACCACTGGGACAGGATCCAGGCAGCTATTACGGGGGCAGCGCGTGTGGTACTCGGCGTCTCTAAGGGCGGCCGCAAACGTGACAAGGAAACCTGGTGGTGGGACGACACAGTCCAGAGGGAGACTAAGGTGAAGAAAGCCCTCTTCAAAACGTGGCAAGCGACCGGATCTCCTGAAGATCGCGACGCATACAAGGTTGCTAAACGTGCCACCAAAAGAGCTGTAGCCAGAGCCAGACGGGACCACTTGCAACCTCTCTACGAGAAGTTGGAATCGTCTGAGGGGCAAAAGCTCATTTACAAGTTGGCACGTTCCAGGGTCAAAGCGGCACAGGATATATCCAAGTGCCGTTGTGTAAAAGACCCTAATGGCAACCTGCTATGCGAGGACCTCGCGGTGAAGGAGAGATGGCGCTCGTACTTTCACGCGCTGCTGGACAAGCAGCATCAAGAGGTGCAGACACCGGAACTCCCTCCGAACCTTGGACCTTGAACCTTGGAGTGCCTCTGATAACGCCTGAGGAAGTCCAAACGGCTCTTCGTCGTATGGGGAATCGGAAAGCTGTCGGAGCTGACGGAGTCCCCATTGAGGCCTGGAAGGCGATGGGTCCTCGCGGTGTTGTTAACTAATGTTAACTAACTTTTTCAATCGCGTGCTCCTGACCGGCAAAATCCCGAGCCAATGGAGGCTGAGTATCATTACTCCAGTCTTTAAAGGCAAGGGCTCGGTTCAGGCGTGTGGCAACTATCGCGGTATCAAGGTCATGTCCCACACCATGAAGATCTTTGAGAGGATCATAGACACCCGAATCCGGCAGGCCGCAGGAGTGTGCTGTCTCGGAGTGTCAATATGGGTTTCGGCCAGGGTACGGAACCATGGACCCTATCTTCGCACTAAGGATCACCATGGAGAGATACAGATCGAAGAACACGCATATGCTCTTTCTAGATATGCAGAAGGCCTTCGACTGTGTCCCTCGCGGGGTGATCTGGTGGGCACTGAGGTCCAAAGGGGTACCTGAAGCCTATGTTGACATAATTCGAGACATGTACCTTAATTCCGATGCCGTTGTCAGGATCGCTGTTGGCGACACTAAACCCTTCCCCATCACCGTCGGAGTCCACCAGGGATCCGTCCTTAGTCCGTTTCTGTTCAGCGTGATATTAGACGTCTTGTCGGACAGCATCAAGGACTCACATGAGCAGCCTCCCTGGCTACTCATGTATGCTGACGATATCGCGCTGGCGGACGCGGACAGGGAACGGTTGGTGCGGCATGTGAATGCGTGGAAGGACTCGCTTGAGAACGGAGGTCTGAAACTCAACGTGGCGAAGACCGTATACTTTGCCAGCAACACGACAGACCCTATGTCTGTGCGCATAGGCGGAGACATGGTCGAGTGCACGGACCAGTTTAAATTCTTGGGGTCTGTGCTTCACGCGTCCGGCGACAATGATTGCGACGTCAAGGCACGTATTTCCGCAGCTTGGGCGAAATGGCGTGAGGTGACAGGTGTCATTTGTGACCCCAAAATGCCGGTTAAGCTTAAGGGGCAGGTCTATAAAACCATCATTAGACCTGTTCTCCTGTATGGCAGTGAGGCGTGGCCTGTGCTTGGGCGACACAAACAGGAGCTGCGTGTCACGGAGATTAATATGCTGCGGTGGATGTGTGGAGTTACGCGGAAAGACCGTATCAGGAACTCATGTTACCGGAACTCCCGTACTCCGACTCTCTCCGGTACTCCGGTCCGACAACTCCGGTACTCATGTTGTCGGAAGGCATGTTACGTGGGTAACAAATGTCTTGCCATGGCGCCTCCGCCGGGCCGGAACAAGCGGGGTAGACCAAAGAAGTGCTGGCTTGACGTTGTAAGAGATGACATGCGTGCCAACAAGCTCTTACCACAGGATGCTCTAAAGATCGTGCGAAATGGAGGAGAATGTGCAGGAAAGCGGACCCCGGGCTCCAACGCGAAAGCCGCGGATGCAACCGGGATAAACGCTGAGAAGATGATGATGATTCCCTCAAGAAGCTTCGTCAATAGAAAGGAAGACGGCAGTTGAGCGAGGTGATGCAATTGTGAACCCAACAACACGACCAACAATGCTGCCCCTCCACGACCAAACTCCCGACACAACAACATTTGGCGCATCGTACACACCGCAGCACAACTGCTCAGACCCGTTCTCCGTACGGCTTCACCACACATAATGCCGGAACAAGACGAATCGCTTGGCGGCAAGACTTTGTCTGGTGGGTGGTAACTTTTGCCGGCAGCCGATGTTATGGCCTACCACCGAGAAACTGTCAGTCGACAGTCTAAACGGATGCAGCTGAATACCATCTTTTATCATGGAGCGACTAGACAATTTTTATTCACTAAAAATACATTTATAAACACATTACAAATTTTTTTTTGCGGTTCATTTTAGTCGTGGTGGCCTAGTGGTTAAAACACCAGTCTCTCAAGTATGAGTGCGCGGGTTCGATTCCAGGTCAGGCAAGTACCAATGTAACTTTTCTAAAGTTATATGTACTTTCTAAGTATATCTTGGACACCAATGACTGAAGGTGAAGGAAAACATCTTGAGGAAACCTGGACTTTAATTAAGTCTGAAATCGCCAACCCGCATTGAGCAAGCGTGGTGATTACGCTCAATCCTTCTCTGTATGAGAGGAGACCTGTGCCCAGCAGTGGGACGATAAAAGGTCGATGATGAATACATTTATACACAAGATATTTTAATCTTGCCCTTTGTTAAATTCTTTTTATTTATGTTCTGTAATCTATATGGTGTACATAATGAGGAGTATTCAATTCTATTCTAAATTATAAATACTTAAGTAATGCATTTAGCTTTAAGGCACTTGCTCATTATTTTTAATTTATATAGTACAATATTGTTGGTCCTTTAAGACTGATACAGTATTGGCTTGTTAGCAATTTTATACTTAATAAACATTGTTATCAAAAGTATCGCTATCAAGCTGCAAGACATTTAAAAAGTGTGATGTAATAATGAATGAAAAATCATAAACATTGTTATCACGAATAAGGTCACATAAAATTGAGAATCAAATAATGTTATCAAGCAATTTTTGTAAGTATTTAAATATCAATATTTCTAGTTTCATATATTATCTTTGTTGCCAACAGATAAAATTGATTTAACTTCTTGCCTATCTATTTAGTTTCCTACCTAACTGTTGCAAACACATAATTGATTAGTTTTATTAATGCTGGTATTCAACTACATCTGGTTTGAGTGGAAATATGGAAGAAATTAGAATAATAATATGGAATAAATATGGATATTTGGTTAAAGAGAATGCGGATGATAATAAGGAATAGCAGAGTAAGCCTGGGTGCAGCAGTCATCAAAATGGAAGAATAATTTTATATACTAGGCGAATGACACAGATATGGGGAAGTCAAAGGCTTTTACTAAGCAGTGTTTTTTTTTTCTTTACTAAGTATGTAATACCTCTTTGGTCTTTCTCAACCTTCTTACACATGATAAAATAAGATGTCAAACAAGGCCAGGTTTTACTTAACATTCCAGAGCAATACTAGTCCTGCTATAGTTGGTATGATGCCAAATTAGTACTGGTCTTAGAGAAATACGTCATTTTCCTTGTGTCATTTATGGTGTATGATGGTGGTGGTGTATGGGGTATTTTTACACAATCTGCACTATACTAACCAATCATATAATATTATTTTGCATAATCTTCTTCTAATTTGTCTTATAAAGGATTTGCCCTTTATAAGACAAAGGAATGCATGGACAGAGCTTTAAAAAACTTCTCGATTTATATAAATTTATAAGTCTTTAGAATATTTGGTCTCACACAATAGTTTTAAAAACCATGTAAAATTGTTGAGTGTGGCAAAAAGTAAGAAAATATCTTTAAAAAAATCTCTTTATTTACCTCTCTTGAAATTAAGTAGATACACTCTATTTATTTATAATAAAATTTGGCATTCCTTGCCATATTCTACCCCTCAGATTGGTGGATGTCACATTTCTTTGAATACTTGGTTCTAGGACATATTGTCAATTTTCTCACAATGTTTTCCCTAACCGTCTTCAGAGTGGTGATAAAATTAAATTCACCAAGTAAAGCCAATCTCACTGGGCCACCTTTTTTTTTCAGGGTGGAAATCCTCAATGGATGTCCGCCGCCTTGGGGTGGGCGACGGGATCTGTCAATCTTTTACTGACTAAAACCACCTCGGTGTCTCTTCTATCACGAACGCTCGTGGGGCCGCGGGTGTCTAAATTCTTCCACGGAAGGGCCACCTAGACCAGCTTAATCCCTGTCTAATATTATTTATTATCCTTCTACAATTTTGCTGTCAAGCAACTTTTCTGTTTTATATCCACTCAAGCGTCCAGGCCACCAAAGTGGCCTCACGAGATTTTATTTATGATATGTATCAAAGAGCTTCATGAACTTCCCACTAGATGATTCTGTATTGATTCTGTATTAAACAACGATTACCGGATGGCTAAAACAGTGCCCTACCTGACAGATAAATATTTAAGCTATAAAAACCAATAATATATTTAAAAAATGTTTTGGAAACCGGACTTGTAAAGTGTGTGACAGGCTTTTACATAGACTCAACTATAATTGTAGAACATATTTTCAAAAGCTAATACAGCCTGAATCAAACTTAACGACGGCTAGTCTGAAGTGCGCTACTCGCTGCGCAGTACCTCACCCCCCACCCCTGCTGACAAGTGCATTTAGTTACTGCGCAGCAACTCACCTCATGTTCTGAGCAGCCTTAGTTTAAATAGGGTTGTAGATTACCCCTGGACAAATTATAAAGCCGTCTAGATAGTTTAAAAAGGTGATCCTGAAGGACCAATTATATACCTAATTTCCCTGGATAGCTAAATTTAATTTTATAGATAAAAATACACTCATGGTATCATTATCATTGAAAATGTATAAATAATAAATATAGGTATATACGACTTATTTTTATTGATTAATGTCATCTGTGCTTTGTTTTGACAACCAAAACATTTATTTTTTAATAGTAACATTTTATCAGTACATGGTAAAGTAAGTAGTATTAATTTATTTGTAACTTTTATCAGAATGCCTCAGAAGTAGCATTATTTTTTTCAGAATAAGTTTACTATTAGAATACAACACATGATAGTTTATGATATTATAACATTTTTCATTTGTCTTCTGGTTGTGTCAGAAGAAGGGTTATGTTTTTCAGAATAAATTCTAACAGTCACTAAGATAAAGGCTTCCTACCCTAGAATCTCACCCTTTTATGTATGTTAAAATATAGCTTTATAATTAGAAGCATCTCCATCACACAGTACGGATCTAATTAAACTTGTAATAAAATAAGCTATAAAATGTCCACAACTCTATGCCCATGTCAAGTATACATGGCTCATTCTTAATTTTCTCCATGACACATCATAATTATTAAGTGTTGTATGACACTTTACTAGTTCATACTAAAGTGATTCACTAATCATCAAGCACCAATAGGTACATGTAACCATTTGATTAAAATCATGATATTTATTACCTTTAGCGTCAGCCTTTAAAATTCCTACTAACCATATCGTCATCCACACAGGGGGGCCTAGTCCTATCGTGACGGGGTCCACGAGGAAGGACCGCAACCCTGACTCAGAAGGCATAGACTTCTGAGTCAGGGTTGCAGGTTGTTTAACCCATATCATCCCAGTGTTCCAATTTTGGAACGGTTATTTTTTAAATTTTTATTTGAGTTTTTTAACGCATCTTCTAATTAACGCTTTTATGATTCTATTACTGACATTTTTAACTGTCAGTTCAGTGAATAACATTTAAATTCAAACAGTCGTTCTTGCCAATAAAACGGATTTTATTTGCAAGTTTTTGGTGACAATAATGGCGAATAGAAAAACGCAAGTAATTATATTATTTTATATTATAATATTGATAGTGTAGTGATTATATACGAGTTACGTTTTTGTTATATCATTTCGATAAATATTTTTTTGAAAAAAATTGGTAGTTTCTGGGTAAGCGTGAATTTTGTGTACCGTTCCATTATTTGAACAGTAGGAACATACACTCATGTTAGATTTATATATTAGATTTGATAACATACTATGTATTATCCTATAATTATGATATTATTTATAGCAGATTGATTGTGAATCAAATAACCTTCCGGTGGGAAGAAGATGACCTGTGTTTGTAGCTGATATTTTCATCACACCTCCTGAGAATTGCCAAAATAGCGAAGATAGCGGTGATGAAATAATGAAAAAATTGTCAAGATATCAGCTGCTTGCAGAAGCTGAATTCCGGGTCACCAGATCATCTCAAGCTGAGTCAAGGATAGTGAATGAACGCGTTGGAGACGAACCAGTAGAAGAATCAATACCTCACAGATTGTCAGTAACGCAGCATCCACAGCCTAACTCCTTGTCGTCAGTTACAGATCTACCACCAAAAAAGGCGCGTTGAAGTCACGAAGGGACGAAAGGAAAGGATGAAGGGAGATCTGTAGATATTTCAGAGATAGCTGTGGAAGAGTACAGTGAGCCAGATTTCCTGGAAAATCTTGAAAGCCCTTTTCAATTTTTCGAATAATTTTTAGATGGAGAAGTGTTCGAATTACTGCGCTCACAAAGTCAAAAAAAAAATGCAATCCAGAAGGGTATACATGGATTTCGGATAACTACGATAGATATCAAACACTTTATTGCAATTTCGTTAGTGTCAGGGTACAACAGTGTATCGAGATATCGAATGTACTACGGTCAAAAAGTTGACTGCAACTTTCCAACAGTAGCAACTCTAATGTCACGAAATCTAAACGTATACCTGATGCTATCAGATTGGATGGTAAAGGACATCTAATTGATAAACAAAATAAACTAACTTGATGTAGTGTTTGTCATAAAAATACAACAATGAAGTGCATATAATGTAATATTGCCTTACATGCCAAATGTTCTATAATTTTTCGTACAAAATAACATACCTAATATTAATATATGGGTGAATATACGCTATTTGAATTCCAATGGACCTTAGAAAAAATATATATTTAACTTATTATATTATTGTTTCTCAAGGCTTAAATAATAAATAATATTGCCTTTTATCTGGACCACTTAGTCAATTTATGATAAATGATCAATTTATGGCATTTTTAGTTTAAAAACATTAGAAATGTATACTCCTCTGGCCTTCCCATTTACGGATTATAATGGTTTTATGGCAAAATAATAGAAATACGTATTCTATTGTGTTTTGTTTTTAAATGATTGTATGCTTTTATAAACAATGCAACATATTTTACCAAAATAAACTGTGTAAAAAAAATATTAATATAAAATAAAATAGCTTATTTGCATGTCATGTTACAATAACGTCACTTCATCTGGTGAAACTCAATGAAGCAGAATTTGGCCAAAAATGGCCAGGGTATGCTTTGACCTTCAACTACGCACGTACAACAGTGTGAACTTAAAAGCAAGCTTACGTCCTTGAGCAAAACTCAAATAAATTGTCGTCAGTTTGCGATTGACTTTCGGAGAGCGTGTTTGTGCCAGTCGTTAGAGTATTTCCTTTGGTAAGTACAAGTTTTTGTATTTGGTAATTATGAAATTGTATATTTAATCAATGCAATGTTTATTGTGTGCAGAAGTCATGAAGTAAATGAAACTGCGGTGAGTAAAGCGAATGACGTTGTTTTCGTGGGTTATGTGTCATTTTGTCACTTCTCTGGCGTCACTCCACTGGCAAATTTTATGCCAGAGGAAATACATGACCGCCAGAGGAGAGACAAAATTCCGTTTCGTTCAATATTTTATGTGTTAAGGCTTAATTTTATTGGTTCTAGATATTCTAACATAATCAGACACCATGGTGAATGTTACAAAAAAGCAAACAAGGGATTGAGATTATAAAATAAAACGCCAGGCTGAAAAATTACGCTACCAAAGAATTAAAAACGATCCCATTAAAAATGCAGATTTATAAGAAAAATAAAAAGAAAAGAAAGGCAACAAAATAAAAAGAAAAGGGACAAATAAAGAGCATATATGATATGACTGAAAGAGAACAAAGGGCTATCAGGAAAATATGGAGGGGAAAGGCTAGAAAGCAAAGAGCTCGCGTGTAACTACAATAAACTAGAAACTATCCAGTAACACCACTTGAATCCGATAATGAAGAGCAACCCCCACTAACACAAAACAATTTCGCTCGTCTGCCGTGTCTGACTTTTACTGACTAAAATTCATCCGTGTTCCTTCACTAGCCTGTGCCAAGGCCAGGGTATGTATTTCGAACAACACGCGGCCTCAGCAGGGTTATGGGTTTGGGTTATGTATATAGGTTTGCGGTTTCACCCGCTTCGATTAGGACCGACAAATTATCATGAAGCTGGTCATAGCAAAGGAGCTCGAAGATAGTATCGGAGCGACATGCAAACGAACGGCTTACAAAATTGTAGATTTAGGGACTGGCATTGCTACGATTAACGACTTTGTTACGGAATTAGCCAAATGCTGTCCTGGCATTCAAATGTTTGTGATAAGCGAAAAAGAAATTGATTTTCAAAGGAAGATAATAAACTAAATGTCAAACCTTTTTCTAGCACACAAAAAATACACAGCTATCAAACGTACGATCGTACGTATCAAACGTAAACTCAAGTACGAGGCAACTGTCAAACTATCCTGTGCAATATTTTGTACACGAAGAGCCTGCTTTTGTCCAGCAGTTTTTGTCCTCATTTCTACTTAGGTGACATTAAATACCTACCCTTTTATGGTGTGAATGGAATCATCAAATTACCTCTCCCGCTCTGAACAGAGCCGAAGGAAAAGGAGCGGGAATCCCAACGCCCTCACGCCTCTAGCAGCCGTAGGAGACACCCTGGTCGGGATAAAACATCGAACTCGCGGCCACCGTAGGTGCGGGCTTGCGGGCGGCGAGCTGGCCACTGCTCGTGCAAGCCTGCCCCGTCAGCCGCCCTGGTCAGGACCAGGACCGGGCCGACGGCGCGTCACGCATCACGCGCGCTTCAATGGGATGTCAGCACATTGTGACGGGGTCCACGAAGACCGATGCCTCCTGGGTCAGGGTTGCGAGCCGAAGCCGGAGTTCCTTCACTTGCCTGTGTGCTAGGGCTACGATTTTCGGTTTTGGGTTTGAGGACAATACCATCAAAACAAAAAATTGAATGTTGCGGAAGTATACACTGATTCTGAGGAAGATGTGCCAAATGAAATAGTCACACAAACATCTACTCATCTGCTTAATTCACCTGATATATGTAGATAATGCAGACACTCCTATGACTGTCTAGAATGAAATTAATGATAAAAATTATACATAGATATGCTGGCATATATTCGTCAGATTTTGATGAAGAAGGAGAGATCTGAGTTACGTTTTTAAAGATCTCCAATGAAGATGGTACTCTTTTTTAAATAAATGATAATGATATGTCCGATGTTAAATGGGAACAGATCTTGGCATTTTACCAGTGCCAAATATATGTATGAAAGATAACAGAGTATTCTACAAGTTTTCAAAGCCAGTTGATCTATTTGAAAAGTAATTTATTTTGTTTAGTATTTAAAAAAAAAAAAAAAAAAACATTGTTTCTTTGCTAAAAAATAAATGTAAATTAAAATGATAATCTCTGATGAAATTGATAAGCAAAATATATTAATTCTGTTATTTGATATGGATAATTGAAACTAGATCATAAACAAACTATTAATATTATAAGGTTGCAATTAGGAATTGTGAAGACTGAATGTATCTTGTATAATAAAAAAAATTATCAGGCAATATAATTTATACATGTTTTATTTAATATCAGACCCTTAGCTTAGTCAATAATCAATGTTATGTCACTTCCCTGGTTTAATTTGTCTCTACTCTGCTAGTGGTGTCACTCCCCTGGTAAGACATTTTCCTCTGGCACTTATAAAACTCAAAAAAATGGAAATATCGTCTGGCCTCTGCCATTACCAATTTTAAAATAGTGTCAAATAAATAAATTATAAATATTGAATGAAACAGATCACATTTCCTTCTGGGACACGAAAAAATCAAATAGCGTATATTCACCCATATCGTTATGTAACAGACTTCAAACATATATAATTGCCTAAGTTTTAATTTTAATAAATAAAAAGGTCTATAGTATTGTCTTATTTCAAATCGAAATCCATAGCCACAACTTTATCTTACATGTATGTACAATCCTAGTGTTCCATTATTGGAACGGTTACAAAACACAAAATCCAAAACCCGTATATTTTTTTTAAATATACATTATACATCTATAAACATACTCTGATTTGATTTTTATAAAAATTGGACTACTTTTACTATCGTTGGGATGATATGGGTTAAAAAAGAAACCTTGGCCCTGGCGCATAGGCAAGTGAAGAAACACGGGCGGGTTTTAGTCAGTAAAAGTCTGACACAACCTTCCGCTCCGCCAAGCGGGAGAGGAGAGGTCATTTGATTTCCCGCCCCGAACAAAAAAAGGGGAAAGGGGGGTGTCCTGTCCATTATTACAATAGTGTCAGAATAGTTGATCATTGATTGCATAATGATGTATTTTGACAAGTTTCGTAATCTACTAACAAAATGGCGTCATTATGACTTTCCAGTGGCCAATCACTTACACTGCACTCCATATTTATAAATATTCAAATTGAGTATTAGTTTTTAGAAAATCATTTCTATTAACGGGTTTTATAATAACGGCAAAAACGCAATGTAATTCTATCAACATTCCATTACGAGACGACTGAGATAATTGATTGATCATTATGAATTTAGCAGATTACGAACTTTTAAGTACAATGAAAACGGAATTGTGTTGGAACGACAAATTTTAAAAATAGCAGACTGGCCCCAGTTCAACCATTTTAGTCTTTTATTTTTACTTTTTACCATAAGTATAAACAACCCAAAACCAGTATCAGGTAACTACCCACATTTACATTGTGTAAAACCAGTTTTTATCACAACTGGCCTTAATCAGTCTCTATGTAATGGCAGATCCCTCTTCTAAATTCATTTCAGTTACATTACATTTACATGAACATTAATTACAACAATTGACTATGGAACCCAATAATTCCTTGTTTAACAGACTGTGCTTAATTGAAAGGAATTAAAATCTTTAAATTGTTATGCAAGAACATAATGTCTTATAGTAAGAACAAAATCATTAAGAATGACTAAACTCTCTTATTCATAAATGTTGCTTAAATTTAAGTAGTGATTAGCGAATCTTTAACCATATGAATAAACCCCTTAAACACTGTAGTATTTATTTATAAACGATCATTAAATTTAAGTGATATTAAAAGCAAAAGAAAATAGGGATTCTTCTTCTTTAACAATGTTTTTTTTTTTTTCTTTTAATTGTACTTAAATTTAATTATCATTTATGAATAAACACCACAGTGATTAGGGGTTTATTCATAAACGATGATTAAAGTTAAATGACATGTAAACATCTAAAATGTAGTGTTAACAACGTTTATGAATAAGGGGGATTATGTCTAATGAAAGGCTGAAATCCATTATTACTGAGAAGTAATTACATAATTTGTGAGTTTATTTTAAAACCTACAATGTCTAATAATAACTTTTTTGTTGTTTTGTTTTGCTGATTTACTAATTCCTTTTGAGTAAGAACAAAAGGACTTACTATTATTACATACTGCCAATGTAATGCTGTAGTTACAATGCTCCTAGCAAACTGCCTAAAATTTTAGTCGGCATGCATTTCTAGTAAAACTAGATGTAGCAAAATACTAATATTTTACATCATTGTATTTTGTCTACTATACATAGTATTGT
Organism: Sesamia nonagrioides; assembly: GCA_017933935.1. NCBI lineage: Eukaryota > Metazoa > Arthropoda > Insecta > Lepidoptera > Noctuidae > Sesamia > Sesamia nonagrioides. The sequence goes on from JADWQK010000088.1 coordinate 198,285, forward strand.
ACAGTCATGTGTTTTTTTTAAATGAACAGCTGTGCTGCTGCGTAGTTTGTTCCACCACTTCTTCTTCCCAGCAAAAGCACTAGGAAGTGTCAATGGGTGGGCGTTTTGGGGAAGTGTCTTATGTAATATTGACATCCAAAAAGTGCTGATTCTCAGCCTAAATTGAATAAATGACTTTTGATTTCATCTGCAACACCTGAGCAACTGCCCATCTGACATCCAACACCAAGTCACTAGGTAACACTATGGTAACAATGTTCCATATCAGGCAAATTACCCTAACAACTGTGTAAATCAATGAACTACATATAAATGAATAAAATATACACAGTATAAATGCCTACAATATGATTTCGCAGAAAGTAAGTTGTATTCAAAACCATTTTTATGTAGATGAGCAGAACATTATACATGTAGAGGTAAATTTGTAACTTATCTATGCTTTCATCTATTATCCTTGTCTGAGTTGACAATGTATGAGGAAACTGATACAACATTGAGAGATATGTATTGTGTTTATGATACAATACAGTGAACTCTTTAGAAATTTGTGTCCATAGATTATACAGACTATGAAACCTCTGAGTCTCATTGTGCTTGTCAACAAACACACTGCTAGAGGAAAAAGTAAGTAGATATTGTGAGTAAATTGATACTATTACATGGGAAACATAACTTACTGGCAAAACCCACCTACCTCACCACCATTTATCTATTCCCATATTTCACCTTTGGAAATGACAGGCTTATACTACTTAGTTAAGACAATGACATTAATATGGAGTAGATAGAGATGTTAAATAAAAATGCAGGCAAGAGTAAATAGTAAAGACACACACAGTGCAATTTAATTGCCTATTATTGCATACAATAACATTGATGCAACAAATGACTTGCATCGTCTAAATGATGTTTAGACAATGCTACTTTTATTGTTGCTTCAACTTAATGACACCAATAGGCAATTAAATTGTGCCTTGTAAATCAGTCTTAATAAATAGGGGAGGCCATTGCCCAGGAAAGTAAGCCTAAATAAAATAATTCAAATGGTTTAAGTACTTACCAAATAACAGATAAGGTATTAGAAAAATTGGAGTATGAATTGCAATCCACAAATTAAAATATTAATTTTTGAGAAATTGGTAAATATGTACAATTTGATCCTAGACCCTGTTAATTACAGGTAAGTCTGCTTATAACTACTTACCTAACAAGGAAAAGGAGGTCAAGAACAATATTAACTGTCATCAGGAGGAAAGTTTTGATTTTAATGTGTATTATTTATGTTTATTCAGTGATGATGATCTTGCAAAAAAAAAAATGTATGTTTTAAGGGTTCAGAGCTAGTTGCCTTTATTAACCAAGTTGTAAGTGTTGTAACCACTTCATTCATCATCAAATATGGACAATGTTAATCTACCAAACCCTATCATCTATATTAGGGTCAGTTCCCATCCCAACCAAATCAATCATCGCTTCAAATTATTATTTTTGTCTCATCACAAAAAATATCATACTAATTTAAACCAATTAATAATGTGACACTATTTTGTGAGAGTTCAGACTGGTGTCTGCATTGGGAATAGCACCTGCTATAGCAGACCATAGTCATAAAAAAAAGTCGAAGAGATCAAGCATCCCATAAAAGTCAATGTAAACCCACAGAGTAAAAACATCATGTGTGTCAATCATCATGGACTATTTTGAGTGAGTTAGTAATTCTACATTTGCTTTATTTATAATTTAAATTATGGTGCCATTTAAATAGAGTACTCAAGCCTTTGTTGTTATGTACTAAATTTTAATAATACTTTCATAAAAAGTGGGAATTCACATTGACCACTTAAGAGTCCTCAATCATGCCTCTGCTAAATAGATTGGACGCACTGGAAGATGTTTTATATGTTACTGGGACATACAGTGTGTCATAGTGTGTGATCATAGATTAGATACTCTTTATTAAGTACACCATATAAATAACAGAACATAAATATAAAGGTTTTAGAAAGGGTGACACAATGGGTAGCCTTATCGCTAAGATCAATCTTTTACAGACAACCTTTGGATGGAATACCAAGGCGAAAAAGAGACACTTAATGTAGGTAGTGTTATAGTGGCAGGCCAGTTAAAATTAAGAGGCTTTAATCTGATAGTCTGTTAGATTAGTTGGCTATTTCTTGTCTGAAAAATTAGGACCATGGCAGGTTCATACCCGCCATGGTCCTAATTTTTAAAAAATGGCAGGCAATGGCCATGGCAGGTATGACTACAGTTTCTCATTATATCAAAGATTGCATAACTACAGAATGATTATATAAACTGTTTGTTGGCTTTTAAAACCCATAAATTAAACTTTGAAATAGCAGATGTCTGAATCTATGGATAAGTCAATACTACAGAGTAATTTTCTTTCAATTATTAATATTACTAAGAGAAAATTTCTAAGAGATTAAGATAGAAAAACAGTAACTCTATGTAGGTATCTCATTCAAATTGAAAGTTGTCAACTCCATAAAAAGAATTATGTTTTAATTGACCTCCTTGGAGAATTTCACACTTCTGTGTCTGTAATTACACTGCCTTTGCCTTTTCCAACTTTGGATGACAACAAGTACTTAACTTTGTAGTCTATGGTGTTTATGACCAATAACACTTCAGGGTATGACCTAAATTTATGTTGTCCTAGAGAAATTTTATCTAAATATCCCTGTTGTTTTCTACTGATAAATCAATAAAATTAGGAGATAATATTTCTCAGATTCATGATACATATTACTTTGTTATGCCCTAAGATATTGAGGTTATAAGCCCCGCACGATGATATTGCGATTGGCGGCCATCTTGGTGACGTAGTCGAACACGCACCGTCGGTACCGTTCGCAAGTTCAGTCCGCGCTTACCCACTTACGCACATCGAATATTTTTGTTAGCTTTTTGTTTTTGTTATCCTGTTTTATTGTTGTTCTTGAGTTTTGTTGTTTAGTTTTGTTAACTGTTACTCGTTAAAATGAGTAAGAAATTAATTAATAGTCGTGCTCGTGAAATTATAATCAAAGTGGACAATTATTTTGTTAAAGAGAAAGAGAATTGTAAGTTAGTTCTTGAAAGTATAAACCGTGCTTTAAAAAGTGCTTCGGACATTTTAATACCGAAGCAACTGCTTACTTATTAAAAATATTTTGCAAAATTCTATCAAAGTCAAGGAGTGTGTGGCATGTGCCACAGGCGTTGCAAAAAATACTGTGACGAAATTGAGACGAGAGCATGAGTCAGCAACAGCCAGTGGCAGCAAAATGAGAACTCCTACTAAAGGAAAAAGACAAAAGAAGAAATATTTCGGCGGGTTTTCCTTAACAGCTTTAAGAAATATTATAGATTCAATGTGTACGGTGAGGAGAGAAATACCCACAATGCGCAAAATTTTGGCGGCTTCAAAAGTAGACCTTAATTATACTGGTAGTGAAACTACATTAAGAAAAATAATTAAATGTGATTTAGGCTACCAATTTAAACGATGCTACCAAAAAGACTGGCCCTAATTCAAAGACCCCAAATTCAAGCGTGGAGGGCTAAATATTTACGACGTATGAAAGAAAATGACTCGCTTGGTAATAACAAAAGATCCGTTATTTATCTCGACGAAACGTGGATACATGCACACTACACGGTAGAAAAATGTTGGCAAACAGCAACCGACGGAGTGAGACGGAACGACAGCCCCGGCCGCCGATGGATAATAGTTCACGCGGGAAGTTAAAGCGGTTTTGTTGACAATGCCCTTTTAATGTTTAAAGCAGACACCAAAACGGGGGATTACTATGATCAAATGAATGCTGAGAATTTCACCAAGTGGCTTACAGAAAAAATAGTACCCAACATACCACGCAACTCCAAAATTGTGATGGACAACGCCCCTTGTCACAGTTATAGGGATGAGAATAGGCCACCAAGTATGAACAATAAAAAACAGTTGATTGTTGAGACTTTCCCAACGACAGTACAAAACCTGAACTGTATTTATTAATTAAACGGCACAGACCGCCGAAAAATTATAAAATTGACAATTTATTAGCTGGCAATGGCCATGAAGTCGTTAGATTACCACCTTACAACTGCGACCTCAACCCCATTGAGTACATCTGGAACCTGGTAAAGATGAGGGTGTCAGAAAAGAATGTGGAGCAGTTGGAAAGTCGCATTGAAGCTCTGACGTTGGAGTCGTTGGCGTCAATAACTCCAGATGACTGGCGAAAGGAAGTCAATCATGTTAAACGGCTTGAAGAGGAATACCTATTGGAATAAAGATCGAATAATTGACGAGTTATTTGTCATAAATACGGCGACGACAGTGAATCGGAAACGACAGACACAGAAAACAGTTATGATTCGGAAGACTATACATTTTTTTACATATTATCCTGGTTTTATTTATAAGCTGATAGATGTAGGTAGTAATTAAAACATGACTACTACACAGTGGACTCTGGTTCAATTCCCGCTCGCAAATTAACAGAAATGTAGTTAGAAAAACATAGTATACATGTAAGAAAGATATACGAATAAGTATATTTTTCTTATGTCTACAAAAATTATTTCCTTGAAATTTTTAATAATGAAAGTTTGTCAGAATATGGGTGAGTAGGTATACCTAAGAAAGAATGTTAATTATTTAATTAAGATTAATTTTATTATACATACACTCTTTATAAAGGGTGTAATAAAATTATAAAATACAAATAAACCCTTAACCCTAATATTAATTTATACATACACTCTTTATAAAGAGTGTAATAAAATTATAAAATACAAATAAACCCTTAACCCTAATATTAATTTTACATTTAACATTCTTTTGCTAGCTGTCCGTTTGTGTGACAGATGACGTCACAACGCTGTTATTGTGACAAGGTTCCATCGCAATATCATCGTGCGGGGCTAGTATCTATAAAATGATGATTATGCACAAAGATTCCATTTGCAAGTTATTTTCACGTTTATTTTGTTTGTGTTCAGAGAGTTTTCATAAATGTTATTGGGAATAAACTATGTGCTAAGAAATTTGACCTTTATGATGTTTATTACACTAGGAAACGCTAATATATGCATCTCATTCACACACAGCTGTTCAAACGCATCTAAGATAGAAACATTTGACTTTAAGAAATTTAAATAAATTTACCATGATACTTAGAGGGTAGAGTATTTAAACCCACAGTAAAACAAAGTAAGAATTGCCTTTCAACAAATTAAATTGTTGATAAGATTTACGATTACGGGTTTCCAAAATTGTCAAAATACTATAATGACAAATAAAACGCTTACCTGAATTTAACTTCATTGGGAATAACGTGTTTTCCTTAATACGAATGAGCCCCCGAGCGTTCGACTTCACTAGATATTGTTATATGAAAGATATGCTACGTTTTCACTAAATACAATCATATGATCTCGCAAACATTTCTGCTAGCCCGCATTTTTGTGTAACAATGACGTTTTTTTAATCGAAAACAGACGTCGAAAGACCGTTGCGAGAACTTCCTCTCATCTACATCTCTATCAATAGTGAATTCAGAGAGCAAAAGCTTAAAACTATCGGCGTAAGTAATGATAACCAAACATTAATCCAAACAAGCTATCGTCACAGGATGTAAACACTAAATACTAAAATCCAAACTAATGACAATAACATTGCATTTACCGTCGGAGTTCGAACGATAAAACATCTTCGACTTATTGCGATTCCCAAATCCAATTTCGCCCTTGACTAGCGGGCGCAAAAAGTCATCACTTACCGGCCATGACAAAGCCCAGCACAAAAACTTTAAGAAGTTCTATAGTTTTAGTACACAATCACTTGAGTGTTTTGTTAAAACATCACACAGATTTGCCGATTAAAACGGATTAGAAACATTTCAACATTACATCGGTAAAAAGTAATGGCGCTGAGAAATACACACAAATAATTACTGCAGAATTTAGTGTTGCCATACTGACATTAACTAAACCTACTAACTTATCTATGCTAATACTAACAGAACAGCTTGTGCAACAAATAACTAGCAAACCGTCGCGCGTCGTCACGTCGTCACGTCGTGCGCAGCGAACAACCTTGAGCTATCTCGAGCAAACAATTACTACAACTACAGAACACATTTGACCATTTATCGTGATGACGTTAAATGATCAAATGCGTTCTCAGTTCTGTAGTTCAACGTAAGTGTAGTGTATGTGTGTGTGTTGTGTAGTTCAACTCCTGTTGAATGTTTGTTATTAGATGTATTATAACAAACATTCAACAGGAGTTTGTAATTTTATCTTTCTGAGACGTTTATTAATATAAAAATAGGGCAAACCAACACTAAGAAAACAAAATATAAGGTGTATTTGAAAAAACCCGAATAAAGTTCATAGAACAACACCAAAATTAAAAAAAAAAACGAAGTTAAATGCTTAAATTTTCACATAACACAGGGAAATGAATCATAGAAAAGCTGATATTTCATTTTTGTGACGCGCCTATTATAGTTATTTTAATGAAGCAATGGTATGACAAGAATTCCTGGGCCAATTATTCTATTAAATAACATAATATGGAATCTCTGATTACACAGTAGGTAGTCACACCCCAAATACTCATATTTACAAAATTAACCAAATACTACATACAATCTTTTTTAATCAGTTAATTTGTTCAGATAACACTACGATAGTAGAATTTTATTCAAGCAGCAACACCATGACTCTAAATGTCAAAATGGACGTTATGAGAAAAAAACAGTCACTGAAAAGCGCGCATTTCATTTGTGCACTGTGCTGCCCTCTAGTAGTGAATTCATGTACTAAATACTGTTTAACCGACAGTCTGTGAAAATAAATTGGTCAAACAAAACATTATTTAATATTGAAGGCGTAAATATATGTTTTGTACCATATGAATTATGTTTTTTAAATTCAAAAACACAATATTGTTACTACAGATTTCACAATCATATTGTTCTTATTAGACACAAACAAGAGTTTTGTATAGGTATTTCCGTTTTCCGATAGACCATTGTGTATTTTGAAAACTATAGAATCTAACGAACGTCAACTCATTATTGTCAGCTAAGAATTATACGAACTTAAAAACGTTCTGGAAACACTGGAATAATTGATATTTTTATTGGAAAAAGTCAAAAATAAAGAAAAACCTACCTACTCCAAAATGAGTGACAAACCACCAAGTAAAAAAAAATGCAAACCGAAAGAAAAGGAAGCAGAATGCATCGAACCTCAGCCCCCACCTTTTGTCGAAAAGGTGTTGTTCACGACGGTAAGGTGAATCAAGTACATAGAGAATAGAAGTAAAGTAAATACTATGTCTTGCTTATTGTGTAGTTTATCATGCTGAAAGTTGGTTAGTTTTAATACAGGCTACCTCTAGGCTCTAACTATGCTAAACTCGGCTATACGATAAGCCCTGCTAAGCTTAAAGCTTAGCTTGATGCCCAAGTTAAGGCGGCTGTCATAAAAGGAAGATTATGACAGCCGCCACACTCTTTTTTTTTCCCCCGGGGTTGGAAAATCCTCATGAATGTCCGCCGCCATGGGATGGGCGGTGGGGTCTGTCAGACCCTCTACTGACTAAACACCACCCCGGTGTTCCATCTCACACCTACGCCGGGGGTTGCGAGAACTAACACTGCTTCTGTAACCCCCAATTGGTGCCGGTCAGCCACTGTGGGCCTCCTCTTGTCAGGGGGGGAGAGTAAGGTGTTTGACTCTCCCTGCAACGTCTAAGCGTGGCGCGCGTGGAACACTTAGCGCCGCTTCGCAGAAGGAAACCACTGCATTCCAGAACTCTTCGCTGCCGACCATCAACTTGATTACAGCCGGCAGCGGCAGGTCACTACCTACTTCAGAGATGAGGGCACGGCGCGGCTCCTCCCAAGCGGCACACGCTGCCAGCGTATGCTGCGCCGTGTCCTCCCGGCAGTTGACACCGTGGTAACAGCGGGCGTCCAGCTCCCTGTTTAAGCGACACAGATAGGTAATTTCTGCAGGAACCTGGTCCTGAGAGCACCTGTGTCACCCGAAACGTCAGGGAGCCCTGCCTTCTCCCGAGCCAGTCAGCGCTGGCTGACTGGCTCGGGACCGGTTCTGACCGGCCGGACCGCCTCGATGGTGGTGAGGCCGACAGGACGTGAAAGCCTGTCCCGCCATTCTGCCACCAGGACCTATCGACGCTGCGACCAACGCTGCCCCGGTCGTTTGGACCGCGCCCACGCCTCCTCACGCCACCGGTACAGTAACGCGAGGACCTTTGCCTCGCGGTCCCCGGGGCGGTGATCCAGCTAGTAGACAGGCCGCCTCATAGGAGATCCTTCACAGGCTTGATTCAAATTGCCAATGATTCGATCGAGTGTCAAATCATAGTAAGTCTGGATCCGCTACTATAGAAAGCTTTTTACCACCTAGAGTCGTTGCATGCAGGTGGATCTTTATAACTAGGCGCCAACGTGTGATTGATCGCTTGGGTGTGCCTTTGTCTTGGCGTATTGAACATCAATCGATGTTATCATAGGAGTCATCTAATAGCTATTGCCAAAAGTTTCTAAAAGCTGAGATTTAGCGTATCGGACTGCGATGCAATGCAGGATTCTGTCTTCATAATTATTATCTCGGCTCTTCTACACAAACTCCTGTTAACTTAAAGTTCTTGACGTATGTTTATTACAACTATAAGACTAAATGTCATCAGCTGGAAGGTATATTTAGCCTTAATAATATTTTACGTAGGTATATGGTAGGTAAGTATGTCGTTTCTATCATTTGTTTGATATACAGTACACGACACAACAGAGACCTCGTATTGTATAGTATAGATTAGATTCGTACAGTAAGAAGCCAGCTATTACGGCTCCACTTGCCATAAATAAAAATAGAAATAGAAGCCAGCTAAAAATAGTTCGATAGTCGTACTAAAAAAATGATAAATCATAAACGCGCCGGCTGCACAATGCACATTTTCTTTATCCGTTAACCATTTTTTGCTCAATGGAGACGAACAGGAGGGACAGATGCGTATACTGCTTGTTACATTCGAATTCAATTGACGGCAGAATTGGGAACTAAACTAATGTAGGTACTGACTTACTCGTTTTAACTTTGCAAGCAGCGCCTCATCGGACTGCAAATATAACTTTGTCAAAAGACAGTTAGCCATCGATCGGATATGGGCATCTTTGTAAACAGGAATTGCAGTCTTGCATCATTTAACCGCGTCTTTAATTATTTTGGCAATGATGGAGATAAGTAGGATACTTCAATTGAAACATATCTTTATAGGTAGTTCTTTTATTAATATAACCTGACACTTTGTGGGAGAAGAAGCAAAGTAATGCTTTGAATTACATTTTAATTGCTGTTTTCTTATGTATGCATTTTTGAGTGTCTTGAGTTTTCTAGGAATGAGAATAGATGGCGCTCCCTGTCTTATAATTTAGCACATAAATCATCAACGTTGTGTACATATTTCGCCGTTCATACCAGTCTCGCAGATTTATGTAGCCATTCTCCTTTAAGATATTCTTTTTTGAACATCTCCCAGTCTTTTCAACTGTCCCCACTTATTAGAGGGTACTTTTTAATGGGTTGCATCACTGAGTTACACCATTCTTTTTTATCCATACTAATATTATAAATGCGAAAGTAACTCTGTCTGTCTGTTACGCTATCCCGCAACCGATTTTGTTGAAATTTAGCACAGACAATCTTTAGACCCTGAGAAAGGACATAGACTACGTTTTATTGAAGAAAAAAAAAAATATTCCCGAGGGAAATCTAAAAAGTGCGTTATAACCGAATTCCACCACGCAGGCGAAGCCGCGGGCGAGACGCTAGTAGGGTTATATTTTATATCTATCTATACTAATAACAAATCTGAAAAGTTTGTTTCTTTGAACGCGCTAATCTCTGAACCTGTCGAATTCGAAATATATATTTTTCCATTTCATTGATTCTTAACATTACAGTATGACCTTTAGGAGCTGAGCAAAGATAAGTCTAATCGAATACGAAATAATAGCATCGGATGATACAATGCGACAGGGTGAGTTGGGGGAGCAAAAAATTTCACGGGGATAAAGTTGCGGACAGGAATAAGTCCTTCCTTTGTCGCGCGTTTGATTCTTTAAAAGTTATCGATTAACGGTCATCATCCTTATAGAAAGTTGTAGGTTAATAACCATCATAAATCCATTTCAAGCAAGAACTCATACGCAACGGCAAATTTATAGGCGATGTAATATAGTTATTAATAATCTCTGGCAAGAGACTTGAAATGTTACCTGCTTCTGGTGCATCATTTCAGCCGAAAGACGTCGTAGGGGCGTCCTAGACGTGCGGCCTAGGGGGGGCAAGTCAAATTTTTAGTCAGTAATCTTTGTGCGCTATAGTCGCACGTTGTTTTTTGGCAATTAAACCGTACATTTTGTAAGTGTCTACTCCGTGGTTTATTTAGTTAGAGATAGTCCTCGTTTATACTTTTTATAGTAATTACGGGAGTTCATACATGGTCTGCCAGATTTCCAGGGAAACGTAGAAATGCCCCCACCTGGATACGCCCATGACTATATTATTTTAAGCTTTGATATAAGCCTATAATGTTCCCATTGCTGGAAAACATAAATGCGAGGCGTCCTCCAGGCTCCATCTCTCTCCTTCCACCACACGGGCCCAATGCGGGTTGGTGGAAGCTTAATTATGGGTGGCAGTTACATGTCTGCCTTTTTTTTTGTTTTAAATGAAAGATGAATAAGGGTTTCGCTTACCGCCTTTATTTCCATGGTCGAATATGATGCTTAACCTCTGCAGGCTGGTCTGTTTGGCGAATAACCCCCTCTTATTCTTGGGTGCTGACTGCGTGGCTAATGGTGATACTACCATCGTGGTGGTGGCGGCCATGTTGTCATACCACCATGACGCGGACAATCTGAAAGCAAATAGTGCACATCATTATAAAAAAAACACTGCCAAGTCAAAATTAATGACGTTCTAAACTAGATTACTGTGATGTTTCCTTCCTCCACTACTTGGAGAAAAAGTCGAAACATACTCAGAGACGGTTTCTTTTAAAGCCCAAACATTGGCTAAAGTAATTTTAAGTTAAGTTTATCTTTTTTTTTCTATTTTAATAAGAAAAGGATAGAAGATAACATATTAGTTTAATCCTGTCAAATTAAGATCTTCCATAGATAGTTTAGACGCGATTATAAACAGTGCGACCAAAAATACTTCGATTCACGTCAGGCGTGGACTAATTTGTCAGGTCTAAACATTGATATAATATTAAACAGATATGATATGCTCTAATAAATTAACCAAAATAAATGTGCCGATCGGAGCAACAGCACACACATGCAATTTTTTTATTCTGCGTACATTTCACATGTTGGTACAGTGTGAGTGAGATGGGGCGCAATCTAAAGCATAGAGAAGAAAAAGATGGCTAGTGTTTGTCGTTTGCGCTGTTAGTGTTTGTCGTTTGTTTTTACGAGTGTATCGAGAGTGACTAAAGCGAGATACTGGACTTACCTCCTTTTGTACGCTTCATTTTCAGTGCGCTAGTGACTTATCTACCTTAGTTTAATATTTTATCAATGGGTCTAAAGTAACATTTTATTTTCTGTCCTTTTCTTAATGACATTGATAGAAAAAGATGCATTGAACTTAAATTTTGTTTAGTTTGTTAACAAGGGAATCGGGACCATTGTCTTGATTAGCATCCTGATTGCTATATTTTCGAAAAATATCCGTTGTATAACGTAAATAACACAACGAATTTTTAAAAAACTATCAATATTAAGCCTTTATTATTGTATGTTACGCAATTACTTTGCAGGAATGAATTATGAGATGTTTTCTATTACTTAGGTAATTGATACGATATTTTCTATAAGATAGATACGTAGTTAAAATATCGTAGGTACTAATCTCGATTATACATTCATGAGCAAAAGTTGTCGTGAAAACTTTGACATATACCTACATACTACCATTTTCATGCCCTAATACAATTTTTTGGGGTTGGCGTAGTGTGGCGTTTTCTTTCATACTTTTTACCGGCAACTGAAAACATTCAAGTGCGAAACCTTCTAATTTTCAAACGTTGCAATGGATATATTTTAAATTTTTGGTAGATTTGCCATACGAAATCCCAATAAGGCCCCATATCTACACCCTCTCCATTTACAGCAAGTCGTCTAGCTTATAGGCTAATTTTAAATTTTTGGTAGATTTGCCATACAAAATCCCACTTAGGCCCCATGTCTACAACCTTTCAATTTACGGCAGGTCGTCTAGCTTATAGCTATAAAGCTAATATGCTATAAATGTTATCTACATTTTTAACCAGTGCGTCATCTGTCACCATAAATTCAACGATCTGTAAACCACTCTAATGTAGACTTAGAAATGAAAGACATAGACATAGAAACTTATTAGTAAAATTCCATGGTTTACGTGGAAAAGTTGGTCGTTAGATGGATGAAATTAACTGTCGTAATATCTTTTAAGACGACTAAAATTCCACACTGTATACGTCGTCGATTGCGCACTGGTTAAAATGTGTATTATGCTGTATATGGTTCAAATACCTATTTAGTAGTTAATGTTGTAGGTGTACGTCCAAACTGCCGTTAATCATTTCACTTCTCAATTAAAAATTTAAGCTAGTCATTATCCACCCACTGCTATTTCTGGATCTCATGGTTTGAGTCCAACAAGAGCTCATTGTTACACTCACACAATGTCAATGATATAATTGACTTGTAAAGACGACAGCACATCATTCTACTCCAATCTGTCAGATTTCTTTATTTGATTTTCAACTTTATCTCCAAATAATTAGGGTTCAACGTTAATTGGGAATATTTGACAGTTTCGGGTAGCCTTCTAATGAGCTTCCAAAACTCAACGCTATAATTTCAGTGGGTACTTGGCAATTAATGAAAGCAAGCTTGAACTGGATAAAATTGCACGAATTCAGTTTATAGCAGATTTACTTTGTACGTTAAGACTTTGTTTGGGATGGTTTTTTATACAAGTTTGTGCTAACATGAAGGACGAGAGAAAATGAATGATGGATTGTATGAATGAAGATATGGTTAGAGTAGGGGTAAAGAGTATAGAGGTGAGGATTGATAATGGATTTGACTATACCGACATGGCGACTAATAGAAAAGTATTGAAAAAGAAGACATGTTGCGCCCACCACGAATATATCGCGGTCTGGATACATTTATGCTGAGGTCATGTGAGAACACTCCGATGCCCGTTCCTTGGTCGATTTTTATCCGTCGGTGTCTACTCTCAGCTCTTCCGGACCTAAGTAGTCGTACTGCTCTTCTTCAAGCACTATTTCATGCTACTTTTGAAAGCAGTACCTACTGTTTCGGTCCTTTGTCCTTGGGTGCTTCCATCATTAGTTGCCTTTTAATTGCATTTAGCATTAGGTGTGTGTGTTTGACCATGGAGTCTTTGCTCAGGGTTCATGATATGAAGAGTGTGAAGGCAGCTAGGGTCGATTCCTCCCTCACAATGGGGTGGAGGAGAAGGGAGTCCCAACATTACCTCCAGGGCGGCTGAGGGCGTACTTCTAATGCAACTGGTGATGATGCCACCCACGCCAACCGCTGTAGTTTTTTTTTTTATAAGTTATAAACTAGCGCTTGCCTGCAATCCCGCCTGATCGATCGTTGATGGTAAAGCGCGCTAGTTTATTAAGATCCTATTCACTCTAGCCTTGAAGACACTCAAATTGTAGTGTGACGGAAACACCGCCGCTGGCACGAAGCAAAACGCTTCGTCCGGATCGTAGTGGTGTGAACAACGTGAGGGTGGAAAGTCGCCGTACGACGGGTCGTCCGATGGTGGAACGGAGATGGGGCAATTAAATCATTCGTCACTCACCAGAATTCATCCTATAGAAGACCGAAAGGCTGGCTACCCTACGCCTGTGCTCCAGGCTTTGGAGACCGTTTCGAGTTAAATCTGAGACCCCTATCAGCCTCTTCGCACGCCTTTCCACTGAATCCAAAGTAGCCAGGTGACATTTCGCAGCACCAGCCCAAATGTGGCTGCAGTACTCCACACTAGAGCGGTCCTGTGCTTTGTACAAAATTAGAAGCTGCCTTGGTGTGAAGTATTGCTGGACCTTTGCGATGACGCCAAGTTTTCTGGCAGCCACCTTGGCCTTGGACTCAATGAACCGCCCAAAGTTGAGGTTCGAGGAAATCTCAACACCCAAAAGCTGAAGGTGGTCGGTGCACTCCAAGGATACATTCTGAAAAGTAGGAGCCAAGGTGAACGGACTACTTTTGGTGGTGAAAAGACACGCTTGTGTTTTGGCGGCATTGAGTGCTACAAGATTGGCTTTGCCCCATTCGGAGACTGCCTGAAGTGCAGCAACACAAGGCTCAATAGCCTCACTTTCGGACCAGATTGATTCCTTACTAGCCCGAGCTTCCGGCAGGGATCTCCCCACAACTGTGCTGTCATCTGCATACCCATAGATACCGGGCACCAGCAGATCGTTAATATGCAGCAGGAACAGAGTTGCAGAGAGAACAGACCCCTGAGGAACACCGGCATTGGTCGACATGGGCTCCGATGAACAACCGTCGACAACAACTCGGAAGGACCGTCAAGTCAGGAAGTCTTTTACCCAGCCAGTCAGGCCAGCGGAAATGCTGTACGCTGGAAGCTTACTGAAAAGGCCAGCGTGCCATACCCGGTCGAAGGCCTTCGAGACATCAAAGGAGACGGCAATCGCTTCCCCGTTTTTCTCGAGGGTCTCGCCCCACAAGTGAGTGGCATACACTAGTAGGTCCCCAGTTGACCGATTGCGTCGAAACCCGTACTGTCGGTCACTTAGGAGATCGTTACCTTCCAGGTAAGCCACGAGGCGCGAGTTCAATACACGCTCCATAATCTTGCAGAGTATGGAGGTTATTGAAATCGGCCGATAGTTGGTAGGATCGGCATGACTACCCTTTTTGGGCACGGGCTGCACGTTGGCAAGCTTCTAGGACTTGGGCACTGTACCAGTCCTAAATAAGAGGCGATACAAGCGCGTCAATACAGGAGACAACTCGGGCGCACATGCCTTAAGAACAATCGCTGGTACCCCATCCAGACCAC
This sequence comes from Sesamia nonagrioides, assembly GCA_017933935.1. NCBI lineage: Eukaryota > Metazoa > Arthropoda > Insecta > Lepidoptera > Noctuidae > Sesamia > Sesamia nonagrioides. Next base: position 213,465 of record JADWQK010000088.1, read on the forward strand.
TAGTCTTATTCACGTCCAGACGACACAATACTCTCAGGACCTCCTAGTTCCTAATGCGAACCTCCGGCATTGAAATTCCGCAATGAGGTAATTAAGGTGGAGTAGCACTGTTAGTGTTAGTTTCTCGAGGTCTTTTTGGGCTATGCTCAGACTAGTTCTTGGCCACCAGACTAGTGAGCGGTATGTAATAATCGGCCGTAAACAAACACTTTATCACCTCAATGTATCACACCAGGCGATTGATTTTGTAAAAACCCCATTATGAAATATTAAGTGAGCTTAGAATGACTTGTCCACTTACTCCATGCTCACTTTAGTTAAGATTCCACTGTGAGACAGTTACAGAATCGCCCACTTATATCATGGTTGCGGTTACAAACATCTAAAAAATCCACAAACATTTGCTTGCTTTGTAATGGAAAATTTTCAGCAAATATCCATTACAAATGTGTGAAATATATTTTATGCAAACGATCCGTACGATAACAAATAGCCCAAACAGCTTTTCGCACGACATAATACTTGTCTATAGTTGAATAGTACTGCAAATATTCGTGATAGTAACATTACGTGCAGAATTACTTCCAGTACTTACAGGATCATGAACTCCACAGACCCGCAAGGTAATAAATAAATAAATATATAATTATATATGGACAAATCACACAGATTGAGCTAGCCCCAAAGTAAGTTCGAGACTTGTGTTATGGGATACTAACTCAACATCATCTCAGCGTTAATCCCAGTCGCATCCGTAGCCGCAGCCGTCGCAGCTTTGGAGTCTGGGGTCCGCTTTACCAGTCTAACTGCTGATTTTGGCTAAACTTCGATATGTTCCGTGAAGCGACTGCCGTCTGACCTCCACAACCCGAAGGCTATATCTAAGCATTGCAGTTAGACCAATTCTTAGACTTTTGAGGGCTCTAACAACCCGGAACGACTGCCACTAGATGTTCAAATGGCAACCGGGAGCCGTTAAGCCTTTGGGCTTAACGTGATTTCCGAGGCACGACCAGACCAGTGCAAATATTCATATTCATGCATACAAATATTTGGACTGTGCGGGGATTGAACCCGCGCCTCCTTGCGCAACGGCCGCGTTCGCTACCGCTACGCCACTGAGGCTTTTATGGGATACTAACTCAACGATACTATATTTATAATAGATACATATACAATATGTAAAGAAAACCCTGTCCGATCCGTGAAGGTGTTGTTAGGTATCGTTAACTAATTCTAGTAATGCATACAAAACCTGGCGAAACTTAAAAAAATTACCGCTAAAAAAATAAATATTATTTCAAAAAAGCGAGGTAACTTAATAAATCTGCGGTAGACAACACGTTAGACATACATGCGCGAGTGAAGGGGGGCGGGGCAGGCGGCACGTGGTCGCATCGCTATTCGCTCCGTCATAAATGGTGTTGTCACCTTCTAAAAAATACCAAATTTTGGGGAAGATGGAATTAATTCCCGGAATAAAATGATTTTTTCAAAATTCATTAGTGTTGTCACTATGATGGTTACGTAAAATTTCATATTTTATTTGGTCATGTGTATACCTAACATTTATTATCCTTTTGGGTCGGACGGGGTTTTCTTTACATATTGTATAGATAAACATCCAAGACCCAGGCCAATCAGGAAAAGATCGTTTTCCATCATGACTTGGCCGGGGATCGAACACAGACTCCACGTCCCAGGCAGGCGTGTTGACCGCTGCGACACGGAGGAAGTCATTGACGTAATTGCGTTAACATACTCTCAGTAGCAATGGGTTTCATTTTGACAGTTCACCAACATTCATTGCATTATGAGCAGACACATTTTTCGAGCATATGGAGCAATGAATTAGCAATCTGCTTCAAAATGATTCCAACTGATAGTTATAATGTGTTACGCAATTAGGGTGCAGATGGATATCGATATAAATAAGCACGTTTAAATAAAAAAGTTTATTATTCACTTGTACAATATGTTAAGAAAACCCTGTCCAACCCGTAAGGATAGTAAAGGTTAGGTAAACACATGACCAAATAACATATGAAATTTTACATAATCATCATAGTAACAATACTAGTGAATTTTGAAATTATCTTTTTTTCCCGCGAATTAATTCCAACTTCCCCAAAATTTCGTAATTTTTAAAAAGTGACAACATTATTTTTGACGGTATAATTCTGAGCGAATAGCGATGCGAGTTGCGACCGCGTCACAGCGTGCCGCGTGCCCTGCCCGCGCCTGTAAGGCCTACCGCACATGTTTTAAGTTACCTCTTGTTGCGAAATAATTTTTTTTTAGGGGGATTTTTTTTAAGTTTAGCCCGGCTTTGTAGGCATTAGTAGAATCAGTTATCAATACCTAACAACACCTTTACGGATCGGACAGGGTTTTCTTTACATATTGTATGTGTTACTAAATTTTATAAGTTTTTGTGTAAATTTCACAGACGAGATTGCTATCGGTATCTATGCTCGATAAAACTTATTTACTCTTATTTCAAGGAACAACACCGGTCGTTGACCTTTAAACCAACATCTTTTTTATACTTTTGACGTCTACAGAGTACCGCTAATAAATATGACCTCTATTTTTTTTTATATTATGACAGTTTTTATGGTCTTTTTATTATGACAATTTTTGCAGATCCGATTCTAAAGTTTATAGGTTACAATATTTGAATCAGTTTTTGAGTGGGATTTTTCCTTGGGCGCACTTAAAAAGATTTATTTAGCATCTGTTGTAATAATGAAATGAATAGGATGCAGTACCTCCTGGGATCCTGTAGTATTCAAAAATTAAAATCAACTATAATTCACACGGATAAACTTTATTTGCACTTCATGTTTAAAAAAAAACAAAACTCTAAAAACAGTTTTATGGATCATATCTATAAATTTAAACCTTTCCTTTTGACTGCATTTTTACAACTAATATTTCTTCAAAAACATTTTTCTCATTTCTGTCGAATCTGACTTCGTCTAAACTTGAATTTGATTTCTTTATAAAAATCATCAGCCAGAGACAATATTAAATCAACAGCATCTTCATTTACGTCAGTGTGTTTAATTTTAATTAAAGACAATAATATTTCAATTACGAAGACAAGCTGTATAGTTTCAGTTGAAAACAATGGTTTCATTCGTCAGAAAATATGGCTCAGAAAGATCTGAGAGAGCTGATATACTTTGGAACATAATCCGGTAACCAGTTTGAATAAACATTGATGAGCAAAACAAATGGATTTTTTCAGTTACAGCCGCGTGTCTGGATTTGTCACACATGGAACTTTTAATCCGAATATTCCAATGGGATTAAAACTTATGTGGGTGAGACTGCGGTCAATTAAATGGTATAGCGGGGTATAAATTGCTATGTGAGATAATAAGACAGTCTTTAACAATAAACATATCGACGCTTAAAGGTAACCATATCTAAGCAAAAAACACAAAAAACACACACCAAAACCAAACATACCACCAAACACAAAAACACAAAAATTCGTAAATTGAATTGTATACACCAAACGACACAGAAAAATCTGGCGGTTCGAATGGTGTATATAAATCAATTTACGATTTTTTGTCGCATAGATATGATTGCCTTTCAAGCGTCGATATAATTACAAAAGATAAACGCATGATAAATGCTACAGAAGCGAATGACGAAATGATACAGATAACATAGCTCTCACGTACCTGACTGGTAGGGATGCCATAGCAACAAAAAGCACCTTTCCTATGAAGTACCTAGTCACTCAGGCTAATGAGAGCACCACTTTGACACGATACGTGCTCTAGACGAAACGTGTCCACCTATTACACGGATGGTATATTTTGGCACTAGACTTGACGAGAGTTAATGCAAGAATATTGGCGTACATAGAACATTATTAATAGGTATCATTGGAATCTTATGCATTTTAAGTGTAGTGTACACTGTGAAATGTATTATACACACATATGTATAGTTTAATGAAATGTTCGTTCTTAAAACGAATACGAGAAGTCTACGGGTAATTAATGTCGTCGTGCTGTATAAACAAAATGAGAATTACAAAACGGTGAACACGCACGTATAGATAGATCATCATCTCAGCGTTTATCCCAGTCGCATCCGAAGCTTTTCAGCTTTGGAGTCTGAGGTCCGCTTTTACCAGTCTAACTGCTGATATGGCTAAGTTCGACATTTTCCGTGAAGCGACTGCCGTCTGACCTCCACAACCCGAAGGCGACATCGAAGCATTGCAGCTGACCAATTGTTGGACTGTTTGAGGGCTCCAACAATCCTTTAACGACTGCCACTAGATGTTCGTATGGCAACCGGGACCAACGGCTTAACGTGCTTTCCGAGGCACGCCCAGACCAGTGCAAATATTCATATTCATGCACACAAATATTTGCACTGTGCGGGGATCGAACCCGCGCCACCTTGCGCAGCGGCCGCGTCCGCCACCGCTACGCCACGGAGGCTGTCATGTCATGCACGTATAGATAGATCTACCAGACTTATTTGACAGCTGGGCGTGCCACTAATACATGGTACACTATTACAATGTTGTTGGACTAGACATGCAACACGGAAGTAAACGTAATTCGATCAGCTGAAGTTAATTCATCAGTAAGTTGTTTGTTTACTTTTAAACTACTATTAGTTGGAAAATTTCCCGCGGGATTTGTAACTGACAGATTATTATTGGCTTTGCAGTCACGCGACTAACGAGCGGTCTGCGGTATTTACTATGTTGTAACTGGATGGATGAAGTTCATATTGGTTTTCGTGACTAAAAGCTATGAGGCTAATAACATGTTTATCAATGAAACTTTCAAGGTTAGGTTAGTCGGCAGAAGATAATCGTTATCCAAAAGAGCAGAGGTGGCCCAGTGGTATCGGCCGCGACTTACAAGTTCGAACCCCGTCTGGCGCATTACTTTGTGTATATTATTTCATCACCACTGCTCTCAAAACGGTGAAGGAAAACATCGCGAGGAAACCGGCATGTCCTAGAGGCAAAACCTTCGAAGACATGTAACATCTACCAACCCGCACTGAGCCTGGGTGGTAGATTACGGCACACTCCCTCTCACCGAGAGGAGGCCTGTGTCCCAGTAGTGGGAAAATTTTTGGCTGAATCTGATGTATGTTAGAGTCAGCTTTCAGGTATTCAGCTGCATCTGGCTAAATACCAGTATTTTATATGGAGTGACTGGGCAGTGGAGGTCAGAGTTATAGCCCCCTATAACACAGTTACTGGTTAATATCTTCTCTTGACTTTCGACTTTGACTTTGTCAGAGTTTCGGACTTCTTACTGTCAAAAATCTACGAATGACAGCCGCGGCCAACCGGGTAATACCTGCTAATCCAATGCTTCATCGTCAAGAACGTAAATAACGCAATAAATGTTGTTAAAATGTCTAAATGAGAGCCACTGCTATTAATAGCTTCTTCTTGCGTTATTACCCCGTGGATCTAAAAAAATGGAATGCTCCATTAGACTTGTGTAGTTCTGGTTGCAAGAAAAAAATGTGTCAAACGACTTATGAAATTCAGATAAAAATAATCATCAAGATTAAGACATTGATATTGTAAACATGCTAACCAGAACAAGGCCAGCAGACAAGATGTGATTATCAAATGAAAGCACGCAACGGATTTTTTGGCCCAAATTCAAGGAAAGTACGCTTTTGTATTAATAAAGTGACTAATTCCCACGTTCAAAGGGGCAATTCTCGTAATTACAGAACGTTCACAATCTTATCTGTGTCAAATCTGTCAAAAATATCTCTAATTTCCCTACATTTTTTGACATTGACTGTCACCAAAGAGATTTAAGGTGAATATGCCATGTCTTTCGACTTTCGCTGAGATGAGATAGCGACTAGATTTTTAACGTCGCCTTCCGAGTTCATAGTCTTAATTGAAGGAAGGATTTTGTATGATTTTTTGTATTATCAAGTGCCCCAGTAGCTAATAAGGGGAATTCGGGAGAAGTAATCTTCCATTCTATGAATCAGCATACCTACCTACATATACCTATTCATAGAATGGCCTGATACTTCGAGCTAAACTTTGGTGACACAGTTGGTTATAATTATATACTACTAGCTTCTGCTAGCGTCTTCCTCTGCCAGAAAGGGAACCTATTTCTGCGCCATATCATTTTTTCAAAATAGCTGTCACGCAGGCGTCTAATATAAATAGATAGCTGACATCAATGCAAACCGAAAATATATGACCAAATTCAGTGAAGTGACATGTTTTCCGAGATATTAATGTTTAAGGGTTGACGTGACATCCATTTTCTTTTTTAAATTGTATAGTTATATTTTTACTCAGATATTATCACACCCATAGTTATCTCAAACATCTAAGCAAAAAGACTACCTACTACCACAATATAATGTTTAGTAGTTGTTTAGACTAAACACCTTTTAAATACGACATCATTAGATATATGGACTGACACCAGACGCACTTTGGAGAAGTGTTTATGTTTTTGAGGTAAGAGCCTTAATGTATATAATAGGTGTCTCTATAATATATGAGCTGCGTCCCGCGGTTTCATCCGCATAAATTTCGATCCTGTGGGAATATCGGGATAAAAAGTTTTCATCCAAATCCATTTAGTAGTTTTTCCGTGAAAGTAATAAACATCCATTCGTTCGTCCATACCAAATTATATACAGTTTGGTCAGTAGTCTGAACATCTCACAAATTCAGAACTTTGGAACCCTTTTGGGATATTGCGACCAATGCCTCTAAAGTAGGCAGGCAATATGCTGGATATTGCACCCCGTCGATATTACATCTCAGTCACATTATTTTTGCTCGTTCTGTTGTTGTGTACAAACCTGACACATATGACAGAAGTAGGTAATAAATCTTAGCATTTTCGGTCATTTATCAAGACATACGAGTTCCTAGCGTAAAAGATCACTCTTTGCGACAAGACCGCCCATTGTGTCATCTTTTGTAAGGGGGTTTGAAGATTTCGCGCCATTATGAAAATGGCGGCCACGAATGAGACGCGATACCGATCACATGAATCAATCATTAACTTTGAACGTTAATGTCTTGGAAACGTAACACGTTACGGAGGTTTTATGTTTATATGAATGTCAGTTAACGATTTATGGATATAAGCTTCATGCGTGACTGCCATTTTAGAAATTGTGCTAAGGTCGCCACTACGCTACGGATCTTCAAAGCCCTTTCTATATCCTATATCTGTAATTTTTATGGTGTACATCATAGATACTAAAGGATATTCAATTCTAAAGCCTCGAAAGAACAAGAAGATTAGATAAATTGAAACTACTATCACCTTTTCCCAATTTACTTGACGATGGCGCAACATGTCTTCTTCTCTCATGCTTTTCGTACCACATCATCTTTTACACAGTCCATCCATCGTCTTTTGGTCTTCTCCAACTCTTATAGGCATCCACGTTGATACTCAAAACTTAGTAAAGACGACGGCTCTGAGGGCCTACTCTCTTAGAACCTAATCCGTAGATTTGGCCGAAGTTACGAGCGATTCCTACTCCGTATTACCTACAGACATATTATAATAGGGCTCCATCTAAAAATAAATGGCATATCTATGAGACAGTTGCCTCTACGATGTCCTAAGCGTCCGAAAATGTTAATTAATCCGCACCCTAAATGCATAATACACTATTACTACTCAATTTGAATCATATTGCTTCATATGTCCGAGCAATATATTTGCTCAGCAAAACACTAAGGCATTAAGTCCGCCTCTGTACACTTTCTTTGTGCGAAAGTTTAAATAAATAAATAAACAACGCAATGAATATTGTTGAACTGTCAAAATGAAACCCATTGCTACTGATAGTGTTACGCAATTATCCTGCTGTTGGTTGTTGGGTGTCGATTCTGTCTGATACTGGTCTTCTAAGGTATAAGGTTCACCTTATACAGTCCACACAACGTTTCTTTTCTTTCTACAGTCGGACTTAGAAGTTTCCTCACTTCAAAATATATAAAAAGTGATGTTTTTGATATTCTAAATATATGTAGAAATACACTAAAGTTTGACGTCAGCAAACCGGTCAAAGTTTAATTTTGGATCTAAACAAGAAATTAAATGGCACAGCAACTTTTTTTGTTGTGACAGCATTTTTTTTATCTCGTCATTGTTTACTGTTATTGCCTCCTTGTTCAATAGGGTCCAAGCTCTACTGCTGTTAATGACGTCCGAAGTGAAAAAAAAATTAAATTCTGGTTCGGATCTACGGCCTAAGTTGTCAGTAGCAGTCGTTACCACTGGGCCATATATTCTGTGCTCTTATACCAGTTATACCTCCACAGAAAAGTGTATTTATTTCCTTTGCACTATTATATTTCCCTTCCTGTGTTTATCCGGGTTGTAAACTATCTGTGCGGCCACATTTCATCCAAATCCATTCATCCGTTTGAGTGTGAAGAAGTAACAACTGCACTCACTCATAAACTTTCGTCTTTATAATTGAAGGCCGGATGTTCTAAATAATTATTTCATGATTATGTTGAACTATTAAAATGATAGTCATTCCTAGTTAGTCTGTTACGTAATTTCCCCGTCAGTTCATGATAATATATTTCACACTTTTTCTATAATAATCATTGCGATGTCGTTCAATGAACTTCTTTGACATGTCTACGCGGTTTATTTTGGTCCCAAATGAAACTCAACTGTTCTGAATTGAATTGGATCTTGACTGAAAGTATGTAAATGTAAAGTCCATTGAATAGTATTACTGTAGCAACTTGAAATATATTAATTAGATATATTATAAGGATATCATCCCCGCCTGTCTAGATATTTAAAATACTGGTATTCAGCTAGGCTCGGCATTTACCTAGCCTAGCTGAATCATCATCATCATCATCAGCCGGTCGTCAACAAGCTCGATACTGAGCAGTTCTCCGCCAGCCACTACCAGCCATCTTTTTGATGTCGTCGCTCCATCTCGCACAAGGGCGTCCTACGCTACGTTTGCCGAGACGCGTTCTCCACTCGAGGACTCGTTTACCCGGTTGTCGGCCCTGGGGCATATGTGACCAGCCTAGCTGAATACCAGTATTTTAAAAAGAGCGACTGCTTATCTGATCTCCACAACCCAGCTGCTGGGTAATTTCCCCTAGACTGATTGTCTGACTTTTGTGCTTTTGACGACTTGTTAGTCAAAGATCCACGGTTGACAGCCGGGGACCAAAGACTTGTTATACTTTCCAAAGAACAGAGGGGTCTTGGTATGTGAAGATTGTTACCCAACCATAGTGCAACTGCGACAAGCACAACTTAACCTGAGCTAGCGACCTGTGCTGCTGGTACTACTTAGGCTATGCAAGTATTTAATCAAAATAAAATATAGATTCATCGGAAATTGAGAGGGAAGGAAATGAAGTTTGTCTGGTCACGCACGTGTGCAGTTTTGAAGGCTGGTCGAAGCTGAAATTGGTAGTGTATACAATGTTATTTTTTCTTTGTACAAAACCTGAATATAGTTTATTCAGAATAAGCACCTCAATTGATTCCAAACTTTTTTACACATTACATTTAGAAATAGTTGCAGAACGTTACCAAGCGCACAACACAGTGCTGACAGTAGATCATAGTACAAAGTGCGTGCGCATAGCTGGACAGCTCTCCACCCTATCTTTTTGAAATTTTATGTGCACACAAAATTTCATTTCGCACACAAAACATGTGTTTCGTATTTCGGATATACAAAAAACGTTGTATGTTTCGCATATAAAAAAAATTACGTTGGATGTTTCTCATATTACAAAAAATAACGTTATACATAAGGGTAGGTCCCGGGGCGAGTCGCGTCGCCGTCGTTAGTTGCCCACTTAAACAGGATCGTTTTGAAGCCAAACTGACCCCTGTCCCCGAATATGATTTATATGGTTTCAATAATCGATAGTTTGCTTTACATGTAATCTGTATTTTATGTTCGTAATTTCATTACAAGGGGCAAACATAAAGGCCTTTAAAGGCTATGCCTAAGACATGTTATAGTTAATCTAATGTGGTACCGAACATAATATTTACGGCCGTACAGGTCGATCTCTACGCGATTGAATCAGAAATGAGGAGATCCGCAGAAGAACCAAAGTCACCGACATGGCTCTTCGAGTCGCTAAAATTAAGTGGCAGTGGGCGGGGCACTGGATGATCTGGTGAAAGTCGCGGGAAGCCGATGGATGCGGGCAGCACAAGACTGGTCATCGTGAAAAGCTTTGGGGGAGGCCGTTGTCTAGCAGTGCACCTCTATAGGCTGACGAAGTTGAAGAAGGTCTACGCTTAAGCTTAGTGTAACCGTGAATGGGTAACCTTATTTACATTTTGAGACCCTTTCTAACTCGGATAGCACGTTTTGTCGGTCCATTCTGTCATTCAATCTTTGATAGCCCCCAATCTGCCTTTTCCCAACTATGTTGGGTCAGTTTCCAGTTTTCACCGGATTCAACTGAATACCAATATTTTACATGGAGCGACTGCCTATCTGATCTTCACTGCCCAATTATACGGTACCTCTTCGACCGCCTTCAGCTGTTGGGAGTTAAGATTTCCCCGAAACCCCAGCTCATTTAGTCCAAGGCCAAGGTGGCTGCCAGGAAACTTGGCGTTATCGCAAAGGTCCAGTGGTACTTCAAACCAGGATAGCTTCTAATGTTATACAAAGCACAGGTCCGTTCGTCTAGTGGAATTACTGCAATCACCTGCAACCTTGGATTCGGTGGAGAGGCGTGATTGGCGACCCAGATTTAGTTCAAAATGGTCTAGCAAAGCCTGGAGCAGAGGCGAAGAGTAGCCAGCCTATCGGTTTTCTATAGGATGTATTTTGGAGAGTGTGTGAGGGAATTGCATGACTTAATTCCCCCATCTCCGTTCCATCATCGGACGACCCGTCGTACGTCGAGTACACCCTTACGTTGTTAACACCACTACGATCCGAAGCGTTTCGCCTCGTCTTTAAACCGCGTATACCGAGGGACTGGAACAGTTTGCCAGCAGCGGTGTTTCCGTCTGACTACAATTTAAGTGTCTTCAAGGCTAGAGTGAGTAGGCTCTTAGTAAACTAGCACGCTTTACGGTCATCGATTGCATCATTGCTTACCATCAGGTGGAGTTGCAGTCAAGAACTAGTTTCATCATCATCTCAGCGTTTATCCCGGTTGCATCCGCGGCTTTCGCGTTGGAGCCCGGGGTCCGCTAAATCCTCTCCATGATTGATTGGCTTGTTTGGCTAATTATGAGTGCGACTGCCGTCTGACCACTCAACCCCGAAGGGAAAGCACCCCAAGAGCCCCGTTCGTGAGTCAGCAGGTGCACCGTCTGGCAGGTGGGGTTGACTTGGGTCCCAGAGATGGAGGTGGGACCCCAAAGCACCCCAAGTCAAGCACTAGTTTATAATTATAAAAAAGAAACCTCTTAGTACGACTAAGTATTATGATACCTCTTAGTAAGACTGGTGGTCACGTTCGGGCGACCCGTAACGACTAAAAATGTTCACCCATCCACGGGCCGACCGCATCAAGCGTAGCTCAACCTGATCGATCGACTGATGCGGCTATTGGCGCCGATTCTGTTGTTTACAAACTAATCTAATTTTAAGTTATGTGCATCTTTTACTTTCTATTCCATTAAGAAAAGGAAAGAAGATAAAATGTCAGTTTAATCCTGTCAAATTAAGCTACTCCATAGACAGTTTAGACGCGATTATAAACATGACGACTAAAAATACACCAGTATACGTCAGGAGCGCACTAATTTGACAGGTCTAAACTGACATTTTATCTTCTGTCCTTTTCTTAATGGAATAGAAAGAAAGAGATGCACTGAACTTAAATTTAATTTAGATTGTGAATAAGAGAATCGGGGCCATTATTTCTTAGAAACGAGCTTAACAAATAAACCTTCATCATCACTCATCAACAACCTTTTATCGTCCCACTGCTGGGCACAGGTCTCCTCTCATACAGAGAAGGATTGAGCGTAATCACCACGCATGCTCAATGCGGGTTGGCGATTTCAGACTTTAAAGTCCAGGTTTCCACAAGATGTTTTCCTTCACCTTCAGTCATTGGTGTCCAAGATATACTTAGAAAGTGCATATAACTTTAGAAAAGTTACATTGGTACTTGCTTGACCTGGAATCGAACCCGAACACTCATACTTGAGAGACTGGTGTTTTAACCACTAGGCCACCACGACAAATCCGTGATTCGCTTGTTTGTTACAAATAAACCTTAATTCCACTAAAAGAAATAACAATAGATGCTTAAACACGTTTTAAAAGGGCAAAGAGCAAAGTTCTCGTGTAATATTTACACGAGGTCTTTGCTCTGAGCAGCCGGCAGTAGTCCCGTGGTAACGGCCGGGACTTAAGTGTGTAGGTAGTCTATAGGTATAGGTTCAAATCGACGGGCAGTTAGCTTTGTGTAGGTAAATAATTTCATCACCACTGCTCATAAAACAATGAAGGAATAAATCAGGAGCGTAATCAAGCCGAAACCGAAACTTACAAGGATCATATTTTGAGGGTTATAAAGAAAACAATCAGTTGAATCGTTATTGTTTTCTCTTTAAATTACAAAGATCGACAGTTTCATTAAAATCGGCATCTTCTTCACTTACCTAGTAACTATGTGTAGTGTTGGGGTCACCAAGATACAGGCTGCGCCTAGTTTGGGACCCGCTGTTAATTTTAACTAAATGAAAAGTTGTTGTGCTGTTGTAACTAAACCTCACCACACTACTTCAATCTCAGGAAATATGACCATGTGTCATGCTACAGGTCTGAATTGAAATGGATGCCCATTCGTCAGAGAAGAAATTTGCGCGCCTTGACCACGCTTTTCTCCCTTCTTAGATCACCCACTCCTCCTTCTTATCTTGTGACTCACTTCCAATATTTATATTCTTCACACTCTAAGAATCTGCATTCTTCTAACAATCCCCTCTTACTCTGTCCTTCACATACGTCTGACTTTGTTCATTCTTCATTTCACATTCAATCCATTCTTCTATGGAATGCGCTTCCTCTTGATATCAGGATGGCCGCCAGTCGGTTAGCATTTAAGCGGAAATTGCAGAGTTATTTTCGCAACAACTAGCGTAGAGTTATTGCTACACCCCTCTCCCAAATTTTAGTTTTTATATGTATATATTATAAGTATATATTTTGGTAATAGTATGTATATATATTTAGCTTATTTAAGTATTTTTTAATAATTATAGGGGCTTTTTTTTTCTCTACTATTTTCTTTCAAGCTAAAGCACCTACCATCTTATCTCTTCACCACCTGGGGTTGACTGGTAGAGAATGCCTAAGGCATTAAGTCCGCCCCTGTACATGTCATGTGTGCGAAAGAATAAATAAATAAATAAATAACTGCATGCTATTAATTCTTGTAATTTTAACAAAGTGTAAGCCTAATAAATACTTTTTTTTTTCTTCATCTCAGCGTTAATCCCTGTCGCATCCGAAACTTTTTCAGCTTTGGAGTCTGGGGTCCGCTTTAACAGTCTAACTACTGATTTTGGCTAAACTTCGATATTTTCCGTGAAGCGACTGCCGTCTGACCCCCACAACCCAAAGGCGACATCGAAGCATTGCAGTTAGACCAATTGTTGGACTTTTGAGGGCTCCAACAACCCGTAACGACTGCCATTAGAAGTTCGTATCGCAACCGGGAACAACGGCTTAACGTGCTTTCCGAGGCACGACCAGACCAGTGCAAATATGCAAATTCACGCATACAAATATTTGCACTGCGCGAGGATCGAATACGCGCTTCCTTGCGCAGCGGCCGCGTTCGCTACCACTACGCCACGGAGGCTGTCATTTAAATCGGCATAGGAACTTTTATTTTAGAAAAAAATATTAGTTGCACCTCAAAATACTCACAATAGGTATTTATTTGAGTGGATAGCCTCTCAATCAATCTCGAAAAGTCGTCACCACAATAAAACAAAGCGGACCGATTCGCTTGTTCGCTACAAGCGAATCACGACATTGGCTCCGATGGAATTCATTCAACGCGCCGAACATGACCGATCATAGCGCGAAAGCTCCCAAAAGTACATTCGATTTCGGCCGTAGTTTCGGCAAGTTTGCCGTCGAAAACGCAACTAAACCGAAACTCATGTTTTTGCCGAAACTCAACCGAAAATGATACCGAAATCGAACATTCGGTCGAGCACTAGTTGAAGCTTAAAATTTCTTAAAGAATATTTGACCCAGCTAAGTCTACCAATTGTAGAACAAAAGATGATATTAATATAAGAGCTTGAAAGAAATGGATACGCATACGGATACAGCAAATTGATCATTAAATTCACGTATTAAATTGTATCTACTCTTAGCTGTATTTGTTCTTTTTCAGAAGTAGATAATGTTTCAATTAAATTAGTAAAATATAAGTACAATATGTAAACCCCGCCCGAGCCATAAGGATAATAAAGGTTTAGGCAAACACATGAACAAATAAAATATGAAATTATACTTAATCATCATAGTGGCAACACTAATGAATTATGAAACAATCTTTCTTTCCGCGTATTAATTCCAATTTCCTTATAATTTTGGTATTTTTTTTAAAAGTGAGAACACCGTTTTCAGCGGTATTATAAGAGCGATGCGATCGCGTGCCGCGTTCCCTGCCCCCTTCGCCCGCGCATGTATTGCCTACCACACATGTAACTTAATTTACCTCCTTTTACCAAATAATATATTTTTTCAAACTTTAGCCCGGCTTTTAGCCATAATAGAATTAGTTATCGATACCTAACAATACCTTCACGGATCGACAGGGTTTTCTTTACATATTGTATGTACCTATATCACATAATATATACACGACACGGTATTTGTAGTGCTCTTTCTCCCGGAATTTTCTCTCTATGTTTTCAAATGATGAATTTTTATCGACCGCCGTAATGGAAACTGTAAGACGCCCTCGGGAACCCAGCCCGGGGTCGTCGGAACGAGGAGCGGAAATTCGCGGGATTATCACATAATATACATAGCTGTTGCCCGCGACTTTTTCAGTTTTTTCAATTCTATCCTACTAATATTATAAATGCGGAAGTTTGTGAGGATATATGTATGGACGGAGAGATGGTTTTTTATTAGGTACCCTACATATTCAGCCTATAATGGTCCTGGGACAGAGGGAGTGGGCCGTAATCTACCACGCGAACCCAGTGCTCTGTCACGCAAAAACTATAGTGTCTTTTAACCCCATATTCCCACGGGATTTAAATCTACGCGGTTAAAACCCAAGGGGCAACCAGGGCCACCGGCTTGCGGAGCAGGTCCATCCATCTATGTGTGACCATCTTTGGCCTTTTTATTTCGTATTTCATTCAGAAAATGATAAAAAAAATATTAGTTTAGTTCTGTCAATTTAAAATATTCCATAGACAGTTTGGACGTGATTAAAAACATTGCACGTAGTCGCGGTGGCCTAGTGGTTAAAACACCAGCCTCTCAAGTATGAGTGCGCGGGTTCGATTCCAGGTCAGGCAAGTACCAATGCAACTTTTCTAAAGTTATATGTACTTTCTAAGTACATCTTGGACACCAATGACTGAAGGTAAAGGAAAAGATCTTGAGGAAACCTGGACTTTAAGTCTGAAATCGCCAACCCGCATTGAGCAAGCGTGGTGATTACGCTCAATCCTTCTCTGTATGAGAGGAGACCTGTGCCCAGCAGTGGGACGATAAAAAGGTTGATAATGATGATGAAAAACATTGCGTCTAAAAATATACCAGGACTTCTTCCTTCTTACTATCTTCTGGCCTATTCTTAATGATTTCATTAAGAATAGGCCAGAAGATCAAGACCAAAGACCAAGGCGGAACTTCAACTAATTTTAAGTAGGTACAGTGCATCTCATTCTTTCTAAATAAAAAGATTGAGATGCACTACCTATACTTAAAATTAGTTGAGGTTAAACAAGATAATGGGGGCCAAAACAAAAGTTCCGCCTTGGTCTTTGCCAAAGAAAGATTGAATTGTGGATATAATAAAAAAATATTATTTAAAAACATAAAACCCGCCTGCATAAAACTCTAACGAACTGAAAAGGCAGAAACAGTGACGGGCGCGGGAAGCCGATGGACGCGGGCAGCACAAGACCCGTCATTGTGGAAAACTTTAGGGGAGGCCTTTGTTTAGCAGTGGACCTCTATACGCTGAAAAAGAAGAGGCAGTACAAAATGCCTGTGAAGAATTTGTTGCCTCTCGTCCAGCTGATTTCTTTAAGAATCAATAAACTGCCAGTACGTTGCCGATACATTGATTGCATGGGTAATTGCTTCAATTAATGCAAATAAAAAATACATTAAAGGACTCCTTTACATTTTTTCATATTAAACGGCAATTTTATAGGTAAAGACCTGATATATAAAATATATTTAGAATCAATATAATTATTTATTACATAGAATCAGTGATTAAAATCTTTCATTTTCATACCCAAATTCGATATGCTTGGTAGAGAAAAATGTGTAATTCTTTTTTTTGTTCCATTTAATATTAAGTTATATACATATTTAGAATCAGTGTTTAAAATCCTTCATTATTTTGGTTATCCCACTCGATATGCTTGGTAGAAATTTATTTCTTTATACCTCACAATATGGCGTCATACATCTGCCATTTTGCTTTTTTTTAATGGGACCTATCCTATCTTGTAGCAATTGGGCTATTAAGACAATTCTAACGATACTTCAAATGTGAAAATCCGTTTAGCGGTTCTGGAGATACAAGGTAATAAAGAATATTACATACAAGATACGCGCTAAAAACATAACCCTTCCTGACAGTCGGGTAAAAAGGCTGGTGTGCGTTCGCGCAGCGGAATGTTGTTGAATTTAAAGATTTTAAATATGCAGATATTTAGTGTATGACGTCGTGTAATTGTGTATGGTAAAAAAAAATTTGTGCATGCAGCCATTGTGGAGAAATTCACCAAAAACTGATTCCGCTGGGCGAACGTTGTCCTGGCGGAACTTTTTTTAATCCATTGACTTTAGAAAAAAGAGAAGTGTCCAAAAATTAGTGTGTATTTGTGTGTGATTGTATATGTATGAATAAAATTTGTGCATGCATAGACTTCGGAGAAATTCAAGTTTCCGCTGCGCGAACGTTTGGCCATTAGCTAGTTTTCATATAAAGCGCTTACATAGAGAGCTGTAGATTTTTACATACGTTGTTTTGAATTTGTGCATATTTGTGTACAAAACAGATTTAGAAAAAATCGTAGGGCTAAAGAGATAAAAATATAAACGTAAAACAGGCTTTTTAGGTCATAGTTCTTAAAGTATGCACTTTGGGGTCTAGATTTTCACGTTTATACAAACCTTGTAAGTGTCTGCAACATATTGCCAAATATCAATGATGTTCCTTTAGTAATTAAAGAGATATAGGACAATTTGCCATGACAAAATCACTGTTTACAAAGCAGTCAAATATCACGACATTCTAAAGGAATTGCATGGTAAAATGTATGCCAATAATTAGTGTATTCATTCAACTATTCACATGCAAAATTTCATGTCATTAAATTCAGTAATTAAAGAAAAACAATTAAAATACTGACGAAGCATCGAAAACCTACATAACCCGACCAAGTTCGGATAGCTATAAAAAAGCGGCCGTGCCATATATCTTAAGAACGTTCTTAACCTTCCAGTATAGTATTTATTAATATGGCACAGTTGCGTACACAAGCGTTAGGAAAAGATAAAACAATTGCATTTCTTGAATGAAAAATGTTTTTTTATAATAACGCCACTATCTACGGCAAAAATAAATCTTCAATTAACAAGTAGGTACTTCTCTATTTAAATATCCGTGTACAAAAATATTTTTAATTATATATAACGCTTAATTATATAATTATAATAACGTCAACAAACGCTTGCAACGGCAGCAATAGACTTAAATGTGTTTTAACTAAAATAGGTTTAATAAACTATTATGAATATAAAGAAAGAAAGATCACATCACATAACTGGACTATTCAGTTGTTTATATTTGATCAAAATTAAAAAAGTGGTTATAAACTAAAACATTTGTATAAAAAAGGTATTTTCAAGAAATATTTTTAAATGAGTAGCAAATACAGTAAATAACCTCAACATTCCTAAGTACCTATACCTAATATTTTTTAGTTCCTATTAGAAAATAAAATTACAGATTAACAATCACAGATCAATAAAGTAGACTATTCAGTTCTATTCAGAGTCTGCCTAATATAAAAATAAATCAACATTTACAAACAAACAGTAGTTCTTACTTGTGGTACTTATTTAATTTCCCTGAGGGGTCTATACTAAGAATCCGGATCCGTGAAATATTCAATAGAAATTAGCTGTATGAATTTTATTTGCCTAAATTAATATATTTAGATTATATCTCAAGTCTCAAGCGCATACTTATATGAAGTAACTACGTAAATAGTACCTACTTTGTCATAGGCAAATACATTTAAAAAAGTAGATGTACAAAAATAAATGACCTTTATATTATATCGAAACAATTGTGCTATCACCTATACCAATTCAATACCGGTATTATACTGTAAATTTTGGGATGTTACCTAAATATATTGCACGGCCGCTTTTTTATAGCTATCCAAACTTGGTCGGGTTATGTAGGTTTTCGATGCTTCGTCAGTATTTTAATTGTTTTTCTTTAATTACTGAATTTAATGACATGAAATTTTGCATGTGAATAGTTGAATGAATACACTAATTATTGGCATACATTTTACCATGCAATTCCTTTAGAATGTCGTGATATTTGACTGCTTTGTAAACAGTGATTTTGTCATGGTTAATTGTCCTATATCTCTTTTATTACTAAAGGAACATCATTGATATTTGGCAATATGTTGCAGACACCTACAAGGTTTGCATAAAAGTGAAAATCTAGACACCAAAGTGCATACTTTAAGAACTATGACCTAAAAAGCGTGTTTTACGTTTATATTTTTATCTCTTTAGCCCTACGATTTTTTCTAAATCTGTTTTGTACACAAATATGCACAAATTCAAAACAACGTATGTAAAAATCTACAGCTCTCTATGTAAGCGCTTTATATGAAAACTAGCTAATGGCCAAACGTTCGCGCAGCGGAAACTTGAATTTCTCCGAAGTCTATGCATGCACAAATTTTATTCATACATACACAATTACACACTAATTTTTGGACACATCTCTTTTTTCTAAAGTCAATGGATTAAAAAAAGTTCCGCCAGGACAACGTTCGCCCAGCGGAATCAGTTTTTGGTGAATTTCTCCACAATGGCTGCACGCACAAATTTTTTTTTACCATACACAATTACACGACGTCATACACTAAATATCTGCATATTTAAAATCTTTAAATTCAACAACATTCCGCTGCGCGAACGCACACAAAAGGCTGGGCAGATTTCGGAGCACCACACAGCAATCGAAAACGGGCATTCTGGATGTAGGAAGAAGGTTGCTAGGCTCAAATGTGATTGGGCGGGCAACATTAACCGCAAGTAGGATGACAACTAAGTAGTCAAAATCGTCACACAATGGGTGCACGTGCCCAGAAACAGATGGCGAGATGAGCACAAGGCTATTTCGAGGTGGCGCATGGCGCGGGAAAAGTTACTGAAAGATTTTGGGGGAGGCTTATGCCAAACAGTATGGCCTACAAAATCTGTCTATGGCGGATACTGTGATTCTTTGTATCTTTCAACCTTTTTCAAATTGTTCCAGGACTCAAATGATGTAGTCGACCAAGAACGCGCAAAATGCTTAAGTACGTTTTTATTTTTACGATTTGTCAGGGAGACCAACGTTACTTTTATAACTTTGTACCTGTATGTTGCAAAAAATAATAAAAGAAAAATCCTGGTTATCATGCCTCGGATCAATTTGTTCCGGTACATATGTAAACGCCACAAATAAACAACGCGTCATACTGACGTCACATGAATTCTGCATCTCGCAAACAGAGTTTACCGTGCAACTAGGATACATACAACTTCCCAACTTCAACTGAGGGGCAAGTGCCCGACAGACATAACACTCGTCTGGTCGGAGGATCCTCCCTTATGGAGGATGTGTGAACTTGCATGGCTCTATATTGGTGACCTGGAAAATGAACGTCAGCGCAGCCTTCGTGTAAAAACTTCAGCGTAACGTCATTATCATCGCTCCCGCAAGCTTGGCGAGTCACCCTGCCAGCCAGCGGCTTTAATGGGTATTCTGACTACTAGCATGCAGTGCCAGTGCATACTTTTTTTTTTTTGTTTTCGCTGGGGGAAATGACAATTACGCACCCCCCCGTCGGACGGGAGGGTATGTGGGACTCCCCGGGAGAGAGGCTCCCGGTATACCCACTAAAACCCCAGCGGCACTCCGGCGTCGCCTTGGTGGCGGGGGACTGGGAAAAAGCGGAGCTTTGGCTATCAGCCCCCCGCCGGCGATATGCCCGCCTGGCGCGGCGGGCCCTCATTTGCCCCTCCACAGGGAGGGGCCGTGGCTCAGCCACCCTCGTGGTGAGCGGTGCAAGGCGGACGTGGGCACCCCCGTGCCTCACGCACACCGCTGACCTCCACAAATTAATAGAAATACCCTGATCTAACAATGGCGGGTTAGGTTATGTTACTGTATTCGAATTTTTGGTTTTGGTTTTTGCCTTCATGGTTTTAAGGGTTGTGGTGATGATAAAATGGAGACAAAGTCATGCGCCTGACTGGATTTGAACCTACGCCATACAACCCTTACCACTGGACCATCACTGCTTACCTTGAGGAAAGTCAGTTCTTGTTAACGCCCCTGACTTCACAAGCTTGATAATATGTAGCCATATTTCGCTTTCCTCATTCTTCGTCTTTTTTTACAGAAGATTGTCACGTAGAACCAATTTACAAAATACTTAAAGAGTGCAACAAGAGGGTGACCAGAAAGTTACTTTATACCGCTGAAACTTGTCACGAAGAGACCGTAGACTTGATGGAAGCCTTAGATAAATGTGTCAAATCCAGGGCTTTTAAAAGACTCGTTTAGAGTGCTGCAAGGATCTTTCTTCACCTGAACGCAAAGCCCAGCAATTAGGACAATTATTGCGTAACACACTTTAAAAGTCAATTTTTACCATTATGGCTGCACATTGTATCAAAAGATTTGTCCACTCAACAACGTAATGAATGTTGTTGAACTATTAAAATTAAGGCCATTGGACCCTATTCTCTTCTACACAAATTAAACTATGGAATTTTTAGTTCAGTGCATTTTTTTCTTTCCATTCCAATAAGAAAAGGACAGAAGATAAAATATTAGTTTAGTGCTGTCAAATTTTTTTTTTTTTTTTAATAGTTAATAACTAGTGCTTGACTGCAATCCCGCCTGATGGTAAGCAGTGATGCAATCGTTGATGGTAAAGCACACTAGCTTATTAAGCCTATTCACTCAAAAAAAACTGAGGAGAAGGAAGACGGCAGTTGAGCGAGGTGATGCAATGTTTAACCCAACAACACGACCAACGATGCTGCGCCAGAGGATGATCTGGAGAGCCTTCACGACCAAATTCCCGACACAACAACATTAGGCACATCGTACCCGGCACACATCGCAACACAACTGCTCAGACCCGTTCTCCGTACGGCTTCACCAGACATCATGCCGGAACACGACGAATCGCTTGGCGGCAAGACTTTGTCTGGTGGGTGGTAACTTATGCCGGCGGCTGATGTTGTTGCCTACCACCGAGAAAAAATTAAGATTCCGCTGTTTTCTTTGTGGATAATGCTTTTAGAGCAATTATTTTTTTCTATAATTTTACACCGTGATTATACGTGCCCCTATCATTTGATTTTATCCGAAACTTAATAAAAGAAATACGATACTTCAAAATCGCGAAAAATAACCCATTTTTACCGTGATGTTCATTCAGATGACTATTAGACAAATATGATAAGTTTTTGATAAAAAAGAAAATAATAGAAGCATAGGTATACTTTTCCTCTTAACTTTGATGTAAAAATAATTGAGATCTGTCGTGTTTTGAAAAGGAAAACAGCAGAATACGAAACGTCTTTTGGTCAACGTTTTTGTAGGTAAAATCAGCCTGAGCTGCAACTATCCTTTTCGCACTTTACCGGGAGAGGTTGAAAGCAGCGCAACGGCAATAGTTTCTTCAAATACCCATTTTTCAAATTCCTCGGCACTAGAATCGCCTCTTAATCTATCGGAGGTAAAGGTACTCCTTTGCAAATGTAGGATGACTCGAAGTCTAACTAGTACCTTTGCAAAGGTACTAGTTAGTATCTCACTCACGTGAAGTTTATGACGGTGCTGTGGGTGTTCAATTCTCTATCGAAGTGAGTGTCCAGAATCGATTAGAGCGCCCGTGCTAACATAGCTTAGTTCTCTTCAAAGTAAGAGATTCTGACAAAACCCAAATTGCATAACACACTACCAATCTTAATCTGAATAATTTTGGGAGTTATATATCATCCAGAGCTTCAATTTGTAAATTATAAACTAGTTTATAATAAATTGCAATCCCGTCTGATGATAAGCAGTGTTGTAAAGCGCGCTAGTTTAGTATTTACAAATTTCTACTAAGTTTTTTTTTCAGATTTTTCATATGTTTGGTTCAAAAGCTAGAGGGGGGGGGGACCTTTTTTATTTTTACTTTCAAAGCAATTATTTCCAGAAATATTAACATTATCAAAAAATTATTTTAGTAAAGCGAGCCTATTCACTCTAGCCTTGAAGAAACTCAAAACTCAGGCCTCTTCGCACGCCTCTCCACTGAATCCAAAGTAGCCAGCTGGCATTTTGCAGCACCAGCCCAAATGTGGCTGCAGTAGGAGTACTGCAGCCACATTTACATACTCGGTAACAATGTTAAACCGAGTATGCTACGCAATCACCCGGCGCTTCAATATGTATACCTCATTAAATATGTACCCTATTTCTGTTCCTGAAAACGAAGATTAGCGTTAAGAACAAAGCTTTATTACATAAAATAAACATTTCTAGGGGAAAGTTTGTATTAAACGCTTCGTTTCGCGATAGGAAAGTTTAAAACTTGTTATTTACGTCGAAACTTGTTCTAATAGAAATAAATAAGTAGATACAGTATTTTGTTCTAACAAAACGATGGTGGTTTGCTTGTGGTAATGAAGCGTTACCACATACACGATCTGAATATGTGAGTTAGCACATAATCCGCACCCACTTCCGACTTCACCATTATTTTGGACTGTACCGACAGCTCCTGCGTTTACACACACATTCAAAGGGTGTTTATACATTTATGTTAACCACAAGTACAACACGCGTCGCTTCGTTAGATAAAACTACTACCTACTATTAGTAGATTTGTTAACGTTTCCTATGTTTAGTTATATCAAATTATCAGAAAATTACGAGTTACTCTAACAAACAGATGGTGCCATACCCAACACATACCGCTTCCCTATAAAACTTAATGTTATTTGTAGTCTCGTGCAGTCAGAACATAAATTTATTATTGTACTATTCGCTACACTACTAAGCTCGGCCATAATATCTGATATTATGATTAATATATCTACCCTCAAATTCACGACAAATACCTATGGCAACATAAATATCGAAGTAACATTAAATGCGCGTTATAATTATCTACCAACTTAGTTAAATCCTGAAGAATGATCACCGCGTTTGCGATCAAAAATATTTGAGATTACTTTGGCAGCATAAAAAGGTAAGTAGGTTTTGAGTTGTCTTCATATGTCTATTAAGTGTACCACTAAGTTTCCGCCGTTAAGCAAAAGATGCCCTCACTAAGCGGTTTCGTTGAAATTCTCTGATGTAAAATGTGATATCGTAAGTTTGGTCATCTGGTAATAACCTACACATAGGTCCGTATTCCAGAAGGAAACTCAAGCATTGATCTCTGGTTAAACATTACTTAAAACTAGTTTCAACCAATCAAATGGCTTGAAACGAGTTTAAAAGTTATGCTTGAGTTTTGAGTGAGCTGCTGGTATACGGGCCTTATAGTATTAGTGACTCTGAATCAGTATCACATATTTGTGAACCCTTACCACCATACCAAGATACGGACGACCCTACCGCTCTGCCGTCGCTGTCTCCAAAATATTTATTTTTGTGCAAAAATGTCTAGTTTTGTACCGAATAGGCGTCATTTGCGGGAACTTTTGTTACTGATTCAATTTGAAGAAATCTGCATCTGAGGCCCGCCAAAATATACATTGGGTCAGGGTTGCGGGTTGGTTAAACAAGAAACCGTGGCCCTGGCCGTCGCACAGGCAAGTGAAGAAACACGGGTGGGCTTTAGTCAGTAAAAGTCTGACACGCCCTTCCGCTACGCCCAGAGCGGGAGAAGTCATTTGATGATTTCCCATCCCAGCAAAAAAAATAAGGCTCGCCAAAACTCCTTGGATTATTGTCAGATATTTATGCTGCCAGTAGGTTTATAGTACATTACGATATTAGTGCGTAATGATGGTTATAACATGCGAGGCGGAATTTCAGCCCGAACCGAAGGCGAGGGTGTAATTGAGCCGAGCATGTTATAACTAATACGCACGTATATCGTACGACATTTTTTAACACACTTGCGAGGAAACAGAAAAAAGATATTCAGAATACAAGTACAAAGAAAAGAAAATTTGAGAAAAATGGCGCGAGGTTTATTTTCTGCCGTAGCTGCGTGAAAATGTTGGCAAAGATGCTAGAGCATGCAGTAAAGTTTTAAATTACCGAATAAACTGTTTTTTTTTTTTTACAAATACTCATTTAAATACAAACAAATACAAATTTGTTTATTTCAAATAGGACATCAGTTATTTTAAATAAACTCAATCTGTGAATGCACACTGTTGCTTTCCCGCCATTAGTATTATTATTTGCCATTTCAAATGTGGAACAGTGCGCTAATCACTGGCTAGAGCCACGCGGCGGCGATCAGTTCCATAATTATTTGAAATGACAAATAATGCTGTTATGGAATTTGTATGGACTATAACTTAACTATTTGCTTTGATAACACACGCGTTTGTTATGGCCCGCTTTACATATTTAAAACCGGTGGGATTACATCAGCTTTACGAGCAAGGGTGTTAAAAAAATAATAAGCATTTTTTTTCTTTTTACGACTGTGGTTGTATTGATTATTCTGATAAAAATATCACCTATCCTAGGTACCTAATAATGGGAAAGTTTTACGATATGATAAACGCAAAGCTCTACCATAACTTGACCTCTAATCGATCGTTAAAACCACGGACTTTATGCATCGATAGATATCAAGCTATCACATCACAGACCCATATTACAACCGGTAATGAGATTTCTCTTAATTGACACCATTACCCTTGGGCGTCTTCATTATGACACGGACAGTAAAATAGTGTGTAACTTTATGAGAAGCTGATGGTAATTCCATTCAGAAGAATAGATTTTGTATTGAACGGCTAAACGCTCAGTAGCAATGGGTTTCATTTTGACAGTTCATCAACATTCATTGGAGCTATGGATTAGCAATTGGTTTCAAATATAATTTTAATGTCTTTGTTTCAAAATGATTCCAACTGTTAGTAATAGTGTGTTACACAATTGAGGTGCTGGTCGATCGATCAGGTTAAGCTACGCCTGCCCCGGTTGGTCAGTTTTGTTTTTCGCCTTCCTTCTATTTTCCTCCAATAATGCTTCCAATCCCATGTCTTTGTACGATGTCGGTCTTCCACTAAGTTCTTTGTCATTACATTTTCTAAACTTTTGAAACCACTCACGACAACTTCTCTCCCTTTAAAGCAGCTTCACCATAAGCTTCTACAAGCAATCGATGGGCCTCGGCTGCAGTTTTCAAACTAAATAAGTAACAAACGTTCCTGCAAATGACGCTTATTCGGCACAAAACTTGACATTTTTGCACAAAAATAAATATTATGTGATACTGATACAGAGTCACTAATACTTTATGTTATTACCAGATGTCCAAACTTATGATATCACATTTTACATCTGACAATAGGGTATTTGACTAAAAAAAAGTAATTAGTCCGTCAGTCAGATTTCCAAAAAATACTAGACACGTATTTTTTTCTTTTTTCATATAAACAAAAAATGAAGACGCGCGATGAGAGCGCGTTGAAAACTCGTGTGACGTCACTGCACGCTACACTTTTTAGCGGCCAGTGACGTCACCAGCCACCACACCTGATCTTTGATGCCTTTTATACCTGTCAATTTTTATTGATTTGATAAAACAAAATATACGTATCCAATGTTTTTCTCTAATCTGAATGACGGACTAAATAGAATCAATTTTTTTTACCCAGGAAACATCCCCATTTCAAAGAAACCCCTTAGTGAGGACATCTTTTCGGTTGGTCTGTGGATGGGTGGCCATCTTCAAATATCGTGATCTTCTGTGCCTCGGAAAGCACGAAAAGCCGTTGGTCCCAGCTATCATTAGTAGATCTTTAACAGTAGTTACGGGTAGTCGAAAACCCGGTTAAACTAAAAGCCGACACCAAATTTGTCCCCCCCATCCCATCCTATTATATATTTCTGCAGAGACCCACTTCTGGACAAAGGCATCTACCTAGGTTTTCCATTACATTGGGGGGTTTGCCATAATCCCCACGCTTGGCAGACGGGTTGGGGTTCGCAGTAATTTGATATTCCACAGGAAAAGCGCTACTGCCCGCTTCCCTGATGAGAGTTCCCTTAGTCGCCTCTTACGATACCCACGGGAGGATATGGGTTGGTACTATTCTAAGCCCGGTATCAGACGGAGGTACGTTCTTCGTAGGTAAGTGTTATTAAGTAGTTGTCGATATACAATAACTGCTATCCAGCCAGCCTTTACTACTCTTAATTTTATTGATCTATGGGTATATATATAATGATACAATGGGGTCATAAGCCCCCTGCCCTCGATCACGCATTCACGCCTTATAGAGAGCTATGGATGACCTTTATGATGGAATGAACGTGCCCAGAAGATGGCGTCCACTCTTGCTTTAAAGGCAGACAGGTTAAAAATAGAAGCCATATAAAAAGCCTCGTATTATAGTTTTTTTTTTTTTAATTTTCTATTACGCGTCAGTGATATGATTTACTTTTTAAGAGGAATTTAAATCTATACTAATATAATTATAAAGCTGAAGAGTTTGTTTGTTTGTTCGTTCGTTTGAACGCGCTAATCTCAGGAATTACTGGTCCGATTTGAAGAATTCTTTTTGCGTTGGATAGCCCATTAATCCAGGAAGGTTTTAGGCTATATAACATCACGCTGAGACCAATAGGAGCGGAACATAACTAACTCCACGCGAACGAAGTCACTGGCGGCAGCTAGTCTATACTCTATACTATTAGATAAAGCTGAAGAGTTTGTTTGTTTGAATGCGCTAATCTCAGGAATTACTGGTCCGATTTGAAAAATTCTTTTTGCGTTGGATAGCCCTTTAATCTAGGAAGGCAACAATAGGGGCTATAGGATATAACATCACGCTGTGACCAATAGGGACGAAGCATAACTAACTCCACGCGAACGAAGTCGCTGGCGGCCGCTAGTTAGATATAAAAGCATTGCTAATATTTATTTTATTTCCTTTATACAACGATATTTTTTCTTTATACGACACCTAAATACAGTTTGTTCAAAATAAGCAACTGAATCGATTTCAATCATTTTTACACCATGTTATATTTTTTCCCAAATACATAAATAGAAATTGTTGCACTGTGGTTACCGAGCGCACAACTCAGCTTTCGTTAGATCATAGTGCGCGTGAGACAGGGCCCCAGGGCGAGCGGTGCGTTTACCATATTTTTGTTGGGACAATCAAGTAAGATAACAAGCTCATACTTTATGGTTTTTCATGATATCTTTTTGATTTTCTTTTTATATGTGATGCAATCGTTGATGGTAAAGCGCGCTAGTTTATTAAGCCTATTCACTTAAAAAACTTAGTGTATAGGAAGGAAGACGGCAGTTGAGCGAGGTAGCGCAATGTTAAACTCAACAACACGACCGACGATGCTGCGCCAGAGAGAGATTGATCTGGAGACCCTCTACGACCAAACTCCCGACACAACAACATTTGACGCATCGTACCCGGCACACATCGCAACACAACTGCTCAGACCCGTCCTCTATACGGGTTCACCAGACATCATGCCGGAACACGACGAATTGCTTGGCGGCAAGACTTTGTCTGGTGGGTGGTAACTCCTGCCGGCAACCGATGTTATGGCCTACCACCGTTTATCTTAGATTCTTTACTTAAAAAATACTGGATACGTGTTTCGGGTTTCGCATATACAGAAAATAAAGTCTGGCATTAAATTATAAATCTCTTTGACTTTACATGACGTTCCGTTTAAAATGCTTTTTTTTTTAAATGTTTTGTTCTTTATCCGAGTCTTTACCAAAAAGGTTTAAGTACAGATTCCATCGAACGTTTATGTATTAAAAAAAGAACATCCATATTATAACTAGGTAAGTATAATTACCTTGTTCGCATAAACGCACACCTATTAAAATTAACATACAGACATAACTTGTTTAGTTTGCCGGAAGCGAAGTAACTTTAACCGGAACTATCGTCTCGGCTGATTGACTACTTGCTTCACGAGCAAAAGAAAATGTAAGAACAGTCCGTTCACTGTTATTTTAGCTCTGACAGTTGATGCTGTTAGTCGTTGTGTTTATCTATCTATACTAATATACAAAGCTGAAGAGTTTGTTTGTTTGTGCGCGCTAATCTCAGGAACTACTAGTCCTATTTGAAAAATTATTTTTGTGTTGGATAGCCCATTAATCCAGGAAGGCTTTAGGCTATATAACATCACGCTGCGACCAATAGGAGCGGAGCATAATTAATTCCACGCGAACGAAGTCGCTGGCGCCTGCTAGTACTAATATATAAAGCTGAAGAGTTTGTTTGCACGCGCTTATATCAGGAACCACTGGTCCGATTTAAAAAATTATTTCTGTGTTAGATACCCCATTAATCCAGGAAGGTTTTAGGCTATATAACATCACGCTGCGACCAATAGGAGCGGAGCTTATAAAAAAAAAACATCGATAACTACGCGGGTGAAACCGTGCGGCGCAGCTAGTTATTCACATATGGAGGCTATAAACATCATAGAAATAATATAACATAGTTTAGTTTAGTTTACAAAAATTCTTTATTATTTTACGGTTTTATTATTTTTACAAAAATAAGTTACAGTACACTAATGTTATAAGCAACACTTTTACAGGATATAATCACCTTTATAAGTATAGAATAATGATGACTACTTAAACTTATTACATCATGACCATTTAATATTGCAATAACTAATGAAATTATTGTAACAAAAAATATTATTTAAAAACAAAAAACCCACCTGCATAAAACTTTAAGGCGCTGTGTTCAGTAAAAATAGGCTTCTTAAAACAATTTTTTAGCCAAATGTATACATTTCAGAGCAGCCAAAAATTTATATGTTAATCTTGATTATATGTAGCAGGAAACCATTGTTTTCAAAACACGTTTTGAATTAATTTTCTCGATAGAAAAAATCCTAAAGTAACCCCTAAAATTGAATTTATAACAGTTGTAACTGTATTATTAATCATCAAATCTTGATAAAATTGAGAAGAGCGATGTAAAATATAATAGTAAATGAAACCATTGTTTTTGTTTATCGATTTAACTAAGATATTCTAAAATAAATAATGTATTTAATGATAAATAACGTGAACGAAACGTCGCTCCATCGCGGCGTCCATTGCCTTCTCTTTCACTTCTATGCTTAGCGACAGTGACCGCTGAGGCGTGGTGCTTGTCGGACCTATGTCACTTTTTGCTTTACCCCGCACAGAAAATAATTATATTTACGTGTCTGTTTGTTGATGAATAATCATATTTCGTTTTTGCCCGGGTTCAAACCCCAGGTTTACATTATATGCTTTTTGTAGATTTTAATTGAAATAAATGCTTTTTAATTTACTGTTGTATTTTTGCCGATATTTTATTTGATTTTTTTCTGTAATTATTCTTTTTACTTTTTCGCGGCACATTTTTCTTCACCTGTATGTGTTCGGGTTCAAACCCCAGCCTTACGTTGTATGCTTTTTGTTGGATTTCTTATTTGCAATTGTTTTTTTTTTAATTATTATTAATTTATCCGATTTTCTGTATTTTTTGTAGTAATTGTTCCATCTTTTTAAATATATTCTTTTTGTAACAATTATAATGCAAACTAATATTTAAAATCAATTCGTTATAATTTTCTTTCTACAAATTTCTAGAAATTAATAATAAATAATAATAATAAGCCTTTATTTAACCATGAATTTCTTAGTTCATAATATAATTTAAAAAAAGAAAAACAATAAAAATAACAGTTAATTTGATAATAGTTCAAAACAGTATAGGCCTCCTCCAAGTGCCTCCATCTATTTCACTCGTACAAACCCGATTTCGATAAGAGTTGCAGTTTTGAAGAAGAAATCTTTTATTTTTTTAAATATCCGAAAATGCATTTTTTTTTTAACAGTTACTCTAAACAGCTGTTTATAAATAGCAATTTCTAGAAATGATATATTTCTAACAGTTTCATGAAAAAAGGACATAACACAAAAAATTTAAGCAGAACGGACAAAGCGCATTATAAAAATAAAAAAGAAAACAAAAAAATAATAAAAAATGAAAATATGTATAAAGTACACATTTTCGAAAATCGCAAGGTAAAGTCGGATTCGATCCTGGTGCTCGTCTAATGCGAACCGGGACTGTGACGAACAGAGCCAACCGTACCTCGGTGTTGGGCTGTGAAATTACGGTTCTAAATGTAGATGGAATAGAAAAGAAAAACAATAAAAATAACAGTTGATTTGATAATAGTTCAAAACAGTAAATTTAGATTTCATTTTGTTGCATTATTCATGGTTGCATTATTTCAATCTTTTTGTGTTGTGTTATTCTAAGCACTCGTACAAACCCGACTTCGATAAGAGTTGCAGTTTTGAAGAAAAAATCTTTTATTTTTTTAAATATCCGAAAATGCATTTTTTTTAACAGTTACTCTAAACAGCTGTTTATAAATAGTAATTTCTAGAAATGATATATTTCTAACAGTTTCATGAAAAAAGGACATAACACAAAAAATTTAAGCAGAACGGACAAAGCGCATTATAAAAATAAAAAAGAAAACAAAAGTAATAATAAAAAATGAAAATATGTATAAAATATACATTTTCGAAAATCGCAAGGTAAAGTGAACGGATGTGGGATTCGAACCTGCTGCTCGTCTAATGCGAACCGGGACTGTGACGAACAGAGCCAACCGTACCTCGCGGTTGGGTTGTGAAATTACGGTTCTAAATGTAGATGGAATAGAGAATGGTTGGTATAGATTTAATAGAACGTGCGTATTTCTCGATGCACGACGCCTCACCTCACGCATCGATGTACTCGCGCGGAGCGCCCCGCGCCCCGCAGTGGGCGGGGCTAGTCGTGTCCCACTTCGTCTGCTTCACCCCCTCAAATACCTAAAAGTTTGCTATTCACAGCGTCTTAATGAACTGGAAAGGCAGAAACAAGTTGAACAATTGCAGTTGAGGGACTGTTCTATGGAATACTTGTTTATCTAGCCAAGAGGTCCCCCAACTGCGATTGTTGATTGCAGGTGGGTTTTCTATTTTTGATTATTACTTTATTTATGTCTTTTTAGTTAAGAAATATTAACGGAACCGGAATAATTCCTTAAATGAGTTTATGACATGTGGTTGACTTAACAATTTTTTAGGGTCAAGAGAACTGATAGCAAGTCGGGAACGAGTCTTTACTCTGCTCAAAGCAACGTAAGCTTGACCTTTTGCAAGTAAGTTTCTACTTAAATGTATAACTGCTGGGTCTAAAGTTGTGGCCTGTAATTTATGCACCGTCACTACCCAGTATAAAATTAAGGGGAGCATTCGTCGCTCGATCTTGTGACCTTACCACGTAAAGCATCAAATTCTGTAGCACAAGGCTGGATCCAGACCCCAATACCAGGTAGGTTCCCTGTTATACTGCGGTCATCGAGCTCCACAAATACCGCTTGTAGTAGTACTCCCGGCTCCAACTGCTCTCTGCGTAGTGCTGGCCAATCTATTCGTCGGATAACACCCATGGCACCGTTAACCAGCCCATGTTTTACATTGATGTTCCGTCTTAGCATGGCTCGAGAGCTAATTTGTGTTGGTTTGGTATACTACCCGATTTATTGGGATCTTCAAGAATGTATTCTCCTCGGGGTTTTTGACCATGTTTTAGAATCAAATGAGATGTCTACAGCACTAACATTGTATACTTTTGTGAGCTTTTCTAACTTTTCTGTCATGGTCGCGTTATATGCATATTAATATAGCAGAATTTTTAGGGTTCCGTAGCCAAATGGCAAAAAACGGAACCCTTATAAATTCGTCATGTCTGTCTGTCCGTCTGTACGTCCGTATGTCACAGCCATTTTTTTCCGAAACTATACGAGCTATACTGTTGAAACTTGTTAGGCAGATGTATTCTGTGAACCGCATTAAGATTTTGATGCAAAAAAAAAATAATATTGGGGGTATATACTTAGAACTGAAACTCAATTTTTTTGTTTCATCAAACACATTACGTGTGGGGTATCTATGGATAGGTCTTCAAAAATGATATCGAGGTTTCTAAAATATTTTTTTTCTAAACCGCATAGTTTGCGTAACTTACGTAACTTCTAAAATAGGAAAATGAAAAATCTAAAAAAAAGCATATGATGTACATTACTATAAAAACTAGCAACGAAAATTGTTTTGAACGAGATCTAGTAAGTAGTTTTTTTTTTAATACATCGTAAACCGCTTATTACCGCGTAACCTTTCATACAAATAAATCCTTTAATTTTATAAATCAATGGTACGGAAACACTTGGCGGTTTTTAGCGTTCCATTTATAATTGAAACTACAAGTTATAATAATTTTTTACTTACGAAATTGCCATAATCTCAGGTTTCATAATGAGTTTGATAGCCCTGTTAGTGGCAGCAAGCCGACAGAAACAATAATGAGTCTTAATATGATTTTAAGGAGCCTCTTCAGCCAGCTACAGCTTTATCCATACTAATATTATAAATGCGAAAATAACTCTGTCGTCTGTCTGTCTGTCGGTCTGTCTGTCTGTCTGTCTGTCTGTCTGTCTGTTACGCTTTCCCGCTTAAACCTCTCAACCGATTTTGATGAAATTTGGCACAGACAATCTTTAGACCCTGAGAAAGAACATAGGCTACATTTTATCCCGGAAAAAAATTGATGTTCCCAAGGGAATCTAAACAGCGCGATATAACCGAACTCCACGCGGGCGAAGCCGCGGGCGGAAAGCTAGTTATTAATATACTCGTACTTATATGAGAGACTAAATGTGAAGTGTGTTCAGTGAAGTACGTAATTTAGTGAAATAATTCCAACTAAAAGCTTTGTTGTTTATCCGGAAAAAACAAGGGAATCCCGCTTAAGAAAACCACAGCCTTTCAGGACATCTTGTTATATTACGATAGGTAATTGAATTTATTTCGATATAGCGTAGTAACTTTCTTAGTTATTATCCAAAGGTAACATTATGCTTTCAATATTTCTGGATGAAAAAGGAGCGGAAGGGCGTGACAGACTTTTACTGACTAAAATCCACCCGTGTTTTTTCACTTGCCTGTGCGCCAGGGCCATGGTTTCTTTTTTAACCAACCCACAATCCTGGCCCAGGAGGCGTCGGTCTTCGTGGACCCCGTCACGATGTGCTAACATCTCTTTGAGGCGCGCGTGAAACACAACGCGCCGTCGACCCAGGCTTGGTCCTTACCGGGTGGCCGGCTACCCACGGCTCGCCGCCCGCAAGCCCGCGCCTACTGTGGCCGGGAGTTCAATGTTGTCTCCCGACCAGGGCGTCTGCGGCGGCTAGAGTTGTAAAGGCGCTGGGATTCCCGCTCACTCACGCGCTCCGCCTCATCCTTTGCCAGCACCACTGCTTTGCAGAAGGAGGTGACGGCCTGCCATGCACTCTCGCTCCGGACCATGACCTGGACCAGGGTCGGACGCGAGAGATCACCGCCGATTACCACTACGAGGACAAGCCGGGCAGGCCTCCACCGTATGCTCTACCATTTTCTCAGGGTGATCCCCACAGTGGTAACACCCTGGCGTTTCCACCCGCCTTATGGGGAACAGGAACCTCCCGAAACAGCCGTGTCCAGTGAGGACCTGCGTCAGGCAGGCCGTGGCGACTCTCTAGCCACTCCTCAAAGCTTTAAAAAACACTCAGATAAAACTACAAATTAAATGTCGTTGCGAGCCATCATTATCATCATCAACCTTTTTAATGTCCCACTGCTGGGCACAGGTCTCCTCTCATACAGAGGATTGAGCGTAA
Source organism: Sesamia nonagrioides (assembly GCA_017933935.1). Classification (NCBI taxonomy): domain Eukaryota; kingdom Metazoa; phylum Arthropoda; class Insecta; order Lepidoptera; family Noctuidae; genus Sesamia; species Sesamia nonagrioides. The sequence continues at coordinate 247,945 of JADWQK010000088.1, forward strand.
TCACCACGCTTGCTCAATGCGGGTTGGAAATTTCAGACTTAGGTCCGTATTACAGAACGTCACTCAAAACTCAAGCTCTACTTATGTCTCGTTTCAAGCCATTTGATTGGTTGAAACTAGTTTTAAGTAATGCTTAAGCAGAGACCAATGCTTGAGTTTCCTTCTGGAATACGGATCTTAAAGTCCAGGTTTCCTCAAGATGTTTTCCTTCACCTTCAGTCATTAGTGTCCAAGATATACTTAGAAAGTACATATAACTTTAGAAAAGTTACATTGGTACTTGCTTGACCTGGAATCGAACCCACGCACTCATACTTGAGAGGCTGGTGTTTTAACCATTAGGCCTCCACGACATTATTATACGACATTATCGCTAGCCATAACCAATGGAAAATATAGGATGAAAAATAATACGGGATTCGGGATTCTGATTATCCAACCCGTTTGCGATACACGAACACGCGTTACAGAGTATTCACTATAACCCTGGTTGTTTTAGGCCGTATACTCAAGACTCAACCAATAGGTACTTACGTTTGCCATTGGCGAGCAATGGTAAACTCGCGCCGCCCGGAATGGACCAGCGGATCGATTCTGTAAACATCTCTGAGGGAAAATTTAAGTGAAGCAAGCTTAGAGTAACTTACCAATGTAACTTTTCAAAGTTATATGTACTTTCTAAGTTTAACTTGGACACAAATACCCGATTACAAGATGAAGATAAACATCAAGTCTGAAATCGCCAACCCGCATTCAGCAAGCGTGGTGATTACGCTCAATCCTTCTCTATATGAGAGGAGACCTGTGCCCAGCAGTGGGTCGATAAAAAGGTTGATGATGTTGAAGCTTAGAGTGAGCTGACAATAGCGCCTTAGTGCATTAGTTCGTGTGACAGTTCAATCCCTCACTCACACTCATCATCATCATCTCAGCGTTAATCCCAGTCGCATCCGCAGCTTTTCAGCTTTGGAGTCTGGGGTCCGCTTTACCAGTCTAACTGCTGAGTTTGGCTAAACTTCGATATTTTCCGTGAAGCGACTGCCGTCTGACCTCCACAACCCGAAGGCGATATCTAAGCATTGCAGTTAGACCAACTGTTAGACTTTTGAGGACTCCAACAACCCGTAACGACTGCCACTAGATGTTCGTATGGCAACCGGGACCAACGGCTTAACGTGCTTTCCGAGGCACGACCAGACCAGTGCAAATATTCATATTCATGCATACAAATATTTGCTCTGTGTGGGGATCGAACCCGCGCCTCCTTGTGCAACGGCCGCGTTCGCTACCGCTACGCCACGGAGGCTGTCAATCCCTCACTCACACTATCAAGCACTAGTTTGTAACATTTAAAAAAAGTAGCAATGGGTTTCATTTTGACAGTTCAACAACATTCATTGCGTTATTAACGTTGTTGAGCAGACACATTTTTTGAACATATGGAGAAATAGAACAGCAATTGGTTTCAAAATGATTCGAATTGATAGTAATAGTATGTTACGCAATTAGGGCACCATTACTATCAATTTGAATAACCTTGAGGCATATATTTTCTAATCCATTGCTCCATATATTCGACTAGCGGCCGCCAGCGACTTCGTTCGCGTGGAATTAGTCATGCTCAGCTCCTATTGGCAATATGTACGGCTGCATTACCTCCCGTTTTCGCAACATTTTTTGTTACTGCTCTGCTCCTATTGGTCATAGCGGGATGTTATATAGCCTAAAGCCTTCTTGGATTAATAGGCTATCCAACGCAAAAAGAATTTTTCAAATCGGGCCAGTAGTTCCTGAGATTAGCGCGCACAAACAAACAAACTCTTCAGCTTTATATATTAGTAGGTATAGATAAAATGTGTTACACGAATGGATAGAATAAGAAATGAGTACATAAGAGGAAGTCTGAAAGTGGCACCGGTAGCTGAAAAGTTGTGTGGAAATCGGTTGTCATGGTACGGACATGTGTTACGGAGAACTGAGGAGAATGTCGTGAGGAGAGTCTTAATTATGAATGTTGATGGCTATAAGAGTAGGGGAAGACCAAAGAAACGATGGATGGAATGTGTAAAGGATGATATGGCTAAGAAGGGGGTGACTGCCGAGATGGCTTCTGATAGGGATGTATGGAAGAAAAAGACATGTTGCGCCGACCCCAAATAAATTGGGATAAGGGCAGGAGAATGATGATGATAGATAAAATGTGTCTGCTCAACTATTTATTTATTTATTTATTAACAAAGGAACACCAACAGCTTCTGTATACAAAATAACAAATAAAGTAGTTGTAAGTAAGAGGCTTATACAGTTGCCAATAACAGGTGAACCAACATTCACCAACATAAGTGGTAACTTAAACTGAATACATGTAAGTACTAATATTAACTGGAAATAAACTATACAAAGACAATAACAAGGTTAGACTTGTACTTAAGTAAAAAAAAAGAAATACAAAGCTAAAATTAAACATGAGATCAAAAATTAGAATAAAACTTAAAAAACTTAAACTTACAAAATTAAATACAGAGAATAACTTAAAACATACAAGAAAAAGATTGCAAATGTATAGGAACAAACAGACAAAACTATGTATTATTTAAGAGCTTTATGACTGAGTGTGCTGTTGTGGTACATGTCAACTTCTGGGTTTGATTTTATAAAGCAATTTATGTCTTTGCTGAGCCTATTGAGAGGTGAATTTTCTCCTATATTTGTGTTGGAAGCTTTAGTGTGAAATAAATTGGTAATGAGATATCTGGGTATTCTATAGGGGACTTTAATTCCAATTGTCAATACAATCAAATTTATTGTTAACTAATTTGTAAAAAAAACATAAGATCTTGTACCAGTCGCCGGTCGCCCAACAACGTAAATAACGCAGTGAATGTGATCAAAGCTGTCAAAATGTTACAAACTAGTGCTTAATGGCGTTCCCGCCTCATGGTAACTAGTGATGCAATCGTTGATGGTTAAGCGCACTAGTACTAACTAGATCAAAAATCAAAATCAAAGCATTTATTTTAAATAAACCAGTTACAGGCACTTTTGAATTGTCAGAAGGTCGGTCAGTCAGTAAGATGAAGCTAGTCACCCATTCCAAAGAGTAGGTACCTATGGAGAAGAACGGGCAAGAAACTCCATGGACACTTTTAAATTATTAAGCTATTGATATAAATATTTGATTACATCATTCATGTTGAATAATGATCCGTGTGAGAACGATGCAGAAATACATATATTGTACGTCTGAGAGTGTATATTATGGAAAACACAAAAAAACAAAACAATTCAGAAATTAAAATACGCTGTGGCAGCTAAGAGATGACCAGTCCCCTCTGACGGCGTCCGTTCACGAATATGACGTATCATTCAGCTCAACCATATTGAAGGGACGCCCCAATACACGCCACCACCAGCGAGACATTTGAGTGAGCATGACATACTCTCAACATCCAGAGCACAATCAAGTCAATAAAAAAGACTAACCCAACAAATAGATGCTTTACAGCAAGTACATTGTGCTCAAACGCGTGCCATGCAATTATAGCGCAGTAGAGTTACTGATAATGCATTACTCAATTACCACGCTGACCATCTAAATATCGATCCTAAGTCTATATCTAGCCGTAATAAACACTCTATCGCGAACTCACCTTGACACTGCACTTGCAGCCATTGATTAGGTTTGCGCTTGCGCTGAAGGCCGGAGGAAAATGACCAGGATCGTAAATTACGTGTTGTTTGCCGTGTTATGTTTTACGATATCAATAATATTGTTATTACGTGTGTCTAATGACATTATAGTTTGAAAGATTTATCTATTTGAGAGCAGCGGCTGAAGTCGAAAGTCGGTCGTAAGTTCGAACCACGTCGGGTAAATTATTTCTTCACCACTGCTCTAAAAAATTTTGAAGAAAAACATCGTGACGAAACCGGCATGTCCAAGAGCCAAAACCTTCGAAGACATGTGACATCTACCAACCCGCGCTGGGCCAGCGTGGTAGATTACGGCCCATTTCCTCTCACCGAGAAGAGGCCTGTGTCTCAATAGTGGGAACATTATAGGCTGATTATGTTCTGTCATCTCATCATCATCATCTCTGCGTTAATCCCAGCTGCATCCGAAGCTTTTTCAGCTTTGGAGCCTGGGGTCCGCCTTACCAGTCCAACTGTTGATTTTGGCTAAACTTCGATATTTTTCTTGAAGCGACTGCCGTCTGACCTCCACAACCCGAAGGCGACATCGAAGCATTGCAGTTAGACCAATTGTTGGACTTTAGAGGGCTCCAACAACCCGTAACGACTACCACTAGATGTTCGTATGGCAATCGGGACCAACGGCTTAACATGCTTTCCGAAGCACGACCAGACCAGTGCAAATATTCATATTCATGCATACAAATATTTGAGCTGCGCGGGGATCGAGCCCGCGCCGCCATGCGCCATGCCGCGTTCGCTATCGCTACGCCACGGAGGCTGTCATAATGTTATGTCATCTATTTGTTGATTAGTTCTAACTATACACACATACGTGTTCTTTCTGTACATGTGTGTTGCCAGCGATGACTTACGGAACTGAAACGTGGTCGCTCACAATGGGCCTCATACGAAGGCTCAGAGTCACACAAAGGGCAATGGAAAGAGCTATGCTCGGAGTTTCTCTGCGTGATCGAGGAGATCCGCTGCCGCAGAAGAACCAAAGTCACCGAAAAGCTTTTCGAGTCGCTAAACTTAAGTGGCAGTGGGCAGGGCACATTGCTCGTAGAACCGATGGCCGATGGGGCAGTAAGGTTCTGGAGTGGCGGCCACGTACCGGAAGATGAAGCGTAGGGAGGCCTCCAACAAGGTGGACCGATGACCTGGTGAAGGTCGCGGGAAGCCGATGGATGCGGGCAGCACAAGACCGGTCATTGTGAAAAGCCTTGGGGGAGGCCTTTGTCCAACAGTGGACCTCTATAGGCTGAAGAAGAAGAAGAAGGTACACACATACATAATCAGCGTAGGTATAATGTTCCGAGTCCTAGGACACAGGCCTCCTTTCTGTGAAAGGGAGTGAATTGTAATCCACCCCGGGGGCCTATTTCGGCTTTGTGTTGGTTCTTTCTATAATTTATATTAATCATCAATCGATAGGGTACTCAATTAATTTGAATCTAAATTGATCCCTGCTGCCGTATGCTGAGCGTCGCGCGCTATCTAACTTGCTGTGTGAGAGGCGGCGGCTCACGAGCGCTCCGCACACCCAACCTCATTACTGATCATCATCATCATCTCAACGTTAATTCCAGTCGCATCCAAAGCTTTTTTCAGCTTTGGAGTCTGGGGTCCGCTTTACCAGTCTATGTAACTGCTGATTTTGGCTAAACTTCTACATTTTCCGTGAAACGACTGCCGTCTGACCTCCATAACCCAAAGGCGATATCGAAGCATTGCAGTTAGACCAATTGTTGGACTTTTGAGGGCTCCAATAACCTGTAACGACAGCCACTAGATATTCGTACCTATGGCAACCGGGACCAACGACTTAACGTGCTTTCCGAGGAACGACCAGACCAGTGCAAATATTCATATTCATCGTTATGGTACTTAATTAATTTGAATCTAAATTTATCCCTGCTGCCGTATGCTGAGCGTCGCGCGCTATCTAACTTGCTGTGTGAGAGGCGGCGGCTCACGAGCGCTCCGCACACTCAACCTCATTACTGATCATCATCATCATCTCAACGTTAATTCCAGTCGCATCCAAAGCTTTTTTCAGCTTTGGAGTCTGGGGTCCGCTTTACCAGTCGATGTAACTGCTGATTTTGGCTAAACTTCTACATTTTCCGTGAAACGACTGCCGTCTGACCTCCATCACCCAAAGGCGATATCGAAGCATTGCAGTTAGACCAATTGTTGGACTTTTGAGGGCTCCAATAACCTGTAACGACTGCCACTAGATATTCGTACCTATGGCAACCGGGACCAACGACTTAACGTGCTTTCCGAGGAACGACCAGACCAGTGCAAATATTCATATTCATGCATACAAATATTTCCACTGCGCCTGAACCCGCGCCTCCTTGCGCAGCGTCCGCATTCGCTACCACTACGCCACGGAGGCTGTCGCTAGTAAAATACTGGTATTCAGCTGAATGCTGGAAATCGACCCAAAATAGTTGGGAAAAGGTAGGCATATATAAAAGTACTAACCTAGACTTGACTTATGTATATAGCGCGCTCGTTAGCACTCGGTAGTGTCCAACCAAATGTTCGCTTTCGGTTATGTTTTCGGTTGAGTTTTGGCAAAAATACGAGTTTCGGTTGAGTTTCATTTTCGGCGGTAAAGTTGCCGAAATTACGACCGAAACCGAATGTGCATTCGGGAGTTTTTGTGATCGGTCATGTACGACGCGTTGAATGAATGTTTGAATCCCATCGGTACCAATCGGGGATCGAACCCGCGCCTCTTTGCTACACCACGGAGGCTGTGGTGCATTTTTACTACCACTAAATCCTAATGTTATTTTGCCACGGTACTAATCCACTACACCAATCGACTTTATGTATTTCTAAGTTATAATATTGTGTTTTGCCTGTAGGTGAATGTGTAAATCTTTTTAGAAAATAATTATCTATACCCGTATGTCTCTACTTTCTACCCTCGGGAGCAGCTTAGTAGGTTGAATTTCCTCTAAACTCCGTCTCTTTTCACTTAACAGTGTTTTATTTTATTTTACAACCAACCAATCTTCTTAAGAGTTTTCCTCAATCGCTATTATACAGAAAAAGTAGGGTAAGTATTAATATATTATGTATGTAATATGTATAAGGAAAAAATTAAATATCATGTTTCTATAAGATATTGAATAAAAAAAACGGCGCTGCCAACCTTTACGGTGAGTTTTATGGCGGCGAACGCATATAATTTCCCTGTAAAAGAGTAACGTAGAACCATTTTTAGGGTTCCGTATCAACTAGGAACCTTTATAGTTTCGCCAAGTCTTATCTGTCTGGCTGTCTATCTGTCCGTCAGCGGATAATATCAAGAGAATTAAAATTTGGTAAGAGAATTGAAAAGTGGAAAGTTTTAAGTAGGCTCCATACACGTATAATGCGGAGTGGATTTTTTTTCATTTCCACCCTAACGTGTATTGTTGGATAGGTATTTAATAATGAACAGGGGTTTATGAAAATCATTTTTGGATAATGGTTTTGGTTAATGTTCAACCGTATACGCATTTTTTTTATCTTAGTTCACATATTTTATTATCCTCAATGAATATACTTATTAAAGAACTATTAAAATCGGTTATCAAAATTTTGGATTGCCTCCAAAATTAGCACCAGGTACCAAAATTCCCGAGCGATGGCGCTGAGTTCCAGGGTTGACGGGTCAGAATGGGTATGAGCTATAGAATAGTTGGAATCTATAACTCTTTCTTTAGTTATCGCTATTTCCGTACTTAGAATGTCAACTTAATGTTACAAACTGCCTATTTTTGTGTCTCTTAAGTAGGGTCACTTATTGTGATGGACAGGAAACTACGGAACCTTGCACTGAGTGTAACGCGACACATTCTTGGCCGGTTTTTAGGGTTCCGTAGCCAAATGGCAAAAAACGGAACCCTTATAGATTCGTCATGTCTGTCCGTCCGTATGTCACAGCCATTTTTTCCGAAACTATAAGAGCTATACTGTTGAAACTTTGTAGGTAGATGTATTCTGTGAACCGCATTAAGATTTTGATGCAGTAATAAAAAAATAATAATAAATATTGGGGCTCCCCATACTTGGAATTGAAACTCATTTTTTTTTTCATCAAACACACGTGTGTTGTATCTATGGATAGGTCTTCAAAAATGATATAGAGGTTTCTAAAATATTTTTTTTTCTAAACCGAATAGTTTGCGTGACAGAAGCTTCCAAAGTGGAAAATAGTTGGTCCCCCCCCCCCCCCTCTAACTTCTAAAATAAGAAAATGAAAAATCTACAAAAAACATATGATGTACCTTACTATAAAAACTACCAACGAAAATTGTTTTGAACGAGATCTAGTAAGTAGTTTTTTTTAATACCTCGTAAATCCTAAACCGCTTATTACCGCGTCATCTTTCATACAAATAACTTAAATCAAAAAATTTAAAATCAAAATCAAATTTATTAGAGCTCCAAATTATTGAATATTAGTTGGTGATTGAAGCCTCCTGTTAAGCAAATTATGCCTGTGTTAGGAGACTCCGCTCTTCCACAGCAGTATACAATTTTTAAAAAACCTTATGTATAATTAACATGCAAGTGTGTGTGGGTGTTTGTGTGTATGTATTTGTGTATATGTGCGTGTGTGTGTTTGTTTTAAGTACCATTCGAGGACATCGGCATGAATACACAAGGCACATCTGAGGACTTTTTCAATCCGAGGACATTTTTGTGGGTCCTCGATTTGACTTGACCACTGTATCGTATTATTCACGCAATTTTGAACATTACTGTATATTTGATAAGGAAAACTCAAGAAATCCTCGGATTGGTGGTGATCATTCATGTACACATTTCGACCGTGTGTGACCACTAGACGGCGCCACTAGTGATTTTCACACACTCAATAAACACACGACTCATGTTTATAATACTATCCGAGGACCTAGTGTGTAAATGTTACACTCAAGACCTCGGAATAGTACTTGAACTAGTCAGTGTGTTGAGGTCCTCCTTTCGGGTACAATTTCAGGTTGTATCTGAAATTACAATTGCTATAAGAATAAGAAAACGTTGATTTTAAGTCCGATTGTGAACGAAATAGTTATTAAATAAATCCACCAGAGATCATTTTGTGGTGCTTGGTCGCAGAGGAAATATTATTTTCCTTCAGTTGACGCGCAGCCGTAACTGTCTTTAGAGAGCGTGTGCATTATTTCGTAAATATCTACTCGAGTTGTGTATTAAATATGATGTTCACGAACCTTGTTTTAAGAACACAATCTATACATAATTTAATTTTTAAATATTGCTTTTTTTTTAAATTTGGGTGCTTTGTGCATTGATTTCTGTTGAAATTTTTATCAAATTATAATTTAAAATATGAAGATCACGGAAAGACAACGGTGAATTGTCTGGCTTTGGGAGCCGTGTACGCCGTGGTTTGCGGAGAGCCCGTAGCAATTGCTGTGTCTCTGGATACCGCGGAGGTCGTGGCAGACACCGAAGCTATGGCAACCGTGGAAACCGTGGCTGTCCCGGGAGCTGTAGCAGCCGCGGTGGTCCTGGCTGCTACGGACGTCATGGCAACCGAAGCATTCGCGGAGGTCATGTAGAGGCAGTGGTACAAGGTCGAGGATATCTGCCCGCCCAAACAAGGCGAGGCTGACTTACTTAAATTTGTTTAAATCTTCTCATGACTCCGCAGAATATTGACAGCATATTACTGACTTCATATTCAGCGATACAAACGAGTTGCAGTGCTAACCATTGTTGCTTATAAAGAGCTATTGATACGCAATCACTACAATGTTGTTCAGGTACTACGTATTTGCTACCGTCAAATCGCGCGATGGATTCGGGTAGTTATTGAAGTGCATTAACTTACTACTTATTATGAAGTAATAGCATCGGGTTTTTATACTTACCGATTTTCTTTTTTAGCAATCTATCTCCGGATGACGAACCGTGTGTGTTGGTTGGACAACCTTTTTTTTGTTCCGGGGTGGAAAATCCTCAATGGATGTCCGCCGCCCTGGGGTGGGCGACGGGGTCTGTCAGACTCCTACTGACTAAAAACCACCCCGGTGTCTCTCCAGACAAGTGCGCGCGGAGCCGCGGAAGTGTTAATTCTGCCGCGGTCCCACACTCTCGTGCTGGCCCGGTCTGTCCGGGCCTCGCTTCCTGCACGGGGTCCATCAGATAGGGGACGGGGACTTTCCCACGTCCCCCCCTTCTTCGGCGCCCGGTGCGTCTTCTGCGGCCCGGGAAGGGAGTTGAGATCTCTCTATCCCGTTCCGCAGCTTGCTTCTGCGACATCATGTCCTCACAGAAGGACACCACGGCGTCCGACGACTCTGCGCTACCGACCATCCTCCGCACTACTGCCGGCAGCGTCAGGTCGCCTCCTACTTCATTTGTGAGGACACGGCGCTGCTCCTCTCAAGCTACACACTCGCAGAGCGTGTGCTGCGCCGTGTCCTCCCCGCATTGGACACAGTGATGGCACCGAGCGTCCGGCTCCCTGCCTAGGCGACGCAGGTTCTTGCCGAAGCAGCCGTGCCCCGACAGTACCTGCGTCACCCTGAACGACAGGAAGCCGTGCCTTCTCCCGAGCCAGTCGTCGAGCACTGGCCGGATCGCCTTGACGGTAGCGAGGCCGGCGGCGGTAGGTCGCATAAGCCTCTGACGCCAGTCCGCCACCAGGACCTGACGGAGCTCCTCTCGGCGCAACTCGATCTGCCGCTGTACAGGACTGTAGCCCCGTGTCCGCTCTTCCTCGCGCCATCGGTACAATGAGGCGAGTACTTTCGCTTCTAGTTCCCCAGGCGGGGATATGGCCAGGACACAAGCTACCTCGTAAGTAATCATGCGTTACCCGTGGACGACCCTGACGGCCATCGCCCTCTGCGGTTTACGCAGAATGGCGAGAGTTCCGGCCGTCAGGTCCATCGCCCACACAGGGGCCCCTACAAGGTCGTGGATGGCACGATTCCCAGGTACAACCGCCTACAGGCGGCGCATTCCCATGTTGGGAAGCAACGTTGATAGCGCGCCTGCTGCACCCATCAGCATGGGCGCCAGCCGCCGGAAGTGAGGCCCGAATTCCCAACGGCTGTCGAGCACCAATCCCAAATACTTCATGGTGGGCTCGACAGCTATCCGGGCCCCGCTGACCACGATATGTGAGCCCGGCGCTGGCGCACGCCGGAGGCCATGAAATACCATGGCCGCCGACTTGTCAAGGGCCACCTTCAGGCCCAGGCGCCGGATGCGGTTCACCACCTGTGACACCGCAGCCGTGGCTACCAACGTCGCTTCCCTGTGCGAGCTCCCCCGGGCAGTGACAAGCGTATCGTCCGCGTAACACGTCAAGTCGGCGCCCGTCGGGAGCTCGCCTCTCAACACCCAGTTGTAGCCGATGTTCCATAGGAGCGGTCCCAAGACCGATCCCTGTGGAACACCGCGCGACATTTGGTGCGGACCGGCACCGTCACGTCCCCGATAGATGACGCATCTGTCCTCCAGATAATCCTCTACTATGCGGCGGAGGTAGAGAGGCACCCGATGGTATTTCAGAGCCTCCCGAATACAGCTCCAGGGTAGCGTGTTGAATGCGTTGGAGATGTCTAATGAAACTGCGAGACGCCGTAGCATCCGCCAGGGCCTTCACGCGCATGATGGCGTCCATGGTAGAGCGCCCCCGACGAAAACCGAACTGGTTGTCGTCCAGGTTCTGTCCCTCTCTGCTTAAGAGGCCGACGAGGCGATCTGCTATAATACGCTCAAAAAGTTTGCCCGCCTCGTCGAGCAGCAGTATGGGCCGATACGCGGACGGCGAGTCCGCGGTGCGCCCCTCCTTCCTGATCAGGACTAGCTTCCCCTCCTTCCACACACTGGGTTACTGACCCTGCTCGAGGCATACCCTGAAGTGGTTGAACAACCTGGCCTATCCTACAAAATTGTTAGGTTAGATATTTTTTTTAAAGTTTACTTTGTAAAGATCTAATGCGAAAATTCGTTAAAAATGTCTATAAAATTCCTTATAAATTAATCTGATGTTGCTTGTTACAGAAGAAAATCAAAAACAAAGTCCTCGGATAATACTCAAGATACGAAATGCGCATGCAGAAACTGTATTAGAATTACTAAGTATATAAATATATCTGCTATTAAATGTAGAGAAAAGTTAGGTACAGAAGAAGGTATAAGTCCTCGATTTAGACATTTGGGACTGGGTAAAACGTCCTCAGATTGTTCCTGGAAAGTATAACACAAGGTCCTCGCACTGTATATGGCTAAAGAAAATATGTGTGAAAGTGAGTCCTCAGTTTGTCATGTCTAGTCAAGTGATTGGGTCCTCGGAAAGTTCACACAAAAGTCCTCGGAAGGGTATCGCTAGGAGCATGAACTGTGTATATTAAGGTTCTCGCATTGGTTAAGAAGAGTTTAATAACAAAATGGTGCAATAGCAGAGCAGGAAGATCGCTGTTAACCGTAATTTAAAATTTTGTATCTTTATATCTTATTAAAAAAACTGTACGATGTTGTTTTACAGGTTTTTTCGACAGTCCTCGCATAGGTGACCTAAAATTAAAGTCCTCTAATAGGACTCCCTACAAACAGGGGTGTGTGTGTGTGTGTTTGTGTGTGTGTGTGTGTGTGTGTGTGTGTTGGGGTGTGTGTGTGTGTGTGTGTGTGTGTGTGTGGGGGGGTGTGTTTGTGTGTGTGTGTGTGTGTGTGTGCGTGCGTGTATGGTGTGTGGTGTGCGTGTGTGTGTGCTTGTATCATTATGTGTAGTTCAGTAGTTCCTCAGTTTCTGCGTAATTTAGTGTCTTTATTCAATTTGTTAACATTTTTTTACAGTCATGTAACTTATTATTGTATATATAAACATGTTTATTGATCCTATTATATAGTTGGCATGATAGTGTACCATATTGAATCGCAGCAAATTTAGTTTTTGTTTGTGGAACTTGGGCTATAAGATCCCTACGCCTTCTTGTTAATCTATCAGGATCATATGGTACATTCTTATGTTTAAATCCTTTAATTGCATAAATCAATGGTACAGAACCCTTTGTGCGTGAGTGTGACATGCAATTGGCCGGTTTTTACATTACCATGGTAACTTTGAGGGTATTAATACCAGTAAAATGGTTTTCTATTCAATAAACTTAAATCTTTTCTTTGCAGGTAGCGGTTTTTGTTTGTCTTGGCCCGTAAACCTCTGATAGAAAAAGCCTATCTTTTCGTGCGAAACGAAATTCAGGAACAACTAGAAATTTATAATCCGAACACATTTGCCAACCCTTTCACATGATGGCGTATTTAATCTTAAAATTATAAGGCTATTACGTACCTAGGGAGAAGGCTTTTATGTCTAAAACTGCTTACGAAAGGAGAAGGTTAATTTCAATAATTCAATGCTTATTTCGGAGTTGTAAAATTTTAAGTGAAAATCGTCCACAATTATAACAAACTCGTACCGCACATATAGGGACCGATGCCCCTATACAATATGTAAAGAAAACCCTGTCCGATCCGTGAAGGTATTGTTAGGTATCGATAACTTATTCTACTAATGCCCACAAAGACAGGCTATTCTTAAAAAAATCCCCCTAAAAAAATAAATATTATTTCGCAAAAAGAGGTAACTTAATACATGTGCGGTAAACCACCCTTTCCGCGGGCGGCGGGGGGCAGGGCACGCGGCACCTGTGACGTGGTCGCTTCGCTATTCGCTTATAATAATACCGGTGTTGTCACTTTTTTAAAAATTACCAAATTTCGGGGAAATTGGAATTAATTCCCGGGAAAAAAGGATTGTTTCAAAATTCATTAGTATTGTTACTATGATGATTATGTAAAATTTTATATTATATTTGGTCAAGTGTTTACCTAACCTTTATTATCCTTATGGGTCGGACAGGGTTTTCTTCACATATTGCATGTGCGATATACATCAGACAGACTGTCATACAGAAACCACGGTGTCTGCACATGTGCTGAATCCGACGAAACTATCTACGCATGATGGTCCGTATGGTTCTAAATTGTTTCAATTAAGTTAAGTAAGTAAACAATTAGAACCAACTTATACAAGATGGACAAAGGATTATAGAGGTTGATTGGAAGATTCCAATGAACCTCTACAACGTTATTTTTTGATTATGCGAAACCTGAATATAGTTTATTTAGAACTAGCTTTCCGCCCGCGGCTTCGCCCGCGTGGAGTTCGGTTATATCGCGCTTTTTAGATTTCCCTCGGGAACATCAAATTTTTCCGCGATAAAAGCTAGCCTATGTTCTTTCTCAGGGTCTAAAGATTGTCTACGCCAAATTTCATCAAAATCGGTTGAGAGGTTTAGGCGGGAAAGCGTAACAGACAGACAGAGTTACTTTCGCATTTATAATATTAGTATGGATAAGCAACTGAATCGATTCCAATCAGTTTTACACCATGTTATATTTTTTCCCAAATACATTTAGAGTGAGACCGCAGTGAGTGGTTACGATAGATCACAGCTGACGACAAAGGTCAACGCCCGCGCTCGTCCGCCCGTACGGACCATATTTTTGTTGGGACGACCAAGTAGAATAGCAAGCTCATAACTTTGTGGTTTTTCATGATATCTTTTTGAAATTTTGTACCTAAATACTTTATATTAGGTACTTAAAAATGCTGGACACGTGTTACGGGTTTCGCATAAAAAAAAAAAAAAAAATGTTATATAATCCTTTATCTTGTGTAAGTTTGTTACTTTCCACGCAGAAACTACTGAACGGATTTGAATGAAATTTGGCACACAGATGTTTTATAACCAGGATTAACATAAAGGATATAGTCTTTATCCGGATAATTCAACGGGATCGAAAGTGTTATGAGTATAAAACTGTGGGGTGCAGCTAATATGTGGGTTTATAAATAAGTAAACAAATTAAAATAACCATAATAAATAAATTCTATGTAATCTAAGCATTCTAAGTTTAACAATATTACAAATCTTATTACTTACTTACGCAGAGAAACAATCACTGTGTCATTATTTGCGGAAAATGTACAGCAGGTCAAGCTACCTTGAACCAACCTTAACCTTAATGCTTTAACGATAAAGTTCAAAATCTATTAATTTGATAGATTATGTAGCTTGGTGTGCTGCCGTCGTCTACATACAATTTGATATTCATTTTTTTTTTCTTCGCCCTTTCGGTAGGGTAAGATCACAGTAGAGAACAGTAGATTATCTAAGGCCGCCCGCAGAGTTATTTGCCTACTCTTGCGTTGAACCCTAGGGTTGTCACTTTGATCTAAATTTATAGAATAAAAAGCATATTATGATTGAATATTTTACCAATTTATAAATTTAGTAAAGAAAAACAGCCTTTATTCACATATCATTTATTATAATAAATTACAAATTTGATACCGAGAAAATTTTTCTCCGGTTTCTGCACGTCCGGAACGCTTTATTATTATTTCTTAATGTAAAGTAAATTCTCATTCTTATGTACAATTTTTGTAAAAAGCTTTTTGGAAAGCATGGACAGGGCATCTTAAATTCTATATTATTCAGTTGATCGTAAATTGACCGGCCAATTTTAATGTTGATGTGGTCCTTTTCGAACGCTTTGCAGAACACCTGCTCCATCCTTTCTACATTATCGACAAAATCATCAGGTGGGATCATGAGTAAATTTCGATCTTTGCCGTAATTCCTGTAATGGCTGTATGTAGTTTCTATACTTAAATTGCATTGAGTCGCATATTTGACTTTCATTTTTTCAAAATTGGTAGGGTTAATATGGCTGTTTGTTAACTTATAGGCCTGTTTAAATGTTTTGTTTTTATCTTGCTCATAAAATTTTAAAATATACTCATACTTTGCAACTCCGCCATTTTGTAAATGAACATCATATTTCATCAAATTATTACGAACTAATTTAATTAAGTGAGGTGCGTCAAAAATGTAATATATTTTATGATCATTAATAGTGAAATAGGTTTTTTCCACGCATATTCCCCTTTTTTTAGCCGAATTTAATAAATCTGATCCAAGATCAGATACAAACACTAACTTTCAACCCGACTTCAAAGAGTTTCAGTATAATTTTGTCGATCCATTTGGATATATTATCATCACTTTTACTTTCTGATAACAATGCAAATCCTATCGGTTGGGACCATTTTACGAAAATACCCCTCACTAACACAACTAAAGCGTGTTTTGCCGGTTGTGGAGATTGTACGCCGTCTACTTCGTGAAAACCAATGATTTTGTCGTACTTAATATTATAAAAGAGATTTGTTTTAAGACTCATTGCATCCACTACTAAAGTACATTGCTTCTCTTGGTCAGACATGCTGTTTACTTTTAATTTAAGAACTGCCATTAAATCCTCATTGACCTGTGTAGTTATAGGAATGTACAGTTTATTTAATGTAGTTTTACATGGCATGTAAAGAGTTTCTTGTAATAAACGATAGGCTTGTGGGCTTACGTAATACAAACTCAAGCAAAACATTTTATAAGCCAGAGTGTATCTGTTGCCTTTATAACTTGACTTTTGATCTACTTGCGCTTTTACAATATCGGCAAATTTTTCTGATAAAAAAATATTATTTAAAAACAAAAAACCCGCCTGCATAAAACTCTAACGAACTGAATAGGTAGAAACAAGTTGAACAATCGCAGTTGGGGGACTGTTCTATGGAATACTTGTTTATCTAGCTAAGAAGTCCCCCAACTGCGATTGTTCAACTTGTTTCTACATAATCAGTTCGTTAGAGTTTTATGCAGGCGGGTTTTTTGTTTTTAAATAATATTTTTTATTTCTATCTTTTTAGTTTTAACAAATTATGTTTCTAATGTTGGAAAACTTAAAAAAATTGTTTAATTTCTTTTTTTATCGTTCCATTTAATATTAAAAGTGCACGTTATATACATATTTTCTAATGAGTATTTTAAATCCTTCATTTTAAAACCAATTCGATAAGTTTGGTTAATAAAAATTACCTCATAATTATGGCGTCAAACATCCGCCATTTTATTTTTATTTATTTTTTTAATGTCACCGTCTAAGACGAATCTAACGATGTCTCAAATGTGAAAATCCGTTAGCCGGTTCTGGAGATACAAGATAATAAAGAATATTACATACATTCATATGTACAAGATACGCGCTTTGTGCATGCCTCCGAATGTAATTCTGTATAATTTTGCAAAAAATTGAAAATGGCTGACTTTTGTGCTGAAATTTCTAAGTGTATATTAATTACGTAGGTACGGATGACAGCAGGTCAAGCTACCCCAAACGGTCAGATATTTCCAATCAACATAGAGCCTTAATGCTATAAAGTTGAAAATCTAATAAGGAAATCTGACAGATTGTAGTAGCTTGATGTGATGTCGTCTGTACATAGGTTTGGTACTGTTTCAATGTAGGTTTCTGGATTTATCATTGCTTTTTTTTTAAATGCCTTATCATTGAATTTTCATCTTGTTTTAGTCTTTTCAGTTGATTTTTAATTGTAGTTATCCATGCAAGTGGTTTTTTTTGTTTATTTAATTATTAATAAATTTATGTCTTTTTAGTTAAGAAATATTACGTAACTGGATTAATTCCTTAAATGAGTTTATGTCATGTGGTTGATTAAGCAATTTGTTAGGGTTCAGAAAACTGATATCAAGTCCGGAAAGAGTCCTCACTCTACTCAAAGTAAAGTGTGCTTGACCTTTTGCAAATAAGTTTCTACTTAAATCTACAACTGCTGGGTCTAAAGTTGTGACCTGTAGTTTATGCACCGTCACTGCCCAGCATAAAATTAAGGAAAACATTCGTCGCTCAATCTTGCCTTTACCACGTAAAGCATCAAATTCTGTAGCACGAGGCTGGATCCAGACTCTAATACCAGGTAGGTTCCCTGTTATACTTGTGTCATCGAGCTCCACAAATACCGCTTGTGGTAGTTTTCCTGGCTCCAACTGCTTTCTGCGTAGTGCTGGCCAATCTATTCGTCGGATAATACCCATAGCACCGTTAACCAGCCCATGGTTAGCACTGATGTTCCGTCTTAGCATGGCTCGAGAGCTTATACCTAACTTGAGGTGGTTTGGTATACTACCTGATTTATTGAGATCTTCAGGTATGTATTCCTCTCGTGGTTTTTGACCATATGTTTTAGTTTCAAATGTGATGTCTACAGCACTAACATTGTATACTTTTGTGAGCTTTTCTAACTTTTCTGTCATGGTCTTCTTCGTCTTCAATCTTTTTCGTCTTTTTTTTTTTTATTAGTTATAAACTAGCGCTAGTTTATTAAGAGCCTATTCACTCTAGCCTTGAAGACGCTCAAATTGTAATATGACGGAAACACCGTCGCTGGCAAATTGTTCCAGTCCCTCGATGTACGCGGTATAAAAGAGGAGGCGAAACGATTCGTCCGGATCGTAGTGGTGTTAACAACGTAAGGGTGGAAACTTGCCGTACGACGGGTCATCCGATGGTGGAACGGAGATGGGGGAATTCAATCTTGCAATTCCCTCGCACACTCCCCAAAATGCATCCTATAAAAGACCGAAAGGCTGGCTACTCTACGCCTGTGCTCTAGGCTTTGGAGACCATCTCGAGTTAAGTCAGGGTTACCAATCAGCCCCTTTGCCCGCCTCTCCACTGAATCCAAAGTGGCCAGGTGACACTTAGCAGCACCAGCCCAAATGTGGCTGCAGTACTCCACACGAACCGACCTGCGCTTTGTACAACATTAAAAGCTGCCCTGGTGTGAAGTACCGCCGGACCCTTGCAATAACGCCAAGTTCCTTGGCAGCCTCCTTGGCTTTGGACTCAAGGAACCGCCCAAAGTTTAGGGTGGAGGGAATCTCAACTCCCAAAAGCTGCAGGCGGTCGGAACACTCCAAGGATACATTTCGAAAAGTAGGAGCCAAGGTGAACGGGCTCCTTTTGGGGGTGAAAAAACACGCCGGGTTTTGGCGGTATTCAATGCTACAAGTTTGGCATTGCCCCATTCGGAGACTGCTACTTGCCTCTCGTCCAGCTGATTTCTTTAAGAATCAATAAACTGTCACTGTGTTGGCAAAAATACATTGATTGCATGGGTTATTACTTCAATTAATACAAAAGATTTTTTTTCCTATTTAACGGCAATTTTATATTTAAAGACTTTTTTATATAAAATATATTTAGAATCAATATTTTTATTATAATCAGTGATTAAAATCCTTAATTTTGATACCCAACTCTATATGCTTGGCAGGAAAAAACATGTAATTCTTTTTTTTTTGTTCCATTTAATATTAAGTTATATACATATTTAGAATCAGTGTTTAAAATCCTTCATTTTGATATCCCACTCGATATGCTTGGTAGAAATTTATTTCTTCATATCTCACAATATGGCCTCATACATCCGCCATTTTGGATTTTTTAAAATGTCACCTATCTAGTAGCAGTTGGGCAATTAAGTCAAATCTAACGATACCTCAAATGTGAAAATCCGTTCAGCGGTTCTAGAGATACTAGGTAATAAAGAATAATACATACAAGATAGGAGCTAAAAACATAACCCTCCTGGCAGTCGGGTAAAAAAGCGGTCACATAGCTTAAAAAAAATGTCTTTTTGCGAATCACCCGAAGTCTGTCCTGTTTCATTTACTTTTAACCTTTTTTTTAGACTAGACAAATCAGATTTTAATTTTCTTTTGCGCGGAGTATTAGCAGAAAGCGAAGCAGCTGTTTGGACTTCCATGTTGCTTGATGTACTGATCTTCTCTGTTTGGCATGAAACACTGCCTGATGGTAGATCAATTTGTGTTGAAGTGGTGACTGACGTTTCTTCAATTTGTGTTCCTTTATCTTCTTCATTTTTAGGCAAACGTAAACACGGTAAACAATTCTTCTGTAATCGTTTTCGTTGAGGGTTTATTGTAATGTCTTCTGCCTTAAAATGTATTTCACATATTAATTCCTTACGTTTTGACTTGTTAGATAAGTCTTGGCGATTAATTAACCGTAGCCACTGTAAGCGTCTGAAACAATTAAACAAATTGGGCAAGTGAAATAAATAGAGAGTTCCATTTCGCGAATATGTAAAAAAATATTTATCACTACTAGTGTTAAAATACGGTTCTATGTTTCGATATGAACTCTTGTAATCGACTGAACTGATACAAAAGGGTCTTAACTAGGTATTTAAACTAATTTTTACAAGGGAGCTCTTATCGCTTACTCTACAACAAAAACTTTTAACTACTAAATAATATTTAACAGCTTATAAGTTATGGTCGTAAATAATGATTAGTGTAGTAAGGTGAGCCGTGAGAAACTTGTCGATAAGTAATTCTATCAGGAACGGTACAACAACAGGTCTAAAATGAAGAGTGAAGACTACTTAAGTGTAACACTAAATTATATTCGAAAGCTCGTAAATGATGATAAATTTTAAGTGATGTGCGATATGAGAAATCGATATAACTGGTTCTTATCAGAGAACATTATAGGTGATGAGTACTTTAATGTAACACTAACACTATATATAGATAAACATTCAAGTCCCAGGCAAATCAGGAAAAGATTGTTTTCCATCATGACCTGGCCGGGGATCGAACCCGGGGCCTCCGCGTCGCAGACAGGCGTGTTGACCGCTGCGCCACGGAGGTCGACATTAAGAGTCTACGTGCACCTCGCGTTGCTGTTGTGGACGCACGCGTCGGAGGGATTAAAGGTTACAATGTTATAAATAAAATTCTACGCAACCCTAAGCGTCAGTCGGTCACATTTTACTATAATTTTATTAACTTAATATTATGATTAAGACGCCATATTTGAATCAAACAACACATATGACAATAGAAAAAAAAATAGTAATTTGCAATATTGATTATTGTGAAATTGTCCTTATTACACTATACTCGACAAATACGTTTACTTAAACGATGTTTCGTACTCAATCCTCTGTTTTATAGTAAAACTGGGCTTCTTAAAATAAACTTAACTTTAAACATAGTAGTCAGGAAGTAAATCTGGGAATACAATTATATGTAAAAATGCGACTCGGGTACGCTCTTAATAAAGCAAATAAACTGTGAAACAAACAATACATATATCACATTTTCTAATAAGATTTAAGTTGTACTTACATTTCTGGTTCAGTAGGAAGTTTGAAGAATGATAAGTCCGGATTTGCGAAATCATTATTGAGGCACCCGAAAACACTACAATATTTTTTCCCCCCTTTTGAAGTCATGATACTCGTAATAATTAATATTATGGTAAGTGGCCGGCGAGAATTGACGAACGCGAGCGGTCATGTAATTTACGCGCGTGCTCTCAGTCACGCGGCACAGCCCGTATTGCCGCCATCCTCTACCATCCTATATTATGCCAGCGTGTGCGTGAAATCGCGTACCGACACGGCGCTCGGCGCGCACGCATACATTCAAACCGAGAGCGGCTCGTTTATATGAAGATGTTTTACTGTTCTCTGTCTATTGTGGTAAGATCTTGGACCATACCGCGTAGTCATCAGTATTTTTCGTGTACCTATCTTTGTGTATAAAAGTAAGGCTAAAGCCTTATCTTCAGTTACATACTTCTTATTTAAAAGTAGTTTGACAAAGGCCAACCTTAAAGAACAAAGGTCGTGTTTTCTGATAAGAGGAGCTGAGGAGTAGATATCCTCTTTTTTATCAAGGAGTATTTACTCGCCCATAATGGCCCCACAGCTGCTGGGACGGAGGCCTCCTTGTGAGAGGGAGTGGCCCGTTCTCATCATCAACCTTTTTATCGTCCCACTGCTGGGCACAGGTCTCATCTCAGACAGAGAAGGATTGAACGTAATCACCACGCTTGCTCAATGCGTGTTGGCGATTTCAGACTTAAAGTCCAGGTTTCCTCAAGATGTTTTCCTTCACCTTCAGTCATTGGTGTCCAAGATATACTTAGAAAGTACATATAACTTTAGAAAAGTTACATTGGTACATGCCTGACCTGGAATCGAACCCGCGCACTCATACTTGAGAGGCTGGCGTTTTAACCACTAGGCCACCACGACATGCGAGTGGCCCGTAATAGAATAGAATACTCTTTTTATTATGTACGACATATAGATTACAGAACATAAATAAAAAGATTTTACAAAGGGTGACACAATGGGCGGTCTTATCGCTAAGAGCGATCGTTTACAGACAACCTTTGGATGGAATACTAAGGGGAAGGAGAGAGAAATAATGTAGGTAGTCTACAGTGTATTATTTACATAGATTATACAATAAATATACACGTTAAGTGTATACTAGTTTAATTAAATGTATACATCTAATTAATAAATATCATACAAGAGCAAATAAAATATAATAATATGTTTAAATAGAGAGTAAGTGCTTCTTTATCATAGTTTTAAAAGTATCTAGACAGTGTTTGAGCATGCCTTACGGACACGGGCAGGTCATTCCATAGCCGAACTGCCTGTACAATAAAGGATTTATCATAGAAACTGGTGGAATGCATCAGCATCTCTAATATCAGGCACCATGCAGGCCGATCAGCCCCCTAATCGGCGAACACATTTTCGTCAAATGATTGCGACTAGTTGGGATCAGTTGGTATCGTTCGGGCCACCCATTGATCCGTTCGGTCCAAACGATCCCAACTAGTCGCAATCGTTTGACAAAAATGTGTTCGCCGATTAGGGGGCAGGGTTAAGGGGGGAGTGTCAAGTTCTACGATATGCCGGTTTCCTTCAATCGTTTGAGAGTAGAGGTGATAAAATATTCTATACAAAGTGGCTGAGTTCTCAACTTCCAACGTACTCAAACTCAAAGCAATTTTAAGCGCGTTAAGGCGCCTTGTTTATGTTAATGAAAGTCGATGAAGTTTAGCAGGTATGTATTTGTATCATTGTATGTAAATGCGATAGCGGAGGAATACACTGGTCGAACACAAATACCCAAAGTGTTGGTACTTTACATAAGTGGAGTAATATATAGTCCACATCACATTTGATTTGGGTTCCGACCAACTAGTTTTTGTGTCTCAAAGACCTCAGCTCTAGACACTCGAATGTTATCTATTATAATATGTCAAAGTGGTGTTTCAAATTAACTTACCGCCCGCGGCTTCGCCCGCGTGGAATTCGGTTATATCGCGCTTTTTAGATTTCCCTTGAGATTTTTTTTTTCAATAAAGTGTAGCCTATGTCCTATGTCAGGGTCTAAAGATGTGCCAAATTTCATCAAAATCGGGTGAGGTATAAGCGGGAAAGCGTAACAGACAGACAGAGTTACTTTCGCATTTATAATATTAGTATGGATAAAACTAATGTTTTGAATTATTATTCAGAAAGATAATGACACATTCCAAAGCGTATTGGGTACCTATGGAAAGGAACTCTACGGACACTCTTAAAAATAAAAATAATCCATACTAATATTATAAATGCGAAAGTAACTCTGTCTGTCTGTTACGCTTTCCCGCTCAAACCTCTCAACCGATTTTGATGAAATTTGGTACAGACAATCTTTAGACCCTGAGAAAGAACATAGGCTACCTTTTATCCCGGAAAAAATGATGTTCCCGAGGGAAATCTAAAAAGCGCGATATAACCGAACTCCACGCGGGCGAAGCCGCGGGCGGATCAGTTGGTATCGTTCGGGCCACCCATTGGTCCATTCAGTCCAAACGATCCCAACTAGTCGCAATCGTTTGACAAAAATGTGTTCGCCGATTAGGGGGCAGGGTAAGGGGGGGTGTAGATGTAATATGTCTTCGAATGTTAAGTTCTACGACATGCCGGTTTCCTTCAATCGTTTGAGAGTAGAGGTGATAAAATATTCTATACAAAGTGGTTGAGTTCTCAACTCTCAACGTACTCAAACTCAAAGCAATTTTAAGCGCGATAAGGAGCCTTGTTTATGTTAATGAAACTCGATGAAGTTTAGCAGGTATGTATTTGTATCATTGTATGTAAATGCGATAGCGGAGGAATACACTGGTCGAACACAAATACCCAAAGTGTTGGTACTTTACATAAGTGGAGTAATATATGGTCCACATTTGATTTGGGTTCCGACCAACTAGTTTTTGTCTCTCAAAGACCTCAGCTCTAGACACACGAATATTATCTATTATAATATGTCAAAGTGGGCACCATAAACAATTTGGTTTGCCCCACATTTATTTCAAACTAACTTACCGCCCGCGGCTTCGCCCGCGTGGAATTCGGTTATAACGCGCTTTTTAAATTTTCCTTGAGTGTTTTTTTTTTCAATAAAGTATAGCCTATGTCCTTTCTCAGGGTCTAAAGATGTTCATCAACGGGTGAGGTTTAAGCGGGAAAGTAACAGACAGACAGTTATTTCGCATTTATAATATTAGTATGGATAAAACTAATGTTTTGAATTATTATTCAGAAAGATAATGACACATTCCAAAGCGTGTTGGGTACCTATGGGAAGGAATCTAACACACTTTAAAAATAAAAATAATCCATACTAATATTATACATGCGAAAGTAACTCTGTCTGTCTGCCTGTTACGCTTTCCCGTTTAAACCTCTCAACCGATTTTGATGAAATTTGGCACAGACAATCTTTAGACCCTGAGAAAGAACATAGGCTACCTTTTATCCCAGAAAAATTGATATTCCTGAGGGAAATCTAAAAGCGCGATATAACCGAATTCCACGCGGGTGAAGCTGCGGGCGGAAAGCTAGTTTCAAATAAAACAATAATTCAGAAAGATGATGGCATATTCCAAAGCGTGTTGGGTACCTATGGAAAGGAACTCTACGGACACTCTTAAAAATAAAAATAATATGGTAATAAAGCTGAAGGGCAAGCCTCATAGGGGCCAGTCTTTTATAATTTTAACGTTCGTAAAGTCCTGATTCTTAGTCTAAATTGAATAAATTATGTTTGATTTTTGTAAGTGGCGGTACAGCTGCTCCGTCTCTCTCTATTCTGTATCTGTGGTCGACATGAAGCCTTTGTGTTTTGGATCCTATTTTTTTTATTTTTTATTAGTTATAAACTAGTGCTTGACTGCAATCCCGCCTGATGGTAAGCATTGATGCAATCGTTGATGGTAAAACGCACTAGCTTATTAAGCCTATTCACTCAAAAAAACTGAGTGAATAGGAAGGAAGACGGCAGTTGAGCGAGGTGATGCAACGTTTAACCCAACAACACGACCAACGATGCTGCGCCAGAGGATGATCTGGAGACCCTCCACGACCAAACTCCCGACACAACAACATTAGGCACATCGTACTCGGCACACATCGCAACTCAACTGCTCAGACCCGTCCTCCGTACAGCTTCACCAGACATCATGCCGGAACACGACGAATCGCTTGGCGGCAAGACTTTGTCTGGTGGGTGGTAACTTATGCCGGCGGCTGATGTTGTTACCTACCACCTATTATATTGTTATACTCTTTGATGTTGTAATTCCTTTGATCTGTGCTACAATCGCTCGTAATTTATTAATTGAATGTTAATGTTAATTAAGTTTTAATGATTAACATGTTCCAGATGTTACTTTACAAAACCCTTTGCTACAACAAAGGGCTGTTTACCTGATGTTTCTATTTCTACCTGTTAATTATTAAATAAGATAAATCAGGTTACCAACAGAAGAACCAACGTAACCGACCGCACCAACGTATCCGCTACATAGCTCGCAGAACAGCAGAGTAGGTACAGGAGATTCGTAGAAGAAGTAAAGTCGCCGACTCAGCCCAGCGGATTAGCTCTCTGCAAGTGTCAGTGGGCGGGGCACATAGCCGTAGAGCCGTGGTCGATGGGGCAGAAAAGTACAAGAAAGCGCAGCGTCGGACCACCGACTAGGTGATCGGATATGATCTGACCAAAATCGCAGGGAAGCGTTGGATGCAGGCCGCGTCCAACTGTTTTGGAAATCCTTGAGGGAGGCCTATATCCAGCAGTGGAGTTCATGTGGCTAAGATGATGATGATGAAAGCAAAAAATAAAGGGTGTATCTGACATCGACGCACAAACGAGTACCATGGGTCCAGTACATGATTCTGAACCCCCCAGTAGTGGAATTTTTCGTCGGCTATTTCATGATTTAAAAAAATATATATGAAGTTTTTTTCACTTTAGACCGTTCATAATTGCTAGACTTTTATAACCCAATCAGATTTTAAAGTAAAAATTTATTAATTCGCTAATTACACAAAAAAGCGCAATGAAAACAAAACTCGAAAAACTATCTTATCAGCTGATTTGATAGAGTTCACATCAGGGATCAACGTCATACCTACAAACCCGCACGGCGGCACGCTTGCAACGTTCAAATGCCGAGCCGACACTTTTTTTAACCACTGTGAATTCTGTAACCGTTCATTAACGACATAAATGACTATCATAATTTTATTAGTGGCATGCGGTGTAGCCTATCTGCGAAGTTTGCGTTACGATGTCAGATACACCCTGTATGTTACCGTAGAATAATTTCCGTCCTTCACACGGCGCGTGAAAAGGCCTGAATGTTGCCATCAATAAGTACGAATACTTAATTTTCATTTCACATTTTCCATAGCAGTTTCCACACGGAACTAACATTGTTACCTACATACCTAAGACATAAACAGTGTGTATTATTGACGTTTATTTGTATTGCACAAGGTTGATCACGGCTAATCAACCTTGCTGTCGAGTACATAACGTCTCGTGGCTATGTTTACAAGCATGATTGTGGGTAGGTATACAAAAAGTAAGTGATTCATTTGTTTTTACTTTGATGTGCCACAAAAACATTATCTCCATCGTCCGGTACTGCTTTGGTAGGTCAGCAGGGTAATTGCGTAACACACTATCAATAGCAATGGGCTTCTTTTAATTCTTCACGCGATGTGTGATCTAATTTGCTTACTTGTTTATATTAATTTCATGTTTATATTACATTGCATTTCCAAATATGTAACAACCTATGTTTTAAAGTAAATAAATCTGAGTCTGCTATAACAATAATTTTAATTAAAACATGTTTATTTGGAACAACTTTTAGGACAAAAATTAAAAAAAACAAAACGAAGATGGCTACAAAAGTTAAAATTGTGGCGCAGCTATGAACGCCTCCAGGGTTGTAGGTTTTAATCAGTAAAAGTC
Source organism: Sesamia nonagrioides (assembly GCA_017933935.1). Lineage (NCBI taxonomy): Eukaryota > Metazoa > Arthropoda > Insecta > Lepidoptera > Noctuidae > Sesamia > Sesamia nonagrioides. The sequence goes on from JADWQK010000088.1 coordinate 274,767, forward strand.
TGACACGCCTTTCCACTCCGCCCAGAGCGGGAGAGGTCATTTGATGATCTCCTATCCAAAACAAAAAAAAAAAAAGGTATCCAAAGCCCATCCAAACAATATGTAACATTTGACTATCCATCTTTTCTTTGGTTTCGGCCACCTCTCACCCTTGACAAGTGAACTGATGATCGTAGCGTATAATGATTTATTATGACGTCATTCATCACTTTGGTGACCGCCACGTGCCGCCACACACAATAGGTCACAAAAAATATCGATGAAAATATATCATGATCTCAGTCTTTAGTTATTCATGTGTATCTTGCGTAGGCATCTATTGTTTATTGTTTTATTGTTGGCTTTAGATGTAAAATTAATTATAACATATTCTACATTCTACAGATACAACATATAAAACTCCTTTTTTTTATATAGATAAAAGAAGTTTTTTTTTTCAGCCATAGGGCTGGGACACTGGCTTCCTCTTTTCGAGGAAGTGACTATAGTCCACCCAGTTTAGGAAGAGAGCGCTTATAGTAGTATAATCTACGGTCAACACTGTGTTGTGCGCTTGGTAGCCACACTGCAACCATTTCTAAATGTATTTGGAACAACATTTAAAAAAGATATGGTGTAAGAATGATTGGAATCGATTCAGTAGGCTTCGTATAAAGAAAAATAACGTTGTATCCATACTAATATTATAAATGAGAAAATAACTCTGTCTGTCTGTCTGTTACGCTTTCCCGCTTAAACCTCTTAACCGATTTTAATGAAATTTGGCACAGACAATCTTTAGACCCTGAGAAAGACTACCTTTTATCCCGAAAAAATTGATGTTCCTGAGGGAAATCTAAAAAGCGCGATATAACCGACCTCCACGCGGGCGAAGCCGCGGACGGAAAGCTAGTAAGTACATAAATGTACGCAAAACACCTGTTTCTCTCGAAGAGTTAATCAGTGGAATAGAACCTGTAGTACGGTCGCATTTCTTCAGTTGTGTTTAAGTCCTACGTAATAGGAGATTACCTACCGGAAGCTCAGGCTAGTAAGGAATCAATCCGGTCCGAAAGAGAGGCTATGGTAGAGCGTACGAGTACAGGCAGTCTCCGAATGGGGCAAAGCCAAAGACTGGTTCTATGGGCAAAGCCGATCTTGTAGCATTCAATGCCGCCAAAACACAGGCGTGTCTTTTCACCGCCAAAAGGAGCCCGTTCACCTTGGCTCCTACTTTTCAGAATGTATCCTTGGGGTGCACCGACCGCCTTCAGCTTTTGGGAGTTGAGATTTCCTCGAACCTAAACTTTGGGCGGTTCATTGAGGCCAAGGCCAAGGTGGCTGCCAGAAAACTTGGCGCCATTGCAAAGGTCCGGCGGTACTTCACACCGGGGCAGCTTCTACTGTTGTACAAAGCACAGGTCCGCTCGTGTGTGGAGTACTGCAGCCACATTAGGATGGTGCTGCGAAATGTCACCTTGCTACTTTGGATTCAGTGGAGAGGCGTGCGAAGAGGCTGATTGGCGACCCAGATTTAACTCGAAACGGTCTCCAAAGCCTGGAGCACAGGCGTAGAGTAGCCAGCCTTTCGGTCTTCCACAGGAGGCATTCTGGCGAGTGTGCAAGGGAATTGCATGATTTGATTCCCCCATCTCCGTTCCACCATCGGACGACCCGTCGTACTGCGACTTTCCACCCTCACGTTGTTGACACCACTACGATCCGGACGAAGCGTTTCGCTTCTTCTTTTATACCGCGTACGTCGAGGGACTGGAACGATTTGCCGGCGGCGGTGTTTCCGTCACACTACAATTTGAGTGTCTTCTAGGCTAGAGTGAATAGGCTCTTAATAAACTAGCGCGCTTTACCATCAACGATTGCATCACTGCTTACCATCAAGCGGGATTGCGGTCAAGCGCTGGTTTATTATTTATATAAAAAAAAAAACATTTTGGTCTCTTCAATTAACAACATTATAATTCGGTAATAACGTTGCTGAATTGAAGAGTATAACTGTGACGTAGAATAGCAACCGAAGTGACTGGTATTACGTTTAATCGGTTAAGTCAAGTGGTTTTTTGTTTACCTCTAGGTAACTACCTAAACAGATTGAGTTAGTAGGATTGTGATTACACAAATGATATTAATGTTTAATGACCGATACAATTAGTAGGAATGATTCTACTTAATTGAGGAAAATAAATACATTAATCTACAAAATAACACAACTATGACCCGTTGAAACACACACACACACGTGTAAGCGTAAACGAAACAAAGCGAGTACGAAAGAATCTTTTCGTTCCCTTTTGTAGTCTCTACCTAAGCCAGTGAAAAGAAGGCGCATATTTTATAAAGGGTGTATCTGACATCGACGCTCAAACGAGTACCAAGGATCCAGTACATGATTCTGAAACCCCAGTGGGGGTATTTCTTGTCGACTTTTTCATGATTAAACAAAAAATAGTTTTTTTACTTTAGACTTAGGTCTTAGCTTCGGTCATAATTGCTGTAGGTACTTTTATAACCCAATAAGATTTTAAAGTAAAAATTAATTAATTCGCTAATTACACAAAAAAGCGCAATGAAAACAAAACTCGCATGACAGACAAACCTAAAAATAGACGTGATGACAGCAAAATATGTTTACACTCGTCAAATGCACAATAGTATGTTTTGTATGGCACCAATTATCTACAGCAAATTACCCAAAAGTTGGAAAGAGCAAACTGTGTCTAAAGTTTAGACACAGTTTGCTCTTGATTAATCGGAGTCGGACCCAGAATTTTTAAATTTTATTTATCGGAGTCGGAACCGGAGACGGAGGCAGGGTCAGAAGTGGTGGTAGGAGAGAGATTTTTTTTTAAACACAAAAAACATTATACAGTCTGTTTTTTTTTCATTCAAAACTTTTATTGTAAAATTAAACACAAACAGTGAAAAGATAATTGGCATATTTCCAAATGAACAAGAAATTAAATGAAGTTAATTAGAATCCAAAGAAGCATTATTATATTAAATGAACAAAAGCTTTGAAACAAATTAAATCAAATGTATCGACTCCAAAACTAGAGAAAAATCAAAACAAATAAGTGAAAAAATAATTGACGATAGAGTGCACGTAGCAGGAGTCAGGGAATTCCCCGCGTAAAATGTATGCACTAGTAGGGTAATATACGTAACATACTATCAGTAGCAATGGATTCCATTTTGACAGTTGAAAGACATTCATTGCGTTATTTACGTCATTGAGTACACATATTTATCGAACATATGGAGCAATGGACTAGCAATATGCTTCAAAATTATGCAAACGCAATTACCCTGCTGGCAGGCCGCCGCCGCTATGTTATGCTTTGATAACCTCCGATTTAAAAGTATCGGAACCGAAGGTATGATAGTAATCGGAAGTTCCGACTTAACGGAGTCGGAGTCGAAGCTCCGTAACATCCCTGGTCTAAACTTAAACTAACAATGACCATGTTTTTAGCACAAAAAAGCATATTTTAGCATTAATGATTTTTTAAACAATACAGTATTATCAATACATAGTATAAAACAAAGTCGCTTTCGCTGTATGTCCGTATGTATGCTTAGATCTTTAAAACTACGCAACGGATTTTGACGCGGTTTTTTTTAATAGATAGAGTGATTCTTAAGGAAGGTTTGTATGTATAATAAATGCATAATAGGTATAGTAGAGAAACACTGAGAAATCTAAAAAGCGCGATAAAACCGAACTCCACGCGGGCGAAGCCGCGGGCGGAAAGCTAGTTATAAATAAAGAAGTATAATTAACATTGTAGCAATTTTGGTCCTGTAGTAGTGGAGAACTAAAAATGCCTATATTATAAACTTTATTAAAGTTGAATATTATTATTATTGTTGTTAATCATAATTGTGATAGTTTAATATGAAATATTGACATGGTATTGTATACGGACACGGTAAATAAATAATATTTTTAGTTTAATATTTTAGTAATTGTAGGTATGTTTGAGGTAAATATATGAATTTTTATTTTTTTAAGATGCGATCGATATCTAATGTATAAGTGTAAAATTTAAAAGTCATGTATTCTATTGTAATAATTATGTATGTACTCCTAAAATATTTGCACGCCATGAGAAATGGCAGACATGTCGTGAGCCACTATTACTCAAGATCCTACATGCATGGGTTTTTAAATTCTGTATGTATACACATGTTTGGGCAAATAAAATGTCTTATTCTTATTCTGGAAAAACTATCTTATCAGCTGATTTAATAGAGTTCACATCAGGGATCAACGTCATACCTACAAACTCGCACGGCGGCACGCTTGCAAAGTTCAAAGGGCGAGCTGACACTTTTTTTTAAACACTGAATTCTGTAACCGTTTATTAACGACATAAATCAGTATCATAATTTTATTAGTAGCATGCGGTCTAGCCTTTTCGCGATGTTTGCGTTACGATGTCAGGTACACCCTGTATATGAGCATGTAGGACATATATTATCACCCATAAGTACATAAATTGTTTGCCAATGGGTAAAGCAGAACCACAAAGGAAATCTGCATTTGCGACATGTTCGCCAAAAAAGTAAAAAAGTATGAGTTTATGGAAAAATCCTACACAATAAAATCCAGTTAACAACAAACATTTTTATAACTTTTTCAACAGTGTTAGTCACTTTGAAATAAACTTAGAAATAGGATGGAGGCACCTTACCATACCTAGACCTTAGGCATACCTAAGTGCCGTACGGAAGAGTCTGAGCAGTTGTATTGCGATGTCTGCCCGATACGATGCGCCAAATGTTGTTGTGTCGGGAGTTTGGTCGTGGAGGGTCTCCAAATCAATCTCCCTCTGGCGCAGCATCCTTGGTCGTGTTGTTGGGTTTAACATTGCATCACCTCGCTCATCTCCCGTCTTCCTTCCTATTCACTCAGGTTTTTTGAGTGCATAGGCTCTTGTCGTGGTGGCCTAGTGGTTACAACACCAGCCTCTCAAGTATGAGTGCGCGGGTTCGATTCCAGGTCAGGCAAGTACCAATGTAACTTTTCTAAAGTTATATGTACTTTCTAAGTATATCTTGGACACCATTGACTGAAGGTGAAGGAAAACATCTTGAGGAAACCTGGACTTTAAGTCTGAAATCGCCAACCCGCAGTGAGCAAGCGTGGTGATTACGCTCAATCCTTCTCTGTATGAGAGGAGACCTGTACCCAGCAGTGGGACGATAAAAGGTTGATGATGATGATGATGATAGGCTCTTAATAAACTAGCGCGCTTTACCATTAACGATTGCATCACTGCTTACCATCAGGCGGGATTGCAGTCAAGCACTAGTTTGTAATTATAAAAATAAACCCCAAAGTTCAGCAGTCTCGCGGCCTCTAAATTAAAGATCAACAAATATCATTAAAACACGCCTCTTCAGACTAAGTCAAGTACTACAAACTGTTAAACTTTAATGGATTTTCAACTTTGTCGCTAATCATTTAGGGTTCAAGGTCGATTCGGAAAATTACTTGACCTGCTGGCGTGTGTCCACACGGCAACATTAGCCACGGGTTGTTCGAAAGAGATGGGAAACGTGGTTCCTGGCGCAAAGGCAACTGAAGGAATACGAGTGGGTTTTCTTCTTCTTCTTCTTCTTCAGCCTATAGATGTCCACTGCTGGATAAAGGCCTCCCCCAAGGCTTTCCACGATGACCGGTCTTGTGCTGCCCGCATCCATCGGCTTCCCGCGACCTTCACCAAGTCATCGGGCCACCTTGTTGGGGGCCTCCCTATGCTGCGTCTTCCAGTACGTGGGTTTTAGTAAATAAAATTCTGATACGACCTTCCTCTCCTCCCAGAGCGGGAGAGGTCATTTAATGATATCTCAGGCAAAAAGAAAAAAAAAACACTAGCTACACATATCCACTTTTAGTTGACCTTGCATTTTATAGCTTTTTCTTACAATCAGAAGTCAGCTTATACCACAGAATAGATACTGTCTGGAGACAACATCGAACTCCCGGCCACCGTAGGCGCGGGCTGGCGAGCGGCAAGCAGTGGGCAGCTCGCCCCTCGGTAAGGACCAGCCCCCTAATCGGCGAACACATTTTTGTCAAATGATTGCGACTAGTTGGGATCCTTTGGACCGAACGGACCAATGGGCGGTCCGAACGATCCCAACTGATCCCAATTAGTCGCAGTCATAATTTTTTTTTATTACTTATAAACTAGTGTTTGACTGCAATCCCGCCTGATGGTAAGCAGTGATGCAATCTTTGATGGTAAAACGCACTAGCTTATTAAGCCTATTCACTCAAAAAAACTGAGTGAATAGGAAGGAAGACGGCAGTTGGGCGAGGTGATATAAATGCAATGTTTACAGCAGGTGGCGCTTCGGCCCGCACTTTAGCGGGCTGTCGTCGCGCCTGCTGAAGGCTGCGGGAGCCCTCTCATGGCTGATACCAAACTTGGGAGGGCCCAACATGCGGTGCCGGCGTCTATACGCCGGCATACTGCGGAGTATGGCCCTTTATGGGGCCCCGATTTGGGCGGATTCCCTCCATAGGAGGGAGAACCTCACCGCCCTTCGGACGCTCCAAAGGGCCATCGCCCAGCGGGCATCGCGGGCCTACCGCACGGTGGGCTTCGCAGCGGCGTGCGCTCTGGCGGGCACCCCGCCTTGGGAGCTCGAGGCGTGGGGGCTCGCCAGAGTGTACCAGTGGACGGCGGGGCGCAGGGCGCTGGGCGAGCCTCCGGCCCCAGAGGTGAGGGAGGCCGTTCGGCGGGAGGCGAGGGTTGCTCTTGTCCAGCATTGGACGCAGGACCTCGCCTCTGCCCTCTTTGGCCGCCGTACCCTCGACGCCATCGGGCCGGTCCTGAAGGACTGGCTTGACAGGCGTCACGGGTTCTTCTCCTTCCGTCTGGTGCAGGTACTCTCCGGTCACGGCTGCTTCGGCAGGTACCTGCACCGGATAGGACGAGAGGAGACACCGTCGTGCCATGGTTGTGGCGCGGCGGAGGACACGGCGGAATATACCCTCGCGGTGTGCCCGTCGTGGGCCGTGCCGCGCCGCGACCTTGTCACGGCGGTTGGAGGAGACCTCTCGCTGCCCGCCATCGTCAGAGCGATAGTGGGGAGCGAGGAGGCCTGGGCGGCGATGGCCTCCTTCTGCGAGGTCGTGATGTCACAGAAGGAGGCCGCGGAGCGCGAGCGGGAGGAGGATCCCCTCGCTCCGGCGCTCCGCAGGCGGCGTAGGAGCAGGAGAAGGCGGGATTTCGCCCGCTTTCTTCCCCCCTGAGGTAAGCGGCGGGCGTGAGGCACGAGAAGGTGCCGACGCCCGCCTTACATCGCTCACCACGCGGGAGCCACGGCCCCTCCCTAGGAGGGGCAATTGAGGGCCCGCCTTGCTAGGCGGGTTTCGCCGGCGGGGGAGAGGTAACTCAGGCTGCGCTAATTTCCCACTCCCCCGCCACTATGGCGATGCCGGAGTGCCGCTGTGGGTTTAGTGGGTATTCCCGGCTTCGGCTGGGCGAGTCCCACACACGCCCTTCGGGGTACGGTGCGTAAAGGCATTCCCACAGCGCAAAAAAAAAGGTGATGCAATGTTTAACCCAACAGCACGACCAACGATGCTGCGCCAGAGGATGATCTGGAGATCCTCCACGACCAAACCCCCGACACAACAACATTAGGCACATCGTACCCGGTACACATCGCAACACGGGATGTACGGCTTCACCAAACATCATGCCGGAACACGACGAATCGCTTGGCGGCAAGACTTTGTCTGGTGGGTGGTAACTTATGCCGGCGGCTGATGTTGTTGCCTACCACCGAGAAAATATATGACAAAAATGAGTTCGCCGATTAGGCTGCAGGCCCGGGTCGACGGCGCGTTGTGTTTGTTTCACGTGCGCCTCAAAGAGATGTCAGCACATCGTGACAGTGCAATAAAAAAGTCAGCTTTTACTGAAAATGTATCTAGTTTCATGTGTAACCGTCCGTACAATCGATTTGAATCCGATAACCTCTCGAATTCTTGATCAGTATGTTACCTAGGTGAATAAACGAGATGTGTCATTTTGAGCCACCACTATGTAGGTACGCTATAGAGATAAAAAGGAAAAAAAAATAAAAGATTTTCATAAAAAAAACTACTAAATTAATTTGAATAGAAATACAAGTATATTTAATTCATTATTTGAAACGTTTTTTGTGAGATAACCCTTTAATAAGGTAGCCATGACAGTGGTTATGATGTTTGATTGGCGACTTTGACAGTTCTATTTTCCCCTTGTGTTCATGTCGCGTGTTGATTTGAGTTGATTGTGTTTATTTAATGGGCCGTATGTTCGGAATTCGTGTTTTGTTTTTTTCGCAGTCATATGGTAGATAATGTAGATACGATAGCCTTAGATACATGACACGTCAATCAAATGTCACTGTCAAAATCTTATTTCGCATAATGCTGACCACCATATTTATTAATAGTTGTGTTGCACTCCTGTATAAAAACTAAACCAAAATATAGGAAATAAACATTACAAACAGTTAACTATACCTAGCATTAAGTGTACAATGTGCTGGCCCAGGCTCCATACATTTCTGAAACATCTCCTTTATCAAAACTATACCCAGTCAGGTTACATGAGACAACTACATTATAATTTATAAGGAGACCATACAGGTGGGGTCAACGTTTTACCTTTGAAGGTGATAATCGATGTCATTTCTCGATGGTGCATAAGAAGGGTAAATAATAGTTGACATTGACAGGTTGAACGGACTCAGTGAATGGAAATAGCTAGTCTTTAAATACACATACGTATTATAGCATGGGAACAATTTAAGTGTCTTCAAGGCTAGAGCGAATAGGCTCTTAATAAATTAGCGCGCTTTACTATCAACGATTAGTGCTTACCATCACGCGGGATTGCGGTCAAGCACTAGTTTATTAAATAACTAGCTTTCCGCCCGCGGCTTCGCCCGCGTGGAGTTCGGTTATATCGCGCTTTTTAGATTTCCCTCGGGAACATCATATTTTTCCGGGATAAAAGGTAGCCTATGTTCTTTCTCAGGGTTCAAAGATTGTCTGTACCAAATTTCATCAAAATCGGTTGAGAGGTTTAAGCGGGAAAGCGTAACAGACAGACAGACAGACAGACAGACAGAGTTACTTTCGCATTTATAATATTAGTATGGATATACTAGCGGCCGTCCGCGACTTCGTTCGCGTATAGTTAGCTATTATGATCAGCTCCTATTGGTCGCAGCGTGATGTTATATAGCCTATAGCCTTCCCGGGTTAATGGGCTATCAAAAGCTAAAAGAATTTTTCAAATCGGACCAGTGGTTCCTGATATTAGCGCGTTCAAACAAACAAACAAACAATGGATACCTCATTAATCCAGGAAGGCTTTAGGCTATATAACATCACGCTGTGACTAAAAGAAGCAGAGCATATAAAAAAAAACATATCGAAACCTACGCGAGTAGAACCTGCGGTAGAACCGCGAGGCGCAGCTAGTATTAATTACTTATAGATAAAAAAAAATAACAGCAGTTTTTACATGCTTTTTATAAGCACTTCACTTGTATGTTTGCTTGCTTGTTTGTTTGTTTGTCCGTCTCTAACTCTTTGGACTACGAGTGAGCGGCTCATTACTGTAAAATGTCCCACCGTTTTCAATACGTCCGTTCGTTCGTTTTTTTTTTTTTTTAAAGAATATCGAACTAAAAAGTTGAAAATAATAATAGTTTAAAAACATGCTTTTAAAAATATCAAACTAAAAACTTAAAAATAATTTTTAAAAAGGCGTGAGGTGCTTAATATACAAAAATTATGGCACAAAACGCCTCACGCTTTTTTAAAAATCATTTTTAACTTTTTAGTTTGATATTTTTTAAAAGCATGTTTTTTTAGTTTTTTGAACTATATTTATTTTACTTAGAAGTCGTCGATTCGAATATAAACAATCAATATCTAAACGTGTTGGTACTGGGTAATACCACGGAATAGTTAATTACTTCATCTGTTCTGTGGGTAATAAGATACGCCTTGCTAAGACTGGTGGTCTTCTAACGACACGTAACGACTTCCAAAGATCTACAAATGACAGGTGGGAACGTGCTCTCCAACAAAATTACATATACATATATTATACTAGCGACCGACAGCGACTTCGTCGCGTCGTTTAGTTATGCTTCGCTCCTATTCGTAGCGTATTGTTATACTTATAGCCTAAAGCCTTCCTGTATTAATGGGCTATCCAACACAAAAAGATTTTTTCAAATCGGACCAGTAGTTCCTGAGATTAGCACGTTCAAACAAATAAACAAACTCTTCAGCTTTATATATTAGTATAGAGTAGGTATAGATTATAATTTCGAGGACAAGAAGCCAAACAATAATGGATAGCAAAAAAGAAATGCACCACATCAAATGCAATCACAGTTAGGGCGCCGCGGCAAAACTGCACGCAGGAGCCTCGCCCGACTCCTGTCACCTGTGGGCTAGGGCTACCGTGTCAGGGGCGGACACGGCTGAAGAAGCGAGCCCAAACCCAGGAAATCCGTTTCGCTTCTGTTCATCTTCGTCTTCTTTCAATCTAACACTACAGGATGCTAAAGAACAAGAAAGTGGACCCCGGGCTCCAACGCGAAAGCCGCGGATGCAACCGGGACTAAACGCGGAGATATGAATTGTGAGGACAATTAAATAAACATTTACCATATCCCACATTTAATTAGTTTATAAATAAGTGTTAATTAAAATCTACCGAGTTTTTAATTAACTGTAACTGGGTACTATAGGTCTGATTGTTTAATTTCAATTAATTGATTTTTGATATCTCCCAATTAAGTGTTCGTGTGTCTACGTGACATGGGACATTATAGTTAACTTGCAATTAATGATTTTGATCATTTGCTGTACTTTTCCTCGTTGAAACAACACAATGGTTTTCACGGAATAGATCTGGTGACCTAGTGACAGCCTCCGTGGCGTAGCGGTAGCGGACGCGGCCGCTGCGCAACGTGGCGCGGGTTCGATCCCCGCACAATGCAAGTATTTGTATGCATGAATATGAATATTTGCACTGGTCTGGTCGTGCCTCGGAAAGCACGTTAATCCGTTGGTCCAGGTTGCCATACGAACATCTAGTAGCGGTCGTTACGGGTTGTTGGAGCCCTCAAATGTCCAACAATTGATCTAACTGCAATGCATCGGTGTCGCCTTCGGATTGTGGAGGTCAGACGGCAGTCGCTTCACGGAAAATGTCGAAGTTTAGCCATATCAGCAGTTGGACCGGTAAAAGCGGACCCCAGACTCCAAAGCTGAAAAAGGCTTCGGATGCGACTGGGATTAACGCTTTGATGATGATGATGATGGAGATCTGCCCCCTAATCGGCGAACACATTTTTGTCAAATGATTGCGACTAGTTGGGATCGTTTGGACGGAACGGACCAATGGGCGGTCCGAACGATACCAACTGATCCCAACTAGTCGCAATCATTTGACAAAAATGTGTTCGCCGATTAGGGAGCTGGTGACCTAGTCTGTTATTTTTATTGTCATTCCAACACGATTCCATTGTCATTGTGTTAAAAACTTAAAAAGTTCGTAATTAAAAGTTCGCATACATCGAGGAAGTCGTGGTGGCCTAGTGGTTAAAACACCAGCCTCTCAAGTATGAGTGCGCGGGTTCGATTCCAGATCAGGCAAGCACCAATGTAACTTTTCTAAAAGTTATATGTACTTTCTAAGTATATCTTGGACACCAATGACTGAAGGTGAAGGAAAACATCTTGAGGAAACCTGGACTTTCAAGTCTGAAATCGCCAACCCGCATTGAGCAAGCGTGGTGATTACGCTCAATCCTTCTCTGTATGAGAGACCTGTGCCCAGCAGTGGGACGATAAAAAGGTTGATGATGATGACGATGATACATCGAGGGACTGAAACAATTTGCCAGCGGCGGTGTTTCCGTCACACTACAATTTGAGTGTCTTCAAGGCTAGAGTGAATAGGTTCTTAATAAACTAGCGCGCTTTACCATCAACGATCGCATTACTGCTTACCATCAGGCGGGATTGCGGTAGTTTATAATTTATATTTAAAAAAAATGCTAAATTCATAATGATCGATCAATTCCGTCAGTCGCCTTGTAATGGAATGGAAATAGAATGGCATTGCCATAATGCCAATATCATGAAACCCGTTAATAGAAATGATTTTCTAAAAACTACTTCATAATCACAACTAAAACACAAGTATATTCCGTCCAAAACACGATCAACCACCAATCCAATTACAGGCCTCGTCGCACATAACTTAACTTGACAGCTACCTTGGCTACGACACGCGACACAACTGCTCAAGTGCTCACGTGGCCACGTGCTGAGTGACCTAGTCCAAATTGCGCTGTCATATCTACAGCTGAGGGAGACAGGATATTACTGCGATTCTGTGTTTGAAAATACATAGGTATTTTGGGATTGAACTAGCCAAGTTAGAAGCTACTAGCCAGTTATTAATAACTGTCACCACCTATCTAGGTGTAAGGTTCTTGTCAATACAAATTATTCAAGCACAAACACAAGGTAGATGCTGTGAATTGTTGAGGAATTCCTTCGACTGTCTCCCGGCTCCATCATCAGATCTACTCCAGACCTTTATTAAATTGTAGTGCTCTAAAATACTTAATGAAAATGCTAAGAAATGCACTAGTCGCCCCTGCAATTTTTGAAAGTTTCCCTTGTTTTCTCTGGTCTTCCACCATCAAACCCTGATATTCTTATCATGGGACCACTTTGAGAACGCCTTCTTTCAAATAGAAAAAGAATGATCAAAATCACACTACTACTACTGCGGTTTTGCACGAATTCGTCTGCAATCCTTGATGATAAATAGTCTTCGTCCTTATTCGGAGAACTTAGGAATAGGAAGGATGACGGCAGTTGAGCGAGGTGATGCACTGTTAAACCCAACACGACCAAACGATGCTGCGCTAGAGGGAGATTGATCTGGAGACTCCACGACCAAACTCCCGACACAACAACATTTGGCACATCGTACCCGCCACACAACGCAACACAACATTACTGCTCAGACCCGTCCTCCGTACGGCTTCAGCAGACATCATTCCGAACCATGCCATGCATGAGAATCATGCCGGAACACGACGAATCGTTTGGCGACAAGACTTTGTCTGATGGTTGGTAATTTCTGCCGGCAGCCGAAGCGGGCAGGCCTACCACTGAGCGTTTCATTGCATTTTTTAAGTTGTTGAACGGACAAATTTACCGAAGACATAGAAGAGAGATCAGCAATATGCTTCGAAATTAATCCAATTGCTAGTAGTAGTATGTTATGCAATTAGGGTGCAGAACGCGTCGTTTCATGGCTTGCTGCCAAACCTGATAGTTCCGTCCTGACACTTAATATACTTCATTACAGTAAATATACATATAAAGAGCATGTTTTATTATACTCACTAAAGACCTCGGTTACACTTCCTGAGATGTATATTACCTGTAAATGATTTGAAATTGAAATTACTGTAGTAGCTGCTAACACTGGACTGGGTAAATTATTCAATACTAAAGTATGCGTCTTGATAAAGTTGAAATGCGTAACTCGGCATAATTTCCCCTTTTTTAAATACGGTTAAAACAGTTTCCACTGAATGATGATGAATTGATGACATGAGTATAGCGTGAACGTCTAAATAAAAAAATCAGTAAAAATTAAAAAGAATAAGAAGAGAAAAATAAAAAGAGAAAGTAAAAATAAAACCGGCAAAGTGCGAGTCGGACTCGCGCACCAAGGGTTCCGTACATTACATTATCTTTAAAAACGGCAAAAAAAATTACGTTTGTTGTATGGGAACACCCCTTCAATATTTATTTTATTTTAATTTAATTATTTAATACAACCAAATATTCTGTTAACATTTCAAGCGTCTATCTATTTCTGTTATTAACATGGAGCAAAAAACGGCAAGAATGTCACGTTTGTTGTATGGGAGCCCTCTTATTTTTTTATTTTTATTGTTATAGCGGCAATGTAGAAATATATAATCTCTGAAAATTTCAACTGTCAAGCTATTACGGCTCATGAGGTACAGCCTGATGACAGACGGACAGTGAAGTCTCACGAATAGGGTTCCATTTTACATTTTAGGTACGGAACCTTATAAATTATCAGAATGGTCATAGCATAGCTCCTATCAAATTCTTTGGTAAACACTAAGGCTTAGTCTGATCTCAGTCTTAAACTAACAAAAATAGCTCTGATTTCCTTACATTTTTGATCAATTTTCAGATTGTTCATTGCTGAGGTGACATTACGAGCATGACTAGATTTTTCAAAGTGAAACTTTTTCGTCTAAACTTTTTGGTCTTTGTGTTGCATGTCGCGTGATGGTCGGCCGCGGAGTAGGGATAAAGTGCAACTCGCTCGTCAGAGCACCCAAGGGCAATATGGCGGCGCCTATGGTTCACAGCTGCTGACATACATGATGAATGAATTTTTAGTTAAATGCATATATAATCTGATTTTTTTTCACTTTTGTCGTGGTTTCATAAAACCACACAATCCTTTTTAGGGTTCCGTAGCCAAATGGCAAAAAACGGAACCCTTATAGATTCGTCATGTCTGTCTGTCTGCCTATCCGTCCCTATGTCACGGGCTTTTTTCCGAAACTATAAGAGCTGTTGAAACTTGGTAGGTAGATGTAGTCTGTGAACCGCATTAAGATTTTGATGCAAAAAATAAAAAAATAACAAAACATATTGCGAACTCCCCATACTTAGAACTGAAACTCAAAAAAAAATTGTCATCAAACACATACGTGTGGGGCATCTATGGTCTTCAAAAATGATATCGAGGTTTCTAAAATATTTTTTTTTCTAAACCGAATAGTTTACGTGACAGACGCTTCCAAAGTGGAAAAAGTTGCCCCCTTTTCCCCTCTAACTTCTAAAATATGAAAATGAAAAATCTAAAATCTAATATTTCATACAAATAACTTAAATCCTTTAATTTCATAAATCAATGGTACGGAACCCTTTGTGCGTGAGTCCGACACGCACTTGGCCAGTTTTTTTTTTTTAAATCTAGTTAAAATATAGGATTTGGCCTTCAAATCTTTTTAAAAATTTCCTCGGTGGTAGGCCATAACATCGGCTACCACCCACCAGACAAAGTCTTGCCGCCAATCGTTTCGTCGTGTTCCGGCATGATGTCTGGTGAAGCCGTACGGAGGACGGGTCTGAGCAGTTATGTTGCGATGTGTGCCGGGTACGATGCGTCAAACGTTGTTTGTTGTGCTGGCAGTTTGATAGTGGAGGGTCTCCATATCAATCTTGCACCGCGTCTAACATTGCACCACCTCGCTCAACTGCCGTCTTCTTTCCTATTCGTTAAGGTTTTTTTAAGTGAATGGGCTTAATAAACTAGCGCGCTTTACCATCAACGATTGCATCACTGTTTACCATCAGGCGGGATTGCAGTCAAGCGCTAGTTTATAATTATTAAAAACAAAATCATACGTCATCATCAATCAGACATGTATTTAAACGTTGCAAAAACAATCGTTAATCGTCTTTGTTTTCCCGCTTAAACTCGTCCATTACAAAAAAAAAAAAAAATGGCGCCAACACGGTCTCATGGTGTCAATTCGTCACGCGCCGCGCAAAACCGCGATAATTACTCACACAAAGTGTTCTCTCAAGATTGTATGAGCAAGCTAAACGCGGAAACATAGAAGGACACGACATTGCGAGGAAAAGACGGCTAAAGTAGGTCTGAGTGACTGGATTTGGATCAAGGTTTAAAGGAGACATACCTACCGTTCTTAAGATCTATTGGTTTAGAATTGACGGGTTGTCACGATAAATTTTATTGATTAGGATATGCATAATGTCTTAACATATATGGACAAACATTTGAGCGTTAAAAAGTATATCTAACGCGGACAAAAAAAGTTATTTCGTTAATTAAAAAGACAATTTTAAATGCCCATTTACATAATTGTAACTGTTTCGCTCTTAATGTAGCAATTCGAATTTTAAAAATTTACATTAACCTAGTAATGCATCTTTTCAAAATGGCTGCCGTTGTAACCGCTTTTTTAACCATCTGTGAAGTATTTCATACAGAAAAAGAACAAACAATAATGGATAGCTGTAGTTACTTAAAAGTATTTGTAAAAGTAGTGTAGTAGTAGTGTACTTAAAAGTAACTAAAATCTTTCAAGCCTCCTCCCAACAATGTTGGGGTCAGCTTCCAGTCTAACCGGATGGATGTAGCTGGATTCGAGTTATTTACACTCGGCGACTGCCAGTCTGACCTCCACAATCCTGTAAATAAGTAACACACACAATACTTCTTTATAAGGCTGGTGATCAGGCTTTTGGGCATCTGAACCATCTGACCAGTCTAACTGCTGATTTTGGCTAAACTTTGATATTTTCCGTGAAGCGACAGCCGTCTGACCTCTACAACCCGAAGGCGAAGCATTGCAGTTAGACCAATTGTTGGACTTTTGAGGGCTCCAACAACCCTAACGACTGCCATTAGATGTTCGTGTGACAGCCGGGATCAACGGCATTAGTTGGACTTTCCGAGGCACGGAGACCAATTTATATTCTATAAATACTTGCTAATAACAGTGCTAATAAGCTGAAGACTTTGCCTAAATTCTTAAAGTATCAGTCGAATTTGATAGCCAAATCTTTTTGCACTTTATAGCCTAACTAGCGGCCGCCAGCGACTTCGTCCGCGTGGAGATAGTTATGCTCCGCTTCTATTGGTCGCAGCGCAAATAATTTTTCAAATCGGACCAGTAGTCCCCGAGATTAGCGCGAACAAACAAACAAACAAACTCTTCAGCTTTACATATATTATAGAGAAGGGCCAAATATCGACTATTGATAATTCCATAACCAAGACACAGATAAATAAATAATCAGTCAATCAAGTTATAAACGGCTGACGGATGTGACAATATTACACTTGTTTTGCCTTTACGAGTCTAACCTAGAACAGCAATTTATTGCAAGAATGTGACGACAATAACATTACATACTTAATAGCTTAGCTTGTTCAATGTATTTGGCGATATAGCCGAGTGTAAAGCAGGGTTCACTTTAATAGTCTTGGACATTAAATAAAACATCCGGCCAAATGAAAGCCGGACTCGCTCAGAAAGGGTTATACACATCTTTAGTCGCATTGTGCACCTTTTTGACATAATTAAATAATGTTAAACTTACATCTACCAGAAAAAAAAAACTAAGACAAGCTATTCATTACTTATACAACATTAGTTTTTATTTATAGGAATCTCGAAACACGTGTCCAGTATTTTTAAATAAAGAATCTATGTACAAAATTTAAAAAAGATATCATGAAAAACTACAAAGTTATGAGATTGTTATCTTATCTGGTGGTCTCAACAAAAATATGGTCAACGCACTGTTCGCCCGCCCGCGCCTGCAGCGGCACGTGGTGTCTCACTGTGATCTACCGTCATCTGTGTTGTGCGCTCGGTAACCACAATGCAACAATTTCTAAATATATTTGGAAAAAAATATAACATGGTGTAAAAATGGTTGACCATACGATACATTGAATGACAAACAATATTCTTCTTCAGCCTATAGATGTCCACTGCTGGACAAAGGCGTCCCCGAAGGCTTTCCACGCTGCCCGGTCTTGTGCTGCCCGCATCCATCGGCTTCCTGCGACCTTCACCAGGTCATCGGTCCACCTTGTTGGGGGCCTCCCTACGCTGCGTCTTCCAGTACGTGGCCGCCTCTCCAGAACCTTACTGCCCCATCGGCCACCGGTTCTACGACCAATGTGCCCTGCCCACTGCCACTTAAGTTTAAGTAAGTAGCGACTCGCAGAGCTATGTTGGTGACTTTGGTTCTTCTGCGGATCTCCTCATTTCTGATTCGATCACGCAGAGAAACTCCGAGCATAGCTCTTTCTATTGCCCTTTGTGTGACTTTGAGCCTTCGTATGAGGCCCATTGTGAGCGACCACGTTTCAGTTTCGTAAGTCATCACTGGTAACACACACTGGTCAAAGATTTTAGTCTTGTCACTGTGGTATCTTGGACGACGAGAAGGTGTAGCGTAGCTTCCCGAACGCTGCCCAGCCGAGCTGGATTCGACGAGACACCTCTTTCTTGAAGTTGGACCTACCTAGTTGGACTGTTTGTCCCAGGTGTATAAACTCGTCAACAACCTCGAGTATACAATATTAAGGTTTCGTATAAAGAAGAAAAAACAGTGTATATGTAATGTTCCAGTATGAGGCTGTCCCACCAATCAGCAATTTAGTTCATAAAAAAGAAGGTAAGCCGAATTCGGGGTCGAAAAAACCACAACCTCATTCAGGATCACGGCAGCCTCTGAAGTGAACTTGCTGCGCAGTACCTCACCCCTCACCCCCGCTGACAGGTGAATTTGTTACTGTGCAGCGGCTTGTCTCATGTACCGAACCACTGGAATCGGGCTGGAGAATACCTTACGAATTACGATACATTAAAGGTATAAAAGAGGGTAGCTGAATTTGCGAATCGAACAAGCGAAAAAAGATTACCTAGAGTCAGTGACGGATTAAGACTACTTGATGCCCTAAGCAATCTACGCCTGTGGGCCCCCCTATCCGTATGTCAAGGTCAACTAGAATCTGTCTTTAAACCTTTACCGCCTAAAAACATTCGTTTTTTGTAAAATAAGATGATGAGATGTTTTTCTTTCTTTTTTTTTTTGTTGGGATGGGAAATCATCAAATGACTTCTCCCGCTCTGGGCGGAGCGGAAGGGCGTGTCAGATTTTTACTGACTAAAACCCACCCGTGTTTCTTCTTTTGCCTGTGCGATGGCCACGGCCACGGTTTCTTGTTTAACCAACGCGCAACCCTGACCCAGGAGGCATCGGTATTCGTAGACCCCGTCACGATGTGCTGACATCTCTTTGAGGCGCACGTGAAACACGACGCGCCGTCGACTCGGGCCTGGTCCTTACTGGGCGGCGAGCTGCCTACTGCTCACCGCCCGCAGGCCCGCGCCTACGGTGGCTGGGAGTTCGGTGTGGTCTCCCGACCAGGGCGTCTCCTGCGGCGGCTAGTGGCGTGAGGGCGCTTGGATTCCCGCTGTCTCACGCGCTCCGCCTCCTCCTTTGCCAGCATCACTGCTTCGCAGAAGGAGGTGACGGCCTGCCATGTACTCTCGCTCCGGACCATGGCTTGGACCAGGGTCGGATGCGAGAGATCGCCACCGATCGCCGCTACGAGAACACGGCGGTGCTCCACCTAAGCCGGGCAGACCTCCACCGTATGCTCCACCGTGTCCTCATGGCGATCCACACAATGGTGACACCCTGGCGTTTCCTCCCGCCTAATACGGAACAGGAACCTCCTGAAACAACCGTGTCCGGTGAGGACCTGCGCCAGGCGGAAGGTTAGGGCGCCGTGGCGTCTCTCTAGCCACTCCTCAAAGAGGGGACTTACCGCCGCTATTGTGGCGTGCCCAGATGTAACGTACCTTAGAAGTAGAGTAGGCGCGACAACAATAAAAACCAGTTGAAGCATAATTTATTTATTTATTGAAATGCGCCTTGCGGCTTTTTCGGGTATTGGATTCACGCAAGATAGTACCTATTAACGTGTAATGTTTTTATCATATCGGACTCTATGTATAATATCGATAAACAATCGAGCCTTTCTTGTATCATCTTTGTCCTTTTTTAATAATTTTAATTTTGTAAAAGAACGCTCCGCTGAGCAATTTGAACTCATAAGCGATAAAAATATACGCAGGGATCTGTTTCCATATTAGGGAAAGCTGATTCAATTTTATCATCATGTATTATTTTATACACCTGATCGAGACCTGGGCTGTATTGTAGTCTCTCCAGCGGTGCCAAATAGACTATCAGTATATTAAGCGCTGAAGGGTTTGTACGAAAACACCACCATGTCAGTCCGAATACAGGACCAGACCTCGAAACCAATACCTCTGCAGCGTGGTGTCAGACAGGGAGATGTTATCTCCCCGAAACTGTTCACCGCTGCATTGAAGGATGTCTTCAAGGTTCTGGACTGGAAAGGACTGGGCATCAACGTCAATAGCGAGTATATGACACACCTTCGGTTTGCTGATGATATCGTAGCCATGGCTGAGACCACGGAGGACCTGAGTACAATGCTCGAAGACCTCAGTAGAGCCTTCGAGTGAGTCGGTCTTAAAATGAACATGGACAAGACCAGTCATGTCTAACGCCCATGTTGTACCGACTCCTATAAAGATTGGAGACTCTGTTCTCGAAGTTGTTGACAGTTACGTGTACCTTTATTTTATGTTTTTCCGGTGTGGAAATCCTCAATGGATGTCCGCCGCCCTGGGGTAGGCGACGGGGTCTGTCAGACTCTTACTGACTAAAACCACCCCGGTGTCTCTTCTATCACGAGCGCGCGTGGGGCCGCGGGAGTCTAAATTCTTCCACGGCCCAAAGAATCAAAGTCGCACCGCATATTCCGGTACATTCGAATTGCCGAATGCACTAGCGGGCAGCGAGTGGGCAAGCGGGTGCGGGGTTATGACTCTAGGTCGGACTCTATGTCAACTTAAAACGCGCGAATTTTCAAATTAGTCCTAGAAACTTTTTTGGTGTAGTTTTTGGTGACGTGAGAGTGAGGACGTGATTCGTGATGCCCTCAGGATGGACTTTTTTGTGCTTGTTCTGGTGCCCCCCCAGACGTGATGCCCTAGGCAATTGCTTAATTTGATTACGGGTTAATCCGTCACTGCCTAGAGTTTATTATCAACTTATTAATCTCGCAATAAAGTGAGGTGACAACTGATAACGGTATATTTTCGAGAGTTATTATTTAATCAACAGTTCTGTGGTTAGCTTATCACCAAATGCGAATGTAGGTCCTTTCTTTCCTATTGCATGGTAAATCGGCACAACGACAGATATTATTAGGTCACGTCACTTGTAGTGTGGCCAAGAACGATTATTTTTCTTCTTTCTATGCGCCTGCGGCCTGCATAACAATATGTAGTTTAAATCAAATTCTGAGCAATTTTAAAAGCTAATCCTTCGCTTCATCCATCCATACTAATCCATACTATCCATACTAATATTATAAATGTGAAAGTAACTCTGTCTGTCTGTCTGTCTATCTGTCTGTCTGTCTGTCTGTCTGTCTGTTACGCTTTCCCGCATAAACCTCTCAACCGATTTCGATGAAATTTGGTACAGACAATCTTTAGGCCCTGAGAAAGAACATAGGCTACCTTTTATCCCGAAAAAAATTGATGAAGCGCGATATAACCGAACTCTACGCGGGCGAAGCCGCGGGCGGAAAGCTAGTTAATATTATAAATGCGAAAGTAACTCTGTCTGTCTGTCTGTCTGTTACGCTTTCCTGCTTAAACCTTTAACCGATTTTGATGAAATTTGGCACAGACAATCTTTAGACCCTGAAAAGGGACATAGGCTACCGTTTATTGAAAAAAAAATATATTCCCGAGGGAAATCTAAAAAGCGCGATATTACCGAATTCCACGCGGGCGAAGCCGCGGGCGATAAGCTAGTAATAAATAAAAAAGTGTGTACGCATCAACGTAAATAACGCCTAAGAAGTAGTCTATTTCTTAGGCGTTAATTGTTCAATGGCTTTTTCACGAAATACTAACTCTCCACTAAGCACGACACCATCGCGGTAAACCAAGACCATGACAGGACGTGCTTGACTTCTGCCGTAGGGAGTGACTGGCACTTACTAATGATAGAATTGTGTGGGAAAGGAAGAGCGTCTTTACCGTGTAATGGGAAAACACAGGCTACTTAGATTAGATCATATGATATTTGAGGTTAATTCTTAAAATTAGGAGATTGTCGCTCTGCCGTGATCACGCTGCATATTGCGTGCGCATATGCGCGTACTTGCGCGAATGCAGATCTACATCATCGTACGGGTTTTTTACGCACTCACGCGTGTGGTTGCATTTTGTAGATTCACGGTGGTTCTGACTCATTTCATTTGTAAACCACGCCAAGCCTATCCAAAATCCTACACGGCCAGAGCCCAGACCAGTGTGACATACCTCATGTCTCGCCCCGCACACATACGCGTGTGCACTTGTTACTCTGTTTGTATTCGCGTGATCAGCATGAATGCGTGTGGATGTGTTTTCTGTGTTGGACTTTGCGTGTTTACTATACAAACGGAAAAACTTAAAAGCAACGCTAAAACACGCATACGCGCGCTCCGCTGCGTGATGCTTGGCAGTGTGACAATCGTTTTTTTTTTTAAGTTACTTAAAGTAAAAAACAAAAGCTGGTTACCAACATATCTTCACCACGTGCTTAATTGAAAGACCAATATATAACATGATCCCCGGTACAATTGTTCATTAAAGTAACAATCGATGAAAATTGCAACAATTAATCTGTTACCGCTTCCAACCGGTAAATAGCGGCACAATCTAGTTCTTTCCGGTTACCATTAAACAATTGAACGTTAGCATAGCTAAGAAAACGTGAATTTGTTTGTTATGGTAGGGTAATAAATGGATCTTTTCGCTGTTGGGCAATATTGAAAGGTTTGGTATAATTACCATTTTATAATCCACAATTTAACTCTGAAAGAGAGTGGACTACAATATGCCACACAAGCCCAATGAGGTTTGGTGAATGGCACGTCTTCAGATTTTTGGTTCTAGGACATGACTGTTTTTTCACGCTGTATTCCTTCGTTGTTTTCAGAGCAGTAGTGATGAAATTATTCACATGAAGTTTTTGGGACTACTTAGGTATCTACACCTCTTAAATGTAGCACCCACCAAAGCTCGCAAGCTGCGACGTTTTAATTTGAAAGGTTTATGACTAAAAGTGACCCAGTAAAATGAAAAGTAATAGTGCGTGAAAGGGACACGGTCGGAGATCCGGGTAGAAATTAAACGTCATCATTTACTTATGGAAATATCGTGGTGGCCTAGTGATTAAAACACCAGCCTCTCAAGTATGAGTGCGCGCTTTCGATTCCAGGTCAGGCAAGTACCAATGTAACTTTTCTAAAGTTATATGTACTTTCTAAGTATATCTTGGACACCAATGACTGAAGGTGAAGGAAAACATCTTGAGGAAAGCTGGACTTTAAGTCTGAAATCGCCAACCCGCATTGAGCAAGCGTGGTGATTACGCTCAATCCTTCTCTGTATGAGAGGAGACCTGTGCCCAGCAGTGGGACGATAAAAAGTTTGATGATGATGATGATTTACTTAGCTTTTCCTCGAATATTGGGGACTGGAATATTCGGGGAATATTCCGGAATAAACAGATGCAGCCAAATGCCAGTAATTTTTATAGAGCGACTACCTATCTGACCTTTACAACCCAGTTACTGAATAATAAGATATCCCTTGGTAAGACAAAACTTAATGTACTTAATATAGAGCAAGTATTCTATTCTATAGGTCACATTTGTGCCACATTCTTCTTCTTCTTCTTCAGCCTATAGAGGTACAATGCTGGACAAAGGCCTCCCCCAAGGCTTTTCACGATGACCAGTCTTGTGCTGCCCGCATCCATCGGCTTCCCGCAACCTTCACCAGATCATCGGTCCACCTTGTTGGAGGCCTCCCTACACTGCGTCTTCCGGTACGTGGTACAACACATTGCGAACATAATCAGTCGATCCCAACGAATGCTTGGATTTGTCATTCGTAATCGGAAGGTATTTCCACGCCCACATACTAAATTAGTTCTTTACAATGGCCTTGTAAGAAGCATCCTGGAATATTGCATGGAATAGTGTGATATGGAGGTCTCATTACGCAGCCCACTCGCTGCGGATAGAAAGAGTCAAAAAAGGTTTAAACTAGGGTAGTCAAAAGGAAGGCAATTTAAACGTCTCTCCTATCTTGACAAATTAGCCTGCTAGAAAATGAGTACCCTGGAAACTCGAAGGGAAGTCTTGGATTTGAGATTCGCATATAAACTGATCAATAACCCCATTCATCATCATCATCTTCGAGTTAATCCCGGTTGCAACCGCGGCTTTCGCGTTGGAGCCCGGGGTCCGCTTTCTTGCTCAATTTCTTCCATTTCGCGCGATCTTTAGCATCTGTGGTGTGAGATTGTTGGCACGCATGTCATCTCTTACAACGTCAAGCCAGCACTTCTTTGGTCTACCCCGCTTGTTCGGCGCCATGGCAAGACATTTGTGACCCACGTAACATCAATAATCCCATTGACTGATGATAATTAATATGTAGGTTCAACTTCAGAGTGCCACGTAGACCACCTCGTAAACCCATAACACCGTCAGCTGGAGCTGGACGAAGGGGTGGACCCCTTCGCCATACAGTGTCTGGTGCTAATTCACCTGTACCTCGCATGTGCAAACTAGTAAAGGAACGCAGCGACCTGGTTGACGTCCACACTGACTCAATATCGACTTTTGTCAGACATCATTAGTGTATTAGTTATTTCCAATCCAGTCTAGTCACAATATAAGCATACATTGATAAAATTACAAAGAGCACTTAGCATGTGGTGTTTGCCTGTAATTGGTTGTGCAGTTAGATTTAAGACACAATAATTTGTATGTATTTGTAATGTGTAAATTATCTGTAGCAACTGTTGGTGCTAATTAAATAAATAAATACTATCAAAAGATGTTGTATTCTATGATCATCTTCTTATCAAATAGGATGACAATGATCGCCATTAACTACCTACTTACTTACCAAACGGCTTTATAATAGATCAATTTGAGACAAGCAAACGCACCCACGTTTTGTATATGCGCAGGCGACCGTGACGAACTGCGGTCTTAGATGATTTAGTAGTTGTTATGATCTTTTTGTTTTGTAAGTCGTTTGAGATCGGAATAGAATGATAGGTATAGCTGGCTGTTTGTGTATGTGACTTTGAATGTTTGTATTCTCGGTAGTAGGCCATAACATCGGCTGCAGACAGAAGGTACCAGACAAAGTCTTGCCGCCAAGCAATTCGTCGTGTTCCGGCCGGCATGATTGTTGCGTCGGGATCGGGAGTAGGGACTTTAGTCGCGGAGGGTCTCCAGGTCAATCTATCTTTAGGTTTAACATAGCATTACCTCGCTCAACAGCCATATTCCTTCGTATTCTATCAAACCGCACTGGGCACGCGAGTTAAGAGCCCCACTTATTAACAGTTCGCCGGTGGATATCAGCCTGTCTGTTAACCGGAAAAGATCACAGACACGCAGTTCCCTTGACGATTTCGTATCGACGGTCAATGCGAACCCGGCCGGACAGTCCGTGAAGAAACGTGTGAAGCTGTCGACTACCACCTGCTAGTGTGTAGACTTAGAGCCGCTGTTCAACCATTGCCGGCAGGCAATAACCGCTATAGTGAGTGAGCTATGCAGACCTTGGACGGCAAGCCGCCCGTTAGGACCAGAGACTGCAGCGGACTATAAGTGTATGGGACCCTTTAGACTACGGTCCACTCCCTCTCACATAAGAGGAGTCTTGTTTCTTACAAGACTCCTCTACTACTACTACGTTGGCTGGGTATGCAATATGAATATAGCTACTATTATTAAAATACAATGAATAAGGTTTTGACTAAAAAAAACTAATTAGTCCGTCACGTCAGTCAGATTTCCAAAAAATACTAGACACGTATTTTTTTCTTTTTTCATATAAACAAAAAATGAAGACGACACAGCGCGTTGAAATTAGATAACTTTAGATATTTCTGGTAGGGACATGGCCAGGATTTGGGAAGACAGCTGTTATTATTGTACTAAGGAGTTGTCTTTCTATAAGTTAGCGTTGACGATTTGGATGTATGACAGCCTCCGTGGCGTAGCGGTAGCGAATGCGGCCGTCGCTCAAGGAGGCGCGGGTTGCAAATATTTATATGCATGAATATGAGTATTTGCACTGGTCTGGTCGTACCTCGGAAAGCACGTTAAGCCGTTGGTCCCGGTTGCCATACGAACATCTAGTGGCAGTCGTTACGGGTTGTTGGAGCCCTCAAAAGTCTAACAGTTGGTCAAACTGCAATGCTTAGATATCGCCTTCGGGTTGTGGAGGTCAGACGGCAGTCGCTTTACGGAAAATATCGAAGTTTAGCCGAAATCAGCAGTTAGACTGGTAAAGCGGACCCCAGACTCCAAAGCTGAAAAGCTACGGATGCGACTGGGATTAACGCTGAGATGATGATGATGACAGCGCGTTGAAAACTCGCGTGACGTCACTGTACGCTACAGTTTTTAGCGGCCAGTGACGTCACCAGCCACCACTCTAGATCTTTGATGATTTTAATATTTGTAATTTTTTATTGATTTCATAAAACAAAATATACGTATCCAATATTTTTTTCTAATCTGAATGACGGACTAAATAGAATCAATTTTTTGTACCCAGGAAACATCCCTATTATCATAGTCCCTACATAGAAACATCTAAGTACCTACGCACCTTCTCCAATATTTTTTTAAAGTACGTGCCATAGTAAATGCAAACCAGAGACTAGAAAACAAGTCTTACGACCTTATTGAAGGCAATCCTCTTTGCTATTATAGCAAACAATCTGCAATACAACTATAAATAGTCGATATTCATTGACTTTTTCTATCGTATTAACACACGGAAGGTTTAATATAACGCTAATCCAAAGAAGGGTATGCAGAGATGTAGGCAATTTAATCCCAGCGACACTCATTTTTTAAAATGCTGAGATAGAAGCCATTTGGTCTTGTTTAGAATTAATTTTCTGTTTTTTTTTTTTTTTTTTGTTTATTTACTTTTTTAGACATTTAAGAAATCTATTTTACTGTCCCGATTTTGAGTTTTCTTACGACGCGTTGGTGGAATGACAACTTTTTTTTTTTGCTTTTGACATCCTAAAGCCTACGGTAGTTAAAATCGCATGAACAGTCAATAGAAAGGTTGTTTTAAAAATCTAATCTTAACATAAAGACAGAGTATAGTCTGTATGAAATCTCCAATTTTATCTGCCTCGCATTGTATAAGTTTTTTATACAAAAGTCGGGTTAAGCTCAAAAAATAATAATAATATAGTAATAAAATATATAATATAGTAATAAGTACACACGACTGCATCAAGATAGGTACTATAATCTGTCAGATTTCTTCATTAGATTTTCAACTTTATCTAGGCTCAAGGTTGATTGGGAATATTTGGCAGTTTCGGGAAGCTTGACCTGTCGTCCGCACATTCGTAAACTCTTATTTGAAAATAAGGTCTGGTCCATATTATTGTGTTGTGTTGTATCGTGAACCCTTCTGACGCATTTCCAACCAATCAACACTGTTTTGTATTTAACGTAGTCCTGAACATATTCTTTTATTGGTTAATCCCAAGTCACAACACAACACCACACAGTAATGTGGCTGTGGCTTGGGCCGCTGGCCTCTGTACGGACGGCAGCAGGTCAAGCTACCCGAAACTGTCAGATATTCCCAATCAACCTTGGGCCTTAATACTTTAGAGATAAAGATGAAAATCGGATAAAGAAATCTGACAGATTGTAGTAGATTAATGTGCTGCCGTCTGTACATAAAGGTTTATAGTAGGTACATGTCCTTACAAAGTATGGTTATTATCATTGATAAAATATTAAACAGATACGATATATTCTAACAAACTGACCAAAAAAAATGTGCCGAACACATCAGCAGCACACATGCATATTTTTATTCGGCATACATTGGTACAGTGTGAGTGAGATGGGGCGCAATCTAAAGCATAGAGAAGAAAAAGATGGCTAGTGTTTGTCGTTTGCGCTGTTAGTGTTTGTCGTTTGTTTTTACGAGTGTATCGAGAGTGACTAAAGCGAGATATAGGACTTACTTCCTTTTGTACGCTTCATTTTTAGTGCGCTAGTGACATATCTACCTTAGTTTAATATTTTATCAATAGTTATTATAGTGTAGGAATACATGTACAACGAATTATTGGGTGAATCACTAGGAAGCTAGACACTAAGGGATGATTTGTCAGATTTCTTTATTAGATTTTCAACTTTTATCTCTAAAGAATTAAGGCTCTAGGTTGATTGCGAATATTTGAGTTTCGGGTAGCTTGACCTGTCCGTACATAAATTGTCATTATCGGTCATTGAAAAGTCAAATTGATAAATTATATCAATCTGATTTTTGCGAGTTCAATCAATCAAAACAGTTTAAAAAGATTGGACAGCGTTTTTGATGATCGGAAATTTGATTAGGCCGTCAGCTTTTCTGTTCAGAACACGGGAAAAGGTGATGTGAAAATCTCTATTTTTAGGTACACCAAGAAAACGTCTTTGGAGTTTATTCCTAAATGTTTTATGCATCTGAGTATTTCACTTTCAATTCAAATTCATTCAAAAATGAGCTGTTTTCACCAAATTATCAAAACGTGTCTAATTATTCTAATTATGCCAATTTTAAATTATGCATTAAACTGAAAGTTGGTCTTCATAGACTTAGTTTTAGAAACTTAAACGGAGCTAGATCTTCATCATCATCGCAGCGTTAATCCCAGTCGTATCCGAAGCCTTTGCAGCTTTGGAGTCTGGGGTCCGCTTTTACCAGTCCAACTGCTGATATGGCTAAACTTCGACATTTTGCGTGAAGCGACTACCGTCTGACCTCCACAACCCGAAGGCGACATCGAAGCATTGCAGTTAGACCAATTGTTGGACTTTTGAGGGCTCCAACAACCCGTAACGACTGCCACTAGATCTTCGTATGGCAACCGGGACCAACGGCTTAACGTGCTTTCCGAGGCACGACCAGACCAGTGCAAATATTCATATTCATGCATACAAATACTTGGATTGCGCGGGGATCGAACCCGCGCCTCCTTGCGCAGCGGCCGCGTCCGCTACCGCTACGCCACGGAGGCTGTCTGTAAACGGAGCTAGATAAGTACATATTTAATTTTGCTGTATCTTCCAATTTCTACTTCGTCGTATTCACAAGCCAAATACCAAACCGTCAAATCGATTGTTGTTTTGGAGTTTTTGGCTTGGTTGCTAAGACCTTTGAGCCATTTCTTCGTTAATTTTGTCTTCTTTTTTAACTTATCCTAACTTAACCTAACCTAAACCTATCTCCTTTCGTCTCCCGTGTGAACCGACTCTAGGACGAAGATTTGTGACAAAGTCATGATGTGGCCACTATGCTGCAATATTTCAATGTTCTTTATGAATTATTCACTGAATGCACTTTTTACTACATAAATCACACGTTTTTATTTAGTAAACGACACTATAAATAATTTAAAAGTTCAATGAAAAATGAGCGTGGCACTTATCTTGGCTTTCCCGCCAAAACTCCTCACCGTCAAATCGATAAAATGGCAAATCGCAAAAAAATAGTCAATTCTCCAATTCGGATAAACCTATTCGTGTGAAAACAACCTAGATTGTGTTGCCATTTACGATATTTTTAGACTGACTGCGATGTAAATTCTAATCGTAGACTATAGACACAGGGGCAGCGGAATTTCACCTCCACTTCGAAAGGGCATTCAACAAGTGTCAAAGGGAAGCTGAGAACAGAACCCTGTGGCAAGGTGTGTCCAGAAATCATCTAATAAAATGTTATGTTAAGCTTATCATTAATTTTTTCTACTTATTTTTATACATATAGTTAAGTACCTAGTAGGTACTCTCTTTTGCTAGCGACTTCGCCCACTTGGATTAGCTGGCGTGTACAATACCACCGACGGTATGAATATGGTGATAATGAGACATTTCATCTAATTCCACGTAACCGTATTTGTTCCAATCCAGAACATACTTGTAGAATACCACGGAAACAAATAGACAAAAAAATCTTTATTTTGGACAAAGAGTCGCTCCTCCAAGAAGCAATTACCAAAAATATTCAATGTTCAGTTTACGACTTTGTTACAATATTTTTTTAGTGACCTATATGTATACTGTTATGTTATGTGTACTTATGTTTATTTAAATCGTAATTATCTGTAATAAACTAAAAGGAATTTAATTAAATCATCTAATTAAGTATTTACCATTCTTACCTTACCAAAGGATTCGCATCTCCCCTTGCAAAACCTACCTATTTTTTGGGCTAATGATTGAACTATACCTACCTAGACTATGTAGGTAGTCATCCCTTAATAAGCGTAGGTATTTTTATTTTCCTTCATAAAAAGCTGATTTAAAACTACTTACGAAGTATGATAAGAGTAGCCCTTCTATTTACAAACACTTGCCGGTATTTTTGTATGTAAGTAGGTTACGTACAGGACCTACTTTATATATCGCATTGTGTTGTGTTCTGTCCCTAGATCTAAACTACAATTTATAGGAAACAATCTTAAGTGATAACTGTAAACACTTACCCAGTGGAAATCAACGAAATTCTTTACAGAACTTAGCTGGCTTTATAGAGTTACCACAAAATTATGGGCACATTTTCTTCAGAAAAAAAAGAAAAACGGCGGGAAATATACAAGTTCGTCGCACTTAATAAAAGTTCAAGATATGTTACACAAAATCACTGTTGCGTTTAAAGTTTAGACAGTTTGTACACTCATTAAATCGAACGTTATGCGCGTCTGATCGCAAGGATTGAATAAACGACAGTGCGTAAACAATATCGTGTTATGAATGCGGTTCTGGCGCGAACGTCTGAAGTTATTATCAAAGGCTATTGAACGGAGATAGTCACGCTTCAAATTGTTATCAACGCCATCTATTACGTATTTTATGAACTAACGAGCTTATTAGTTCATTTGTGAAATTAAACTTGGTAAATATCTCAAAAGCTTTATTACAGCTTAAAAATGAAGGGTACAAGGTGGGCATTTAGGCAGTCTATGCACATATACATGTATTGATGTATACCTAATTTTGCTGCCCTGAATTATATAGCACGCGGTTCCATGGAGTTTCTTATCTGTTCTTCTCTATATTACATAGGTATACTACGCTTTAGAAAGGGGAACTAGCTTCATATTTCCGACTGGTTTACATGAAAGAAATGCATTGGTTTGAGTTTTAGGACAAATAAACTGGATTTGAAACTAATCATTATACTTCATAGAAGAACGAAAATTAATCATTGACGTTATCATAACATTGCGTTAGTCTGGCAAAACCTTGAAAATGGCTAACTGATTTTGATTAAACTTTGGTAAGTTGAGGTGTACACGCCGGAGGTTAGGTATTAATACAAAAAAAAAAATGGTATAGTCATTGCAACGCATGCTGACGCCATTAAATAGTATAAAATAAAATCCATATATAAATCTTAACTGTTATTTTATTTTAAATAATTCAATACACCAATATACAAAAGAGGTGTATTGGATTCATACCACAAGCTTAAGACTAAGGTTTTGGAGAACACTTCACAGTTCAAGACATACAGTCCCAGGCATTAATATGGCAAATTCAGTATTAGAAAGAAGATGCTCTCTAGGGCTAATTGAAGTTTAAAACTTCTTCTTGAACAATGAGCGAATCTGAATCTTTCCACTTGGAATAGTGAATCAGGGTATATTTGGCTCTAGTTGGTTGGTGATGTTGAATCACATATAGTCAGTGATGAATCGTTTATTCTGCTTTAGACGGTAGATGACCATATTGTTTGGGTATACTAGGCTTCTTTCTCTAGTGAGTAGTCATAAGCAAAATCCCTCTTTTCTTTTTGGACTTAGATGTGCCATATTAAGAACATGTATACTGTACATTTTGTGTTGACTGTTTGCTTATTTGCCAGCTGCAGTGGCCAGCGGGTTCCTTAATACTATGATCACGGAGTCTCCACGGAGAAACATTTTTGATATAAACCTATCCTTGTTAACAGCTTTACCCTGAAATTAAAAATGTTTGGTTTGAGTATGAATAAGTTAAAAATTTTAATATGAATACATTTGACACACACATGCAAATGTTGCAACATGCTTGGTGAATATGCACTTTCGAGATATGAATATGGTCTTTTGAAAGGTGCCCTGTCAGATAATGCAATTTTTTAGCTGCTGTGTGGTTTTAATTGAGTACGACCCCACACTCCCAGGTTTTATCCCCAAACTTTGGGAAACTATAGAATGATTTCCTCAAAAGAAAAGGTATGTATATCTCAACATTAGAAGCATTAGGTTGTATGTATAGCTCAACTTTAGAAGCATCAGATCATGTGTATAGGTTGTCAGACCGGCACCTAATTGCGTAATAATTTATTACTATCAGTTAGAATCATTTCAAAGCATATTGCTAATCCATTGCTCCATATGTTCGAAAACATGTCTGTTCAACAACGTAAATAATGCAATGTATATTGTTGAACTGTCAAAATTAAAGTACTGGTAGTGTGTTACGCAATTACCCCGCTGTACATACAATCTTATGATTCTAAAGTCGAGATATATCATCATGTGGCTACCATGAGTATTCATCATGAAGACTCGATCATCAATATTGAATGTGTTTGACTCATCAATTGGCCTGCTTCAAGGTTGTAAGGTGCGTATTACAGAATGTCACTCAAAACTCAAGCTCTACTTAAGTCTCGTTTCAAGCCATTTGATTGGTTGAAACTAATGCTTAAGCAGAGATCAATGCTTGAGTTTCTTTCTGTAATACGGACCTAAGAACTCTCAAACAATGAAAATGCCAAACGTGGTTGATGATCGAGTCTCATAACAAAAACTCATGGTAGCCATAATGATCTTGTTTCCCTGAAATATTGAAAGCGTGAACTTTCACATAATATCAGTTATATTTTATTTCCATGTAATTAGACCCATTGCTATTAGCTAGGCACAATTCATAGTCGCAAACTGAAACTGAAAAATTCCAAATAAAAAACAACTTTGTACACGACCTGAGAACTGAACTAAAGCCTCATGCTCGGCAGTAGTAATTGCAATCACTGGACCAAAAAGGCAGTTGAGTATGTATAACATAAACAATAATCTTCAAGTAGGTATCTTTTTTTCTTAGCATTACATACTCTTAGGTTTAGTGGGGCAGTATTACATACATTAATATCAAAAGTATAAGCCCCGCACGATGATATTGCGATGGAACCTTGTCACAATAACAGCTTTGTGACGTCATCTGTCACACAAAAGGACAGCTAGCAAAAGAATGTTAAATGCAAAATTAATAAGCTGGGGTTAAGGGTTTATTTGTATCTTATAATTTTATTGTATATACACTCTTTATACCTACTCACCCATATTCTGACAAATAAACTTTCATTATTAAAAATTTCAAGGAAATAATTCTTTTAGACGTAAGAAAAATATACTTATTCGTATATCTTTCTTACATGCACTCGTATACTATTTTTTTCTAATTACATTTCTGTTAATTTGCGAGCGGGAATTGAACCAGAGTCCACAGTGTGTAGCAGTCATGTTTTAATTACTACATACATGTATCAGCTTATAAATAAAACCAGGATAGTATGTAAAAAAATGTTTATATATAATTCAAAACAATCTTAACCTACTCATATAGTCTTCCGAATCAGAACTGCTTTCTGTGTCTGTCGTTTCCGATTCACTGTCGTCTGCCGTATTTATGACAAATAACTCGTCAGTTATTCGATCTTTATTCCAATATTCCTCTTCAAGCCGTTTAACATGATTGACTTACTTTCGCCAGTCATCTGGAGTTATTGACGCCAACGCCTCCAACGTCAGAGCTTCAATGCGAATTTCCAACTGCTGCACATTCTTCATCTTTACCAGGTTACAGATGTACTCAATGGGTGTACGAGTCAGCCATCTTACATGACACGCGCACATTACTTTCATTATGTACATCAGCACTATTCCGTCGCCTTGCACAAATTATAGCGTAAGGCGACAGTACACGATCAGCCTTCAAAGACTGTACTCATTTACACATGCATACCTATATTAGTTACGAGTTAGTTAAGTAATCAATAAATCATCATATTTGGCTATCCGTGACTATTATTGAAGTGTATAACCAAGGTGTGTGCGAATCATTCAGCAGCGCATACATCTTTATGGTCCTTCGAGCCTCAAGATCATAATTTCGCGTTCTTTTGTGTGGTGGCGATTTGTTTGGGCCGGTCGACCAGAAGCAGCATCGAACCAGTTCAATATAAGAAGCATCACCTGCACAGAGGATACGGACCGCGAAGATCACTAAGCAAGCAGCAGCAAATACAAGGGATCACTGAAGCACGCCAGTAGGATCGGCAAACAGATAAGGTGACTCGAAGTATTTGTAACAAATTTTTCCATCATGGAGGGAGTTATCCAAACTCAGTATCAGATTATGGAGGCAATGCAAAAACTCCTCATCAATTTTAAAAAAGACGGAGAAAGCCGCAAAACGCCCAGCAATGTGCAGAAGAAGGTTGACCTCCTCGATAAGTATTGGGCAGAATTTCAAAATAACCATGAGAAGATTCGCGGGCGCGAAGATTCATCTCATCAATACTTTATGCAGGAATCTCATGAACAGACTAGACAATTTTACAGCAGCGCAAGGGAATGCTTTGTAAAGTATTTACATCCAGAAGAAAAGCCAGCATCACCCTTATTAAAGCAGTCAGCCTTCGAGTTCGAGTTAGCACCGTCGCCCTCGCAGTCAACGGAGTCAAAACTAATTCAAGAGCAAGGTGCAGGTGAAACTGGACAAGGTAACCAACCAAACCTTTCAATAAAGGTACCTGAAATAGCTGAGACTGCGAATAACAGCAGAACAGATGAGATGCTACGTAAACAAAGGAGCAATATCAAAGCGTTCCAAAGAACCGCATCAAACATCAATGTGGACCTCCTCAAAGAAAATTGGCAGTTTGAAGACGCCTTAAAGGTGTTAGAGTCAAGATGGGATGCAGTTGATTCACTTTATTGGGAAATTGACAGTTTACCCAATGAAGCCAACATACAATATGAAATGTCTTACAATACGTGCGAGCTGCTTTACAACCAAATGAAAGCAACAATCAACTCCAAAATGTGGTCAGTTACACACCGGGAAAGGTCGACGCCAGTCATCGAAATTCCAGCCTTTAGTGGTAGCTACGAACACTGGACAGGATTCAAAGATTTATTTGTTGAGACTATTCATTCCAATCCATCTCTTTCTAACGCACAGAGAATGCAGTTTCTCAAAAGCAAAGTGAAAGGTGAAGCCGAGAAACTTATTCAGCATCTATCAATCAGCTCGGAAAATTATGGAACTGCATGGGAGATCCTTAACCGCAGATACAACAACAGAAAACTAATCTTCACGTCACATCTCAATTCATTACTCGCTGTTGCCAGCACTCAACATTTATCAGCAGCATCAGTTAAAAAACTACACGACACGACAAAAGAATGTATCAACGCAATCAAAAACCTTGGTGTGGACACGTCATCGTGGGATCCCATATTGGTTCATTTGCTTTCACAAAAGTTGGATACAGTGACTCATAATGATTACTTAGAGTCACTAGTGGAGCCACGTGAGCTACCCAACTTAGCAGAGTTTTTGAATTTCCTAGAAGGAAAATTTACATCATGGGAATCATCTCGTCGTAAACCAGAAACAGCAAAACCATCTCAGTCAGAGTCTACACAAAATAACAAGAAATTTCATTCGTATAAAGCATTCAGCGCTAATCAGAACAAAAATAACAAATATAGATCAAATTCACCGACAAAAGACAATGCAAATTCAAAGAACTGTCCACATTGCAACCAACACCACAAGTTGTTTTTGTGCAAAACATTTCTTGAATTACATCCGGTTGCAAAACGGCAAGCAGTCTCGAAATACAATTTATGTAGAAACTGTTTAAATGCACATACAAGCAAACAATGTCCGTCAAGAAAAACATGCCGCGTCTGCAACTCAGATCATAATACATTACTTCACGACGCTTATGGCAAAGGGAGTGGACAGAAATCAAACAGCAAATCAGTGCAAGAAGCGACAGCTACAACTGATAATACGAAAACCACAAGCGACAGCAGCAATCACGTGTCGCAAGAAGATGTAACTGAAACTTTGCTTACCACAGCATTAATCAAAGTGCAAGCATATGATGGGTCTCTGATAACTTTAAGAGCACTCCTTGATCAGGGGTCACAAACATCCCTAATAACGGAAAAAGCAGCTCAAAAATTACGACTACCGCGTGGCCGCTGTAAAGGTGTCATATTCGGTGTCGGGGCCAAAGAAAATAATTGCAAAGGTGTCATACGAATCACGTGCAGTGCCATTCACGGCGATTATACATTTGACACGGATGTTTTTATTATGCGAAATTTAATCAATAATTTGCCTAACAAATCATTCAAAATACCAAAGTCATGGACATTTATACAAAATATCCCATTGGCTGATCCAGATTTTCATGAAAGTCGTCCTGTAGATATTTTACTCGGGGCCGAGATATACTCAAACATAATCCAAGAAGGTATCATCAGACACAGCAAATTACAACCAGTCGCGCAGCAGACACGTTTGGGCTGGATTTTATGTGGAAACGTGCAAGCAACATTTCAATGCAACGTTGTGATGAATGACATTGAAAGCATTCAACAATTTTGGACAGTGGAAGACATAACAGAAAACTCCGGAATGTCACAGGATGATCTGGATTGTTTGCAGCACTACAAGAACACAACAACTCGCGACGAAGGAGGTCGTTACATTGTAGAGCTACCGTTCGAACCAAACTTTCAAGAAAAACTAGGAGCTACGAAACCAATGGCTTTGGCACAGTTCAGGCAACTTGAGAGGAAATTTTGCAAACAGCCGCAATTAGCAGAAGCATACAGACAGTTCATTCAGGAATATCAAGCTCTAAATCACATGGTTGAGTGTACTAGTAACGTGACACCAGCTTGCTATTTACCACACCATTGTGTTCAACGCGCCGATTCCACAACTACAGCATTAAGAGTAGTATTCAACGCATCGGCAAAAACATCCACGGGCCATACTCTGAACGAGCTGATGAAGCGCGGTCCGAATTTACAGCAAGATCTAATGTCATTGATCTTGCGATGGAGGCAATATCAGTTCGCATATACGGCAGACATAGAAAAGATGTATCGTCAGATACGCTGCAGCACTGATCATCAAGCCTATCAGAAGATACTATGGAGGAGTTGTCTTAATCAACGATTACGTGAATATCAGCTCACAACAGTCACACATGGCATGAAAGCAGCTCCATTCTTAGCTATGATGACTATGAAACAGTTGGCAGCTGATGAAGGCCATAAGTATCAGCACAGCAGGGCAGTACAAGCATTGCAAGAAGAATTCTATATGGATGACCTTGTAAGTGGTAGTTTCACGTTATCGTCAGCTAAACAACTGCAAGGCGATTTGATCCGTTTGCTAAGGTCGGGCGGTTTCAACTTACGGAAATGGTCGGCCAACAACGATGAATTACTTCAAAACGTCAGTAGAGCGTCTTCAAGTCAAGCATCATTCGATTTCAAGCAAGCAGAATCAACGAAGACACTCGGGCCGAAATGGAACCCCAGTGAAGATAGATTCTCGTTCGAGCTGAAAATATGCAAAACAGAACCAACCGAACAACACACAAAGCGTTCATTACTATCAGATACATCAAAGATATTTGATCCACTCGGGTGGTTATCTCCGGTTACAACCACATTAAAACTTTTATTCAAGCGAGTTTGGCTCTCCAAGATTCAGTGGGATGACCGGCTTCCGGTGGAAATAAGTACCGAGTGGGAGCTAATTAAAACAGAGCTTCTAAACATCAATCAGTTTAGAATCCAAAGATGGTACCAGATAGAAGAGCAAGACACAATTCAACTGCACGGCT